>VZRE01013024.1:676574-948501 GCA_013396775.1 Cephalopterus ornatus
GAAGTTTTTTTTTTTTTTTTTTTTTTTTTTTTTGCTACCATGAAAAGCCTTGTACAGCACAATGACATGTCTTTACAATCAGGCTCTTGCAACAATATCATTCCTCAGAGACCATGGGGCACTTTGACCATCTTTAGTTATTAATTCAGTCATTCCTCAAGGAAAAAGCCTGCTAGGTTTGCTTCCTTAAATGTTTCAAGACTAACTGTCTAGAATTCGTCATGGAAATCTTTCTTTTGGGAAAGAACTGGGGTCATAGGGTTTAACTCAAAATGACAGTTGGAAGAGAGCAATCCACCATATATTATTACACTCTTTTATCCTAAGAGCTAATAATTTGTTCCATTTTTTTTAGTATTGCATGTCTGACATAACCTTGTTCACTTCACCTGCCCTTTGTCCCTGCCCCTGTCCATCTCTATCAGACACTCCTCTTAAAACAAGTGGTTAAAACCATGTGCTTCCTGTCTGTTTTAAGGAGGATTGCACACCTTCAGGTGAGTTTGAAGCCAGGCTTTTAAGAAATGTGGTTTCCAGTCAGGCAAGTGTGCAAATTTTTTTTTCTATGTGCATTTCTCAGTGCTGAAACTTGAAGGAGTTCCATCTCTGTGCATGCTAAAATGTATCAGTGAAAAACCTTCATTTTAGTTGGTGATAGAGCTGTGCCCACGTGCAAGGTGCTTGACCCCAGGTGATGTGTATAATCCTAATATTCCACAAACCTGATGAGTTGATACTGGTTTGACCATGCTCTGCTGCAGATCATCAGATTTCCAGAGCGTGTACAGTGTGTTTGCCTATGCGGGCTAGAGAAATATGCTGGGAAAAGTCCCTGATTTATTCACTTTAAACAAAAAGTCTGCCCTGGGTGTTAATTGGAATCTAAATTCAGGTGTTAACCTCTTTGATTGAAAATACATGCTGAGCAATTACAGGAAGGAGGCCAACTTCAGGCACAGCAGTAATTACTGAATTAGTAGGAAAGTTCAAGAGGAGCTTCAGATTTCATATCATTGCTAAGGTTTCTGAAGAACAGCTAATCCTGAAACAACTGGGCTCCTCACACCTGGTTATGTTTTAGGTAACTCTGCTTAAATTTCAAAGAAATCTCTGCATGAGTAATTCCAGAACCAGATGTCAGTATTTCTTAAAATGTTGCTTTATTTTCAGATGCACAAAATTGTCCATCACCCTGAAATTTCAGTGATGACGAAACTGGAGAGAAAAGTTGTGGGTTTTTTTTTTTTTTTGTTAGGCAGTATTTCCTTTTCTTGTTTTTGAACTTGGTGCTCTCCTGCTTGATTTATTTAAGTGGAATCCTCTAGTGTAACCTCCTGCCTGTAGTGGCGTGCCTCATGTCTACTACTTTTCAAATTTTCCTTTCTCAAAGAAAGTCTTTACGATATTTAGTTGACCACATCAGTCTGTGGTGTGTGTGGTTTTTCATTGTTGTTTTGTTGTTTGGATTTTCTAATTGTATCCAATATATAATACTAAGTGCTGCAGGATGTTTATTTTGTTCATACCTACACACCTGGCACACATTAATCAATAATAAAGGTAAAGTTGTGCAGCCATTAGAGGCTCTGTTCAGAATGAATGATCCAAACATTACATTGAATTGAATGTATTTATTAAGATTTCCGGTGCAGCTGTCCAACTTCTTTGTGCAGCCAGCATTTGCAGGGGTGGTGACAGGAGATGATGGCTTTGTGAGGTTTGTGTATCAATCAATATATACAGAGATTTTTTTTAGCTGTCATTACATTTTCCTTATCTTATATACTACGAAATAATGAAATGTAACTGAGGAGAAAAAAGAACAGGGAGGTGAAAAGTTAGTGCTTGCGCATAACATCCACAGGTGGTTTCCTGAGAAGTCCAGAAATAAAAAGAGGATTCTAATATTTCATGTGCAGAATGGTGAAGTGTGTTGGAATTAAATGTTCCCATTATCTAGGAATGACCATACCCCTAACTGTTTTTGTCTGTGTGTTGGGAGACCTGGCTGATACTCTCAGAATGATCATGGGCAGTATTCAGGCTCCAGAGGTGAAGACGGTCTGTGCTGTTCAGGGATGGTTGGACCATGGCTCAAACCTTAAGGAGACGATACCTAAAGGCAGTCTACCTAAACGAGGCTCTAAAACTGTTCATGAAGGGAGCCAGAGATTGGTCGAATTTGCTCTAGTAAGGTCTACAGATGCTTTTGTGGGTGGTCTCTATTCAAGCCGCAGTTGGCTGTGATGTGAAGCTTGCTGTAATGGTTTTGTCCAACTGCACTGATTCTCACCGACTGGCTGATCATTCATGTTTTTCTGGTTCTGTGCCTAAAAAAAAAAAAAGGCCATGGGGGATGGAAAAGGGGAAAATCCATAGGATAATTAAGGACAATAACTCTATGCCTGTTTATTTTATCCCATCTTAAACCTTTCTGACATGTACTGATGTCTGCAATGTAAGTGCCCTAAAGGTGTGTGGGCTGTCATACTCTTTGGTGCTGTTTGCTTTTGGAATGTAGCTGTCTGAAAGTTTTGATATCTAAGAGGAGCTCCACGTTCTGGCATGATGCAGCTTGCAGGCTTCAGGGAGAAAAACAAGCCCAGCAATGCAGGCACTAGTCCCCTTTTAAGCTGCTGGAGGTAAAAGCACCGAAGTTCAGGCACTTAGATGTCCACGCTGGATGTAAAGAGATAAGTGATTGTATTTGTAATACCTCAGCGTGCTGGCTGATTCATTCAACCAATTAATAAACCCCTGCCCTGAGCATAAAGCAAAACCTGTTTGGAGAGGTTAATGTCAGACTCCCAGACAGCTCAGTTAAAGTTACCTTTTTGCACTCTGCAGGAGCTCCCTGAGAATCTTGTCATAAAGTCTGCTCAGTGAAGCAGGTAAAATAATGCAGTAATAACACTTGGTATCTTGTAAAAAGCCATCAGAGAATCTCCAAGCAATTTGGACAAACTAGCTAAGCCAGCTCAGCTCTCTCCTTTGCTGAGTAGAGCAGGGTTATGTTCTTTAGAAGGAAGAAGAAATTTTTTTTTTCCCTGTTTTGAAAAGAATACTTTTAAACAAATCTTTGAATGCATTCATGTTTTTAATGGTCTCAAAGCAAAATATTATCAGCCCACAGCAGAAAAAATGGCAATGAATAAGTTTTTAAAGCAGGAACTTGTTCTGAGGTGTGCAGGAATTAAAGGCAAAAGTACTACGGTCTGAGTATGATCTAGACCATAGTTCTCATTTAGCTGAGGCTAAAGAAGTTTCTCAGGATCAAGTCACACCCCAGCTAGTGGCAATGGGAATTTTTCCTTTTATTTCAATGGAGGAAATATTGGCACTCCTAGAGGTTTCACTTAGAACAGAACTAGTTCTTGAGGGGGAGGAAGAGCCAAGAGAAGGGGTTACTTCTTTCTGCTTGTTTTTCATGAAACTCTCTCTATTTACTCCCTTCCAACCTCTTTCTAAAGATGATTTTCATTTTGATTTTTCCCTTCAACAGAAATGTAGTTTCAGAATCTCCCACAGCTCTAAGCACAGGTTTGTGTCTTGTGAACAATAAATACTCTCGTTGTGAAAGTAATTAATTCTTTTTTTGATCTGACATAATCAAGCTAAGGTTAAAAGAACACTAAGTAGTCAAGGAAACTCACTCCCACATCTTTACGCTTATGATATTTGTTTTCAGAAAGCTTGAAATGGAATGAACCCTGTTCGTCCATACCTCATAGTAACTTTAATTTGTTTAACAGTTGGCTAAAAAGCAAATTAATCACACAAGTATCTTCAAAGGAAGAACTTGGACATAGTAAATATTCAGCTGTGAAACAGCCATCTCTCATTGCAGTTTAAGCAGCCAGGACCCCTGAGCAGAGATGTGGCTGTGTATTTGAGCATCCTTACTATTTTTCAATGTAAAGTAAAAAGGACTTGTCTGTGTCACTGTGTTTCAGCTGAATTGCTGTCAGTAAATTGTGACTGTGGTAGCTGTTTGACTAGTAAATGTGCATCTACATATTATATATGAGAAAATGTCTTGCTTAGTAGCTGGCCAGAGCAAGATCCAGTTTCTGGAATTAGAGAACAACAAAATCCCCACAAATTTGGGAGCTATAAAGGTATTTAACCAAAGGAAGTATCTCACCAAGGAGCAAGACCAACTTGACTGTGTGCTTTGTCCAACTTGAAATCCATTTAAAATGAAGGAAAACACTGTAATGGGTAGGAACTTTTGAATTTGTGGCTTTTCCTGGAAGACATATTATCTGCTTGAATTTTATTTCTTGTTTGACGAGGGAAATTTTTCAAACCGTGTTTTTCTGAAATAGTTAACTATGGGTTGTAAAGCTTGAGAATTGTTTAGGCTTTTCAGCTGCTGGTTACCTGGCTGATTTACACCAGCACAGATGCAGCTGTCTGCCCTCACTGAGGGAATTCAGAGAGCAGAAAGCTTTCCATACGAGCCATACTTTGCACCAAATCTTGGGCCTGTCTTGCTTCTGCTCCTTCTGTGACTCCATGTGCCTGAGGACATACGAGAAAAAGGTGAACAATAAAAATGTCTCCAGATTGAAAGTAAGAGGCCTATTTTGACCGTAACAATAAATACATGAAAAAAGATCACAGAATTCTCCTTCTGCCTATAAATCTGGCCCTGAGGCTTGAAGCTCATAGGTTTCACTCGTTCTTTATGGTCTGAAACAGATCCAATGTCAATCAAGACTAGGAAGGGGGGGAACCCTGTTCTGAAGAAGTGGTTGAACAAGAGCCTCTCTTCCCAGAGCTCTCCTGCTTCAACAGCAGGGCGAGGTACATCCAGTTTGTGACAGGGCTGTGAAGAGGAAGGTGAGGGGCTGGGAAGGTGTTTCAGGAACCCCCAGCTCCCTGCTCTGGCCCAGAGTAGCCTCTGCCTCTGCCAGGAAACTTCTAGGTTTTGGGTCAGTCCTGAGTAGTTTTGCAGTAAAGGGGTTTGGTGAGAAATCTTTCTCGGGATTAGGGCAGAAATCTTCCCCCAGGGAAGGGGCAGGCTCACCCTGAACTGGGCCAGCCCCTTGTGCCTTCCTGCAGGAAGAGGAAACAAGGTTGAGGGTCACGTTTGGAGGCCCCAGTCCTCACCTGACCCTCAGAATGAGATGAAATCCCCCCCCACCTCCCCCAGTCTGCTGTGGATTTTATGGCTAGTCTCAGTAGAGTTTATTCCCATGTTTCTGGCTCTGATAGGGCTAACCTGCTGCAGCATGGCACTGATGTGTCTGGTCACTTGGAAGAAGTTCGTTCTCATCATACTTGTCCTTACAGGATTTATGTGAGGTATGAGTCTCATTAAATTAATAACCTCCATCTTTTCAGCATAGGATATGTTTAAAAACATCTGGTCCTAAGTGCTGGGTGTCATTACCCATAAATGAAATGACAGGGTTGGGAACCTCCTTTCAGCCCTGAAGCAAGCAACAAAAATGTCAACCCCGTGGTTTCCTCCATCCAAAACTGCTGCTCCTGAGGGTGCCTCAAAAATTGCCTTCTCCTGGGTATGCACCTTTCTCCCAAAGCTGACCACGGGGAATGTGTCAGGACAATCTGTTTCTGACCAAAGCTTGATGGCCCCCTCTGAACCTGAAGCCTTGAATAGCAGCTGGACAAAAGCACAGAGCTGCCCCTTCTCTGACCCGCCAGCAACCCCAAAAAGGTTATAACCATGGCTGAAACATAAACACCCCCAGCCACAAAACTACCCCACAGTCCTCCCAGAAAGCTGTCTCTGTCAGTCCTAACTCAGAACCATTTGCTGTTGGCTTTGTGGCTCATACCATGCAGGAGAATTGGTTGGACCTGATTTTCTTGAAAACAAAAAAAAAAAGGTATCCTGATCTGATGTAGGATGGTATCCTGCCAACTATGGTCCAAAAGTGATGTATCTAATATTAATTTGAGAGCTAAGTTAGAAGATTACTTGAAAACAAGACATTTAAACACATGTTAACAAGGGTATTAGGAGTCTGACTAGATGAGCAGATGTTTGCCAAAGACCTTTTCCCTGATATATCACTTAAGAACAAGAAAGTGAAAAGATGGTCATGATGCTACATGAATGAAAGAAAATGAACTTATTTCTGGTTTGAATTTCTTCTCCCTCCAGTTACTTGAATCCTTTGTAATATTAATGTGATTTGACTTCATGTTTTAGGGTTAAAAAAATTATTATACTCAAAAGCTTTATCAACATTTTCTAATACTTTAGGATTTCAGGTCTCATGCAGACACTCATACTGTTTGAATCCAAAGGAATTTTAGTTACAGAAGCTCATGGTTTATTTTACCTATGATGTTGTTTATGCTGTGTGCAACACCATGTGTGAGTAAGTTTGAGTGTGATCTTGTACCTTCTCCTGGAAATTATAGTAAATGGTTCACTACGTTAAGATTTTTGAATCAAGCCTCGATATTTTAGGCAAGCTGTTGTGCTGTGTAGGACACGCATCCAAACAGTGTGATACTGGGCTGGAATTGGAAGGAAGGATTATAGCGCTCACAACAGAATCCTCTGTCTTTGAAATTACTGAGACTGCACTTGGTTTCCCTCTCATAAAGATTGATGTCACCTCCCAAAATCTTTAGTCTAGAGTTCAGATGCAGAGTTCTGGATAATTTTCTGTGGGAGCACTAGTGGAAGATACCCAGAGGATGCTGAAACTGCTTAAACTTTCACATTTTATTATGGTGTTTTCTTTGCACTGAGCTTGGTTTTTGCACAGAAGGAGGAGCGTGTGTAGCTGTATCTGAGACCAGCTACGATTCATCTGGAGCTGGAGTGATCTCTGTGGAGAACATGTCTCTATTAGCTTCTGCTTCAGCTCCTAAGTAATGTACTTTTTATGTGGCTGTTTAATCTGTGGTTATTGTCCTACATGCTACCACAAAGAGTCAAAATTCAGCTCCTATGAAAGGTCAGCCTGTGATATGAGTAGCATAGAAGGGTAGGAAGAGAGAGATTCTGGAAAATGCTTACTTTTAAGTGAATTACCTCTTTAGGATTTTCTTAACTATCTTGGTGACTTTCAGTAACTCTCCCTCTGCACTTGCTCTTCATTTTTTTTCCTCTTTCTTCATCTCTAGTCTCTGATGATAAAGTGTCAACAAAAAATATCTGAGTGCAGGTGTGGTCAAGTGGGTTTCAAATACACAAACAAGATCACCCAGGCCTGGACACTAGCACTGTCCAAACTCTCTTATCTGTCTATGTTATAGGGATTTACTTTTGTGATTGAAGTCCCTGGAGCAAATGGAGCCTCTGACTCAGATAACCACTACTGTATCAAGTTCATGTAATGTAGCCTATTAAAATAACATTAAATAGTTAGATGGGATGGTCCTTTTACAGTCTTCCTAACAAGGAAGAAACTGATGCCTAAGGCACTGAGCACTGCCTGCAAGTTAGACAGAGCCCTAAATCATTTTTTGATGTGTATTTAGGGTGCTAACTTCTGTGCAGCTCAGTGTCTTGCAAGGAAGGGCCCCTAACAGAGCTGTTAAATGGACTCAGCTACAAGGGTTGCTGCAAGCATGCACCTGTCTAGTGACAGCAAGTTAAAAGATAAGTGCTTGAATAAATCAGTCGACAGGTTTTATGAAAGACTTAAGAGGAGAGAGAGGACAGCAGAAAGTAGCTGTTTGTAATGGCAATCAAGAATGAAAGATGTTCTAAAAACATGTGAGAACAGGCAAATGCTAGCAGGTGTTGTAAATGTCCAGGCTTAGAGCGGAGCTTGAGCCATGCTGGGTAAACAACTTTCTTACAGGTTAAACTGCACTGAAGGTGTTAGTTCAGCCACAGAGTCTCAGCAAAGGAAATTGTAATTTAGGGGTGGATGACATGTTGTGGGCTCTGAAGTCCTTCTTGACTTCTTTAATAAAGATTCTTCTTTCCAGGTCTACCCTGGACTCCCTAAACTACTTATACTTCATAGCATACTTGAGCATTCCCTCTTCAGACAGCTAATTTTTGGTGCAAAATCCTGGTCTTTCATCACCTTTCCCAGCACTTACACTAATCTAAGTTTCTTCAGTGACTGTTTCCATTGTGTTTTAGACCATCAGGAGCAGTTTCCAAGGAGACTACCTCCTTGTGGGTTGAATCTTCAGCAAGTGCATATTAGCTCATTTCCAGTGAAGTCTGCAGGGTGAGTTGTTCCAGTTTATTTATGGGATTAAGTTTACTAATCAAACTGTTAGCTGTATCACAAATGAGAAAAAAAAAAAAAGAAGCCCCTGTTTTAATCTTCTTTGACTATTCTTGAGGGCATCATTGATGATGATGTGGTCTCAAAATGAATAAGCTCATTCTGGCTACAGAAGGTAAAGCCTAGTTGCAGAGCATGCATCATGTTCCACCACAGGCTTGAGATTTTTAAGAAAACAGCAAGTTCTGAGAAACAATATGTTCACATGTGATTTCCATAAGTCTTAATTTTCAGAGCATTAGGAGACCAGCCTGCAGCTCTTCTGATTGCTTTGTGTAAAATCAGGAACATCAGGATTCTGATGAAATTCTGCAGGTTTTTTTTTTTTTTATTCCTTTGGCGCTTCCCTCTCTGTGATTGTGATACAGGTGACAATTGTGAGGTAAAGTGTACTTATTTTTTCCACTGGAAGCCCAAAGTTTAACATTTGCTGCAGATGATGGCTACGCCTCCCTCAGCAGGTCCCATACTGGAACCAACTGACTTCCTGTTTGGTGTCTGTGTTCCTGGGGGAGGTGTGTGCAGTTTTTACTTTAATTATCAGTACACCAGGCTAGGCTTGCCTGTGTATAACATTAGAAATAGAAGAAATGCTCTAGGCAGTTTATGTCACGTTAATTTATAGCTTGGATAGGATTTGGATAACCGTATGAATTACTTTAGCAGTGGACTTGACCTTTACATGTGGTGGCAAATTGTGCGAAAGAGAGAACAGCAACAATGTATTTAAAGAGGGGTGGAATTTGAATCTGAATGGTCTTGATTTTGCAATAAATCAGCCACAGAATAAACATGTCTCTTCTCTCATCCCCCCCACATATGGAACGATGATTAGAACCAGGACATCAAAAAGGTCGCAGGAGTAAACAAGTCTGTTTATGACACTTTTTTTTCTTTGTGCATGTTTAAAATACTAACTTTATAATCTTTTTTAATACACATAAATCATTTTATTTTAGTGGTAAAAATGTGGACATGTTCTATCTCTAACCTTCAGAAATATATTTTGGGCTACTTCTTAAATAGTTGTGGCCCTTAATTAAAGGTAAACATTGCATATGCCTGTTAGGATTTGTGTTTCTGAGGATATTATGTGTGTATTTCTATCCTGGGAGGTCTCCTAGATCATACACTCTCTTGTTCCAGTTGCATTTAGCAATATGATAGTGGTACAAGTTATTACTATAATTTAATATTCTTTTATTATTATTAATGAAAGGAGTTAGCACCTCCACACTTTGTGTTCTTCAGGCTTCTCTTACAGCTTCTTGACTCTCGAGAACGTTAGAATAACATATGCAGCTTCATTGACTTGGGCTGCTTGAAAAATGGCTTTGCAGCTAATTCAGACATGTCCCTGTCATCATTTTCATATGCAGCTTACTGCAGCATCAAATTTGCCAAGACAGATATAAAAGGAGGGATGATTAAAAAATAATAAGATGGAGAAAAAGTAAAAACCTAGATCTAGAACTAAGTAATTTTTTGTTGTAGGTTGACAGATGAAATATCACTTGTGAGGTTTGATTTTGGGCTGAATTGATACAAAGACATCTGTGATATCCTGAGTTGTTTGTGCAAATTTCTAGTTCAGAGTAAATTCATGGGAGCCGATCTAATAACATTCAGAATAAGTTGCTGGGTGGGATAAGTGAGCTAAGAGACAATGTGAATCATCTTCTAATTACTATTTTAAATGTAGACTAGCATCTCAGGAGGGTGACTGTTTCTCATTAGAAGTCTGACCATACAGTTCTAGAGATAAACTTTCTGATTTTTGTTCAAACCATCACTAAAATCATAAAGACTGGACTGGATCCTTGCAATTTTCAAAGCAAATTTGGGTTTATCACGTGTGTAATTAAAATCTTTCAAACATGGAAGCCACTCAGTGCTCTGATTCCGTCAGACTTGGAATGGAACTGCACACATAACTGGGATTCTTGTGTATTATTGTGGCTTTCCCCCACCCCCATGCTATTAACTAGCTGTTGAGCATCACTGCAAATACATATTATGGTGTGACAACTTCCTACTGTATTTCGGTAAATGTTGTAGAAAACAATGCTGTAACTCTGTTTAGTCAGGCTCTGTACAGATGTAAGGTTAGTCATGGATCAGACTTCGTTTTCATCTCTCCTTCTGCTTCATTGCCCACATATGGGGTTTTGAGCATGAATTATTAATAATTGAATCATTTTAAATGCTGGAGGTGCACCAATTGTTGTCAGATTTTAAATTTGTTCCTTTTAATTACATAGTTACCATTTTATGCACAACATGGATCTAAGGAGTTCTAATTGTTAAAGAACATTTTCCACCTCTCTTGATTGGTACGAGGGTATAGAAAAAGCTTTTCAGCAAATACACAGAATTTTCTTCTAAAAATATGCTAAATTAGCACAATATGAATGTAAGAAATGACCATGAATAAACATTTTAAAGGATGCATGCTTTTTAATCTGTGCATTCCTGTACTATTAATAATACTGGAGGGCTGAAGTTTCCAATTGTTTTACCTGATAACTGCAGATAGTATAGGTAAGATAATAGAATGAACACATACACCCACACCTACACAAGTGAGGATTAATCACTTCATATGGATGAAAATCTGAACTCACCCTGGAGATGCTATTGCATCTGTTATTGCTTTGCTTTCAGCGGTTGGTGCTGATGGTAATGTTCCATCAAGGGCCCTGGAAAAATTTGCATGCTAAATACTTGAGGCTTGGCTTAATAAATCAGATTTTTGAATATGTTAATCATGCTTATTTTGATCTTGCTGTACCCAGCAGCTGACTGGGACCTCTTGCCACCTAGATCTTGGATCAAGGAGATTCAGTTTGCAGACCACTTCCCTGAGATTTTCCACTAGAACTTCATACCAAATTGATCAAGGTTTTAAGGTCATCTGTAGAAAAAGTTGACTATAAAGTGAAGTTGAAAAACCAGGAGATATAAGTACCCACAAGAACTGGAAATATAGAGCTTTCTTCTGCTATTTTCCCTGTGTTTGGACACTGTTATTTTTCTGACCTATTTGGGGGTATTTCCATGGAATAGCCTAAAGAGATGAAAATGAGTGGGCCTTGTAAGACTCTGAGGAATGCTGTAAATAGCTAGGAAGTTTTCTTTTTCACTAGATTCATCCACAGTAGGAAATGTCATCCCTGTCCTTCTGTGTGTTTTTTAACCAGCTTCTCTTTGATGCTACAAATAAAAAAGAGGAAAACCAAAGCCTTGGAAATCCAATAAGTTTAATTTGTAAAGGACATCTTTCTGTTGAGAAGAAGGCTTTTGAAAAAAAATACGGACTTGGTTTGGTTTCACCCAAAGATAAATATGTAATTCTGGATGGGAACTTAAAGTTTAGAAGTTGCATTTTGTCACCACAGCCTTTTAAAGTCAGATCCGTTTAATTTTCTCCAAGATGAACCTCCTGATATATCTGTAGCTGTAAGGAAGTTCTCTGTTTAGGTAAAAGGAGTGTAGCAGAAATTGCTGTGCTATGACAAAGAAAAATTTAGGAGTTGCCCAATAGGACAGTGAATACATGCTGTGCAAATCCAGTCTTTCAAGACAGCAATTATGTTAGAACCACCATCTTCAAGTGAATGAACTTGTTCTAGAAAACCAACAGTCTGTGCTTTCTTACCTAAGTAGTGTCTCTGATAGCTCTTAGAAGTCTGTTTGAGGAAGGAGATATAGCCTGAATAGGGGAAGTGTTCACCAGTTTAGGCAAAAATAAAAAAATAGACCCAAAACTCGATATCATACCCTTCTAAAACTCTTGTAGCTAGCGAACAATTAAAACTGCTGGTAGAGCTTTAAAACTATCTGCTGGTATGACTGATGTGAAATATTTATTCGTTGAATTGAAATGAAAGTGCTGCACAGGGAAATGTTCTCTTATATTTCTGTCATTATCACAGTAACTTTGAGCCTGGAAGACAGTGCTTGGTGGCAGTGAGGTTAAATGATGGGACTGGCTTATCTGGGATTGGACTCTGTATTCGTCTAGAATGCTATAACATGACAGATACTTTAAACAGAGTTAGAACAAAAATATTTCCTCTATGGTGAAGAGAATGTGATAACAGAGGACGTTACTGATTTATTTATCTTAGGCTTATGACTAGAAAGATATCCAAACAAAATCCAGTTTGGGAGAAAAATTCTTGTTAAGGTGAGAAATCTGTGTGCTTGCACAGGAGAATTTAGAGCAAAATCCTTTGGTATGAACAGCCCTGCTCCAGTGTACTGTGGTGGATTCCACAGAATCACATCAGTTTTTGCTCTCAGAACCAAGCTGATGATACCTCATAGGAATTTTTATCTCTTCCTCCTCCTTTTTTTTCTATCTTTTTTTTAATGATTTGTTGAAACTGGAGGAGTCATTTTAGCTTCACATAGTATGAATTCCAAATCTGTTCTACTGGGACTTCTTGTGGGTATAACATAATTAAACTATTTCAATACCACAAATGATCTCACTTTCTTTCACCTTGCCCCAGTATAATATTAACTTCTCTTAATTTACATAGCTAAAATAAGTTTCTGAATACCAAAGAAGTCAGAGAGAGTATTATGAAATGCTAAGTTTCTCTTACATTTTTTCCTGGAATTGGTTCTCAAATGTTGTACATCACCTTCTATAATTTTAATTTTATAATGCCATTTAAATATCAAAATGATATCTAAATTCATACTAGTGTAAGATAAGAATTTAGTCCTATAATTTCAGCTGTAAGCTTAGCATCATGGAAGTTAAGATTCTCCAGGGTTACAAGATGCATTTGGGATCAGACCCTCTGGAATTAGCACAACTGGCCACACACAAAAGGACTGTCTGCGTAGGTAAGGATTTTCAGGCCTGGTTGTAGAATCTGTTGAGTCCTTCTGTCATAGCTTATCTGAAACTCTAGTAAGAAAACAATTTTTCACAACTTTCAATGCTTAACCAATTTCAACTTTCAGTTTGAAACCTGATAAACTTTGCAACCTGTTGCCGCCTTGAGATTTTATTGCTTCTTGCTGCTTTCATTCACCATATGGTCTGCTATTCACAAACTCTGCCCTAATGAGAATTACTCTTGCAGGTAATTTTCTAATGATTATCTTGGGATAAACAAATTTTTCATACTTGTTTTGCTAATGTATTCAAGTAGGTTCACAGGGGAAAAGATTAATCATCTAAACAGCAAGCCGGTGTTTTTCATTATGCTAAAGGATCCAAAGATGATCAGAGCAAAGCCACTCGTTGCTATGACAGCAGATACCTTTTTCTCTCTTTGTGAGGTAAATGGCAGCTCCCAAGCTGATTGGCTGAAGTGAGCTTATCCTGGTGACCAACCATAGGGAGTTAATGTCATCAGAAAGAGAAAATGGTGGGAAATCCTGCCGTGGCCATACAAAGGAATTTTCATTAGAAACCAACAGAGTCGGGGGTTCTCTTTCATTATAATTAATATGTTCCATCTAATAAAATAATTTAGTAAAAGGCAGACAATAGAATTAGCCTATTATTTTGTATATCCATATAAGCTTTAATCTGTTTTCTACTAAGACCTACACTCAAACTAAAGCAACCCTTATTTTCCCCATAATACCTCTATTACTGAAGACTGTCATCATGTACCTGTTTATATAATTGGAGATAAGCTAACTGCAGGGAGTACAAAAGGGCTACAGGTATTCTTACAGGTATTTGCTGGAAACAGTCATGTTCTATGGAAATAATGGGTGCAATAAACTTTAAATAGGAACGTTTCCCTTTAGTTTTTGGTGGTAACTCACATCATATTTCTCACTTTCTCACTGGAGGAGGCTTTTATTTGGGTCAGATTCAAGGACAGAGGTTCCAAGTCAGTTCACAGGTGCGAAGAAGAGATTGTAATGAGGCATTAGGGTTTACAGTTCTGTAACAAGGAAAGGACCTAGACTACCTTTCATGAGTTCTCACCTCCTGTGACCTTTCAGCTGTGGCCATCTCATCCAGTCTTTCAGGCAGGACTTCCCTTGAAGAGGCTGGCTCAGTCACTTCTGCGCAGTTTGCAGCCCACTGTACATCACAGGTCAAAAAAGAGGTGGCAAGAGTTGTATCAAGAGCTGTAAATGACATACTAATGCTTGTCTAAGTCACTGTAGAACAGGATATAAGTTGAGCTGTTTTACTTGCTGCAGATGGTCTGTTTTTCATTTTTACACTGTTTTTAACTAGCACTGGTCAAGCAGGGTTAAGGTTAACTATGGGGCTATGTTTTGGAAGGGCTAAAGAAAGCAAATCATGTCTCAGAGAAGATGTCTTCTCTCTGAACCTGAGCTGCTGTTTATGGATGCTTTACAGCTTGTTTGTTAAGGTCATTTGGGGGATTAATCATAAAAGGGATTTAGAGCTGTTGCATTATTTGATTCATGTTTTAGGAAAAATGATGTAGAATGATGAAGTAATTGAGCTCACTGGACACCTGGTAGATTACAACCCCTTTTTTGGTCATTACTAGGTGTTTATAAAATATCTACCACCACAGGAGATAGCGAAATCTCCATCATATCAAAGTAATGTAAAAGGAAAACTGCCCTGAGACATTGAATTTGAGTATGAAACATGATCTTAAAGTCACTGAAAGGACTAATTTCAGTTGGGTTTGTATAGTGCTTACACTGAACATTTCATAAATCTGTAGTATCCTCTGCAATTGTCATGATATGTCTGTGGGATGAGAGGAGAAATCTAGAATCAAGTAATATAGTAAAATTACTGTTGGTGTTTTAAAATGCAAAGGTCAGGCAGTAAAGTATTAGCTCTTATCTTTATTTACCCTTCTCATACATAAAGAGGAAAATACTAGGCTGTATCTAACACAAGTAGAAAACCAAGACAGTGGAAAGTTTAATTACTTGCCTAAAACCACAGTGATTCAGTTGCACAGATGAGATTACAACTCAGGAGCTCCTGGCCCTTTGCCCAGGCTCTCTGTCTCACGGAGCTCTTAGTTTACATGTTGTTTTACCAGGACGTTTCCAAGACCCAATTTTCTCCACAGTGTATCTGTACATATGCAAAAACTTAAGGGTAAAACTTAAATGTGTCTTTCTATTTAACTCCTGCTAATTACATATGCAAATCTACAGCTAACAGACTGTTTCCCCTTCACCCTGTGCAGTTGCTGTAACATGTCATGCAAATTGGCCGAAGCAACTGGAACCCACCTTTTTGCATCTGCAAATTCCTGGGAATCCTGTTCTTTGTTTTGCTTCCAGGTTGGTGTAGTGGAGCTAGGTCACCCAATCTGTAAGCAGCAACGTGGTATCTGAAGTAAGACCAGCTCTTTTGTCAGCTGAACACTGTCCTGTACCGTATATGTTTATCTGTTAATAGGAGAACAAGATTCAGACTCAACATTGGATGTCTTTATCTGAGATATTGAATCTTTAATTACAAGTTCATGTGGGGCATGTAAGCAACTGCTTGAGTGCCCTGACACGGCCACAACTGACAGGCAAAAAAGGGAATCTTTAAAAGGCATGTGTAGCCCCTCCTAGATGAAATCGTCATCCCTTGGTATGTGTTTGTCTGTCTGCAATCCCAGTATCGGTCTGTCCTAAATTCGGGAGAAAATATACGGGAACGTAAAGATATCAAAGGTGTCTCACAAGTTGTTAATGCAACTACACATTTTCAAGGAGCATTTCTAAAGAGGTAATATGAGGGTATTTACTCAATGGTATCCCGGGACATAAATGTGTGTGTTTTTATATGGCTGTGCCATAGGCTTCTAGGACTTGATTTTTGCTGAAAGTCTCCTAATGTAAAAGCTGGGTGAGTAAACTCCTTTGCAAGTGGTTTTGTGACTCCAACTCTGCCTCTCCGCAAACCTCAATGCAGTTAACCTTACAATGAGGGATGTTAATCAAATCCAACTGCTTCCTTAACGCTGGCATGTTTTCTTGTTACCTTCTGTAAAAGTGGGTGTTCTCAGGTGTGTTAAACCCTGCTGAAAGTGGCAAGTGTAACCACTGCCCTTAACTTCCATTAACAGTAAGAGAGTTAATCACTTGTTTCCACTCTAAACAAAGGCAAATGCTCAGGAATTCCAGACCTTTCCCAAAGAGGCCCCAGTGGGGTGTTGTTGCTTGGGGAAGGATTGGCGTGCAGGGTGGGAGAAAGGCTGAAACAGCTCCCAGGCACATGGTACAGGTCTTGGTGGGGAAGCCACGCTGAATTTCCACCCACTAGGCTGCTGCATATCCCTGCAAACAAGGGGGCAAACTGTGACAAGGAGGCAGGAGTGAGAGTGGGTGGGGAGATGGAGAGAAGGAGGTTTCCTTGCTTAAACTTTGAGGCTGTGGTCACACATGTATGCCCTTCCATCAGGAAGATAACTTGGAGCCACCTGCTTAGAAAACTCTGGAGTTCAGGTATCTGTTCAAGTCTAAAAGAGTAAAAACTTGTATCTCATAAAAATGAAGTATCAGTTCATACACAAATTTTTGTAAATGATTTCAGAATTTTACAGTTCTTTGGGTCTGAGGTTTTGGTTCAGTCCATGGGACAAGTACCCAACCACAAAGTGTGGATCAGAAACTTGGATTAAAATTTCTACAAAAGCAATAAAAATTTTATGTATTTTGTTTAGGATCTGTCTTAATCCAGTGGAGGTAGAATTTTATTTATTAAAAAAGACATATAACTTCTTATAGACCTTTGATTATTATTTTCAGAAGCTTCAGTAAAAAACCCAATCGTTTATTTCAAAATGAATGGGCTTTTTTTTTTTACCTGAAAAGTTAAAACTATAATTTCTTGAGGTGAGCAGCAACTTATAAAAAATCAATAAACAGAATACATGTTTTAACCCTCCAGAAATATGATCATCTATATAACTTTCAGGTAGGAAAGGTATTTAAAAATATAAATGAGGTGGCTTTGAATGTTTTCTCAGAAAATGCATTAAGGTGATGCAAACGCTGCAATGGAGCTGATATTGTTTTACTGTTTGTAATAGTCCTATTAAACTACTGCATGATTAAAATGATAGGACTTGGCTTAAAAATTCCAGCACCAGACTCAACATTGTGCTTTTCAATGCTTTTGATTTAGGTCAGAACCTGAAGATAAAACGTACTATTGTAGAAACAGTATCCATTTACAGCCTGTGCTGTCAAAACCTGAGTGATGACTCCCCTCCTAAAGATGGTGTTGATGATGTATGTTCTGACACAAAACAATTTCTATTTTCGACTCTTTAATTCTATTGTTGCGATTTCTGTTCAGTGCCTTTTGATTTGTATTCAGCCTCACTGTACTCTGCAGCTTAATTCCATCACTTGTGAGGTACACTTGGAGCTTTCCTGCAACTGTTCTGACATGCTCATAACAGGTACAGTTTTTCTTTGACAGGGCAGTATCTGTTTTTATCAGCATGTGGGCTGCTGCCAGTGATTTACAATCAAATGTTAATAAAATTTGTCTGTTCCCTGTGCTGTTTGTTTAAGCAGCTACTCTGAGTCTTTTCATGAGTTGCTCCAAATAAGATCAAAGGGCTCAGAGAAATGTTTGTCAATCTGAGAAGTTACAGCGATGGTGTTCTTGTAAATGCAGAATCCTAAAAATTCATAGCTAGTAAAGTTCTCTGCACACATGATTAATGACTTAATGGGAGATGACAAGATAGAATACTTTTTGGTATAGTTTCACTTTAAAAACAAAGAGTAATCTGTTTCAAGCCTAGAGAGAAGGGGGAAAAAAAAAAAGGGCCAGTGTCAGGCTAGATTTCCCCTATAGATACTGCTAGAGCTTCTGTCCCTGCCATTGAACACAACAGCTGGTAAGCAGCAAGCAACTGGAGAAAAAGACTTGCCTTTAATCCAGTACAATGTTTTCTTGTGCCCATTTTACTGTAAGTCTCAGTGGCAAGGGGACAAAGGCTGTTGACTGATCTATGCAATTACCTCCTCTAATATTGCTTTCAACTGTCTGCCCAGAGTGACAAGAGTGGATGAGGTTTAGTTAAAGTCTGGGAAAAATGTCCTTTTAATAAATAAATAAATAAACGTTCCTCTCTGCTACCAAGCTGCTTTTTTAGACCTTTGAATCTGTTTTGGAAGAGTACAGGTGATGTGGTTGAAAGTTAAGAGTGAATCTAAACTCAAATAACAGCGATGCAATCAATGTTTTTTAACAAAATACTCCTAAATGTTTTGTGCAGTTTGCAATGGAAAAGAAAAGGTGTCTTTTCTTTCCTTATTTTTCCTTTCTAATTTCCTTTCTGGTGTGTGGGGGGGTGGGTGATATCTCTTTTACATAATGTGACTCAGAAGCACATAGATTTAAAAATAATTGTCCAGTGCACATTTCGTTTGGAGGTTTTATCTGTCCTTGTTGGCAAAAATGTGTTCCTTTAAAAATAAATAAACAAAGGTAATCCAAGCTGCTCTTTATTTCTAATGTGGAAGGCACAAAGGTAAAATTGTGTTTAATGAACTGTAGATGGAAGCCTTTTCCTTTTATCTGAGGAAATAGCATGAGGTGGCACTGATTCTCTGATTCAGTGCAATGGAGTTGAAGCCTGATGCAGAGGCCCTTTCTGTAACACAGGTGACTGTAAGAACTGGTATCTTGGTCCTTATTTTCCTTAGAGTTTCTTGTGCAAATAGTTCCCAGTGAACTTTTACAGGAGTGTGTGCTGTATACTAGGGCTTGATGTGCGCTATGGTTATGCAGTCACGGTGATGAATGAAGCCTTGATTGATGAATAGACAGTACTTCAATAAGTACAGATATTCAGTATCATGATGACAAACATGGTGCAGACACATAGGGATGAGTGTTGCAAGGTCTGTGGGGTACAGGGCAGAGTATTTCCTTGCTAGAACTGGAATCTAAGGCATTGCCAAACTCGTAAGAGAAGGTGGCTGTGCTAGGCAGCTTTGTGTTCTTTTCGTACCTCTAACCAGGAACAGGCTGGATAGGGAAAATGCCTTGCACTTTCCCTTTTATGAATTATGGGATCTAAGGAAAAAAAACACCACAGAATTGGGCTGGATGGGGCTTGTTTTGCTCTGAATGTGGAGATGCAGGATTTGGAAGGCAGCAGATTTCACTCCGTGTCCCTACAGAGCATCAACTACCTGCTTGCAAATGCCATACCTAATGGTACTGCAAATTCTTCTCACTTTATTAGGTTATTTTTATCAGCAGGGCAGAGACCATCAATTGACTCCTAAAATGCCTGAGAGGAAATGCCATAAGAAGTTTTATTTGGATTTCATTACATGGTCCTTCTAATTACAGCAACGGAGTAGGAATTAGGATTGAGACCACCAAATCCTTACACATATGGCATCAAATATCCTCAATGTTCAGTTCATACGAGCATCTGTTGAATAATGCTCATATATTCTGTGATGAACCTACTTGTTCACTAATATTTAACCCCCTGTTCAGTATGTTCCAATCATGTCTGACCCACATTCAGTTTGATATGAGTTTGTATATACGCATTACTTGTCTATTAACAAGGAACAAAGTGTACTCCACTAGATTTAATGGTAGTGGCTGTCAAGTGGCAGTCATTCCAGTTCCAGTCTCCATTTTTTTTCTGCTTAAATGTCACCCCTACAAAACCAGGGAATATTTAATTTAAATTTACTCTCACGATTCTGCAAAAGATCTGTAAATGGACGTTGCTAAATTAAAGCCTTCATTTTATTATGGTGCCTTAACAGGTCACTAAAAACTGGCAGTGACAGTCTGAGCATGATCTCTAAAGATGACTTCAACATAAGAGTTGTGCTATGCTGTCACCTCTGACCCTGGATAGGAAATATACTGTATTTGTACCACTTAGTGAGGTTACTCAGGTAAGGACTAAGTTTGCAGCTGGTACTGCCTTTGCACAGGAGTACTGCTCTGTTTCTGCACTGAATAAAAATCCATGTTTAATGTCCATCTCAACTTCAAAATCTCTGATTCCCAATTTATCAATCATCCTTGCTTTGGCACCTTTTAATTCTGTCAGGTGCTTTGTTGACTATTATGTTGTCTGGGAGCCTCGAGGACGTGGCTTGCCTGGATCAACCCACACTTTGGTATTTGTACCAGTTGAAGGGCTGTAGAACACTGATATTTTAAATCTGGACTGTAAGACATCTCTATAGAACAGCAGGAAGAAAAAGAACCTGCTTGTGATAACTTCATATTCCTTTATCTCTCCAGTCTATTTATTCTGTAAAACCACAATAAGAGAAGTAAAAGCCAGTGCTATGCATTCTTACCTATTTTTTTAATGTGACTGTACCTTAATGCTAATTTTAAAACTTGACTAAAAAAGTCCCCAAGTCTTTCTGCTTAAAAATAGGAAAGGAAGCAGCATTTATGAATTTGTTTTCCTTTTGTGTTTCCTTAACAGTGATTCAAGAGAATTAATCTGTGTGGAAATAAAAAAAAAAAAAGTTAATTCAGAAAACTACCTGAGATGCTTCCTGCCTTTTTTTTTTTCCCCTAAGGCTGAGACTGTTTAATTTAGAAGATTTGCCCCAGGCTCTTATTTGAGTTTCATTTGCATGGACAAAATGTGTCAATGGCTTCCTTTATGGCCTCAGTGTGAAGAGGCTCAAGTAATGGCAGCACAGTTTATTTCAGCATAGAAATGTATCATCAAGTTTGTTGTGGTTGTCTCAAGCAATATTTGCATATAAATCCCATTTGGAAGTCCATCCCCATCTCAAAGTCTGATTATTCTACCTTTCAGTCAATTTGGGTTTTGCCCTCTTCTGTTCTCATTTAAAGATTCTACCAAAACTTCTCCAATGGTGACTTTTGAGAGTCCAGTTGCCCTCTTTGTTTGCCTGGTGTTACACAGCTCTATTCTGATGCAGTTCTTGTCTGTTTACTTGCATATTTCTTCACCCTAGAGCTGTGTCGTGCTGGTCCAGAAAGGAGTTATCAGACTCCTTTGGGGCTTCTCTCTCCAAATTGTGGAAGAATTATTTTACATGCATTTCTGTGATTTGTGGAGTAGGAGAAAGCACAATTACCAAAACATACCCTCCTCTTCCTTCTCTGGTCAATGACATTCCAGTTGTGGCTGTACTGGAAATGTTTTCTCTAAAAATAAGATGCCCAAATCATAAATCTGAACAGTGTATTCCAAGAGGGGAATTCCTAGGGTGTGGTGAATTTTTACAAGACACAGACTTTTAATAGAAGAGAGAGGCATTCCTTTGAAGTTTTGGATGAGGAGAGGAGGAGCCACAAATCTGAGAGAGCCCAACTCAACCAATGCATTCAATTTGGATTAAAAGGTTCATTACTTGTGGAATGCTAATGAATTTTTAGACTAGAAAGTTCTGAGAGGGTGGTAAGATTTATCCTTTATATTCTCATCATTCCCTATTCTGTGCACACTAAATAAATAAAAAGGAAGTAAACTTACATTAGTGTGGTCTAAGACTAACACACAGGTGGGCCTTGCTAATGCTTCAGTACTTTCTCATATCTGATCTTTTCTGAGAAAAGAAATCTCTTTGCTGTCACTGCTTAAGCACCTCATGTTGTGTAGGTGTGGTGTAATTAAGCCTCTTAATCTTTTTCCTCTCTGTTCTTTTTTTTCTTATAAGTATCTGGTGGTTATTGTAAATTTCTGTTAAGATTGGACAAAGCATTCCAATAAAACACATATTCTCCTCAGATTTAGAGATGGGGGCAAACAGCTGCGCTAAAAGGGAGCATATGTTAAAGAAAAAGATAAGCTCCAAGCACAGTGTAGTCTTTTTTTTTTCCCCAAGGGTTGCAGATACAGTTGTACATAATAGTTTAAAAACCAGCATACCCAGTCCTGAATTTCCTTCCCAATTTCCTTCTTATTGGCTTAAAAGAAGGTTAGCTTCTTTGATTTCTTTTATTACCACTCAGGACATCTTTGATTGAAGGTGATGTTGATCCTGTTTGTTATACCTTTGGATCACTTCTAAGACTGGTAATAAAGAAAGCAAGCCTACTCATGACGTTTTGTATTCCACTGATTTGGAAAACTGAAAGTGACAAGAGATCAGAAAAGAACACTTTCAAAATCTGGCAGCACTAAATAGACTAAAATTCAGGCTGGGGCTGTTTACAGCTATTTTGCTGTGGGAAAAAAGAAAAAAAAGGAAATTTTTTTTTAAAAAAAGGCACTCTAAGTTGAAAGCCATGTAAAATTCCTGAATCTTCAGAGGGAGATCATGTGAAGATATATGGACTGGTACTCCTGCAGTAGTTTGGGATGAAATGCCTTATGTATGACTATTGTAATTTCCACAGGCCTGCCCTCCATGGCCTTTTCTGTCCTTCCAGTCACCTAATAACACTTTATGCAGGTTTTCCCCTTATGTGAGGGGATTTAATACTTGTAAAGCAGAAGAGCATGGAAACCTGTTGCTTTTGATTATTTTATCCTTTAAAATCTTATGTTACCCAAATAAAAGTCACTGCTTACCAAAGGATACTGTGTGCCCCATAAAAATGATCTTTCCAAGGCACTGAAGTCTGATCTAACCTTCTCTGGGCCTGTAATGAGAAAAGCCTTCATGAAGTTCACTACCTTTTCCTGGTTCTCAAACCAGAGAAACAACATGAAATTTCCAGTCTACATTAATCATTCGTAAGTGAATGTTGATTGTATTGGAATGACTTTGAGGGTAAATAAGGAGTACTTGGTGGGGTTTTTTTTTTTTTTTTTTTTNTTTTTTTTTTTTTTTTGAGAACCTGTCAGGCCTGTTTGACCTTGATGCATCAGCTCCATTCATTATTCTTCTGCAAGGCGTTGATTCATTTCCTACATCATGGGGATAAGTAGAAAGGGACTAGATAGCAGAGGGCTACTGCTCGCTTCCTGTTAGCTGGTCAGATGTCAGGCTGGCCTTTCTTGTTCTCTAGTTTGATTGATAAGCTTGAAGGAGTCCACGGCAGGTATGCAGGTCAGGGGGGATAACAGCTGGAAAATATGCACGCAGCAGAGAGACCACACAGAGAGAGACCAAATTCTTTCTCACTTGTGGCTGAACAATTTCAGGATAACTTGGTGGTTAACACGACATGATTTGACATTTGACGCAGTGTGTAATCTCTGGAGAGAGCCATATAATTATGCTCTGCATTCTACTTAGCTGATAAAATACTCTGTTACAAAGTGGGATGATGCTAATTGTTTCTTACTTTAATTTTAGCTGCAAAATAATATCCAAGACTCAGCAATGACTGTCTATGCTGTTGGATAGTCAGAGATTTTACTTGTAATTTGTTACATCCAGATGGTTTGACAATTTCTGCTCCTCTCTGGCCACAGAAAGAAGAGTTGCTAAGCACAGGAAAAGCTGAGAGGAACTTTCTCCATAGTCAGATGTAAGGAAGTGTCAACAGCTCTGTACTTGGATGGGAGCCACGCCAGTCTGGCATCACTGGTAATGCCATGCTCCCAATAACAGGGGAAGGAGCCCTTGGTATGTTAGCGAGGGCTGTGTGATGCACTGTGTCCAAGGGAACCATGCTGCTCAATTATGTTTGACTTCCTCTGTGAGTGCAAGGTACTTCCTCAGTACCCTATGGGGCACCCTGTCTGTGGGAGGTTTTGGGTGGACACTGGATACACACAGACCTTGACTCTGTGTTTCTACTGTATGCATCCTCACCTCTGCACGTCCAGTCTGCCTCTCTGGTAGATAAATGTTGGGGTTGTTCTAGCAAAGATTTCGGGTGCTCTGGCCATGGTGATGTTGTTACAACGGTAAATGCTGTGGCTGGTGCAAAATAAGGCTGGTTAGTCATGGAGTACAGAGCAGCCTGCAAAGGCAGTGCCCGTGATCCGTCCCACAGCTGCTGAAGGTCACTGTGTTCTGTAGTCTGTCCCTTTACAAAGGAAGGAGATGATGTCTTCTCTCCCCTGTATCAACGTTAGGTTTCTGTACTTTCTGCAGTAGTTAGAAACAAGGAGCAACACTAGAGAAGAATTGATCTTGGGGCTCAGTGCTGCCTGGAGAGGCACAGCTTACTGCTATCTCCTTCTGAGTGCTGACTTTAAGCCTCAGTTCATAAGTTGGAGCTAAAACTGATTTGATGTCACATCCTTACCTTTGAATGCATGGCCCAGAAATAAATAACATGAGCTGAGGCCTGAATTTTGCCAATTTCCAGAATAAGATTCAAAATAATATTAATAATGAGATAAGACCCCCTTCCTACAGTGAATTCGTGTGAAATTAATTGTAGGACAGGAAATAGGCAGGGGTGCAAACAGCTTCTTCTGACAAAAATATTCTCTTCTACATGTTTGCTTTTTTCTTTTTTTAATACAGATTTGTTCTTAAATGATGAATTGGTGGATATTTTAGGGTGATCTCCATGTTGAGTATTGGGCAGTTGTCTGGCACAGGCATAATCCTGCCATAGGAGAATGACAGAATTCCTGTTCTCATTTCATAGAAATAATTGAAACAAAGGAATATCAATTGACTTAATTTATTAAGGGTGCATCTATGACAAAGTAATAATGTAGTATTTCACCATAGTCTTTCTATGCCTTTTGATAATGGAGATTTGGTGAAAAATTAAATTCAGATTCCTTAAGGAGTAGCTGTTAGGAGATCTGACCTCTTGTTTTGAAACCAGTAGACTGATTTTCTATTAATGGGACCCACTCCACCAGATATTAAACAAGCAAACAACTTCACTGGGAGTGCTGGTTTCACAGTCAGGTGTTCACTACGTACCTATGGGCAGCAGGTAACACTCCTCCCTTTCAAAAAAAAAAAAACAACATCAACCTGGTCTCTTAATTGTGTAATTCCACCTCTTCCCTTCCTCCCTCTCCTTCCTGCTGCAGCCCCTTTGCAGGTGTCTGGCCTGACCCATCAGGTGGGTCTCTGTTTGCCTGTCAACTCGGGAGCTGATGGCCTCACGGAGGTACGGCTGATTGCACAGAGCGGAACGGAGTTGTCTGAATTGCAGGTGTGAGCAATCGCCAGAGATCTCTGCTAATCCTGGGGATAGTGGAGCACCCTGGACTGCAGCAGGCGCAGTCAGAAAGGGCTAAATGAAGTGCAAAAGGGAAAACCAGAAAAAGATAAATGCCGCGGTTTCCTTCTCCCAGGTGGCTTGAGCTATTTAGGGCTTGTAAAGTGAATTGCTCTTGGTTTTTTGGCAGCACACAAGGATGGAGTCTTGGAGCATAGCTGCGGATATGTTTATGTACATATATATGCATGTTTATATAAGTAGCTTTTTTGAAAAGTAATTAAAAATAAGTTAATGGAAATTCCTATCCACTTTCAGAATTCTGGGTGTGAAGAAAAAATGAAGCCCGTTTATGCTTTGTCTTTCTTGGCACTTGTGGAGATCAGGTAGCTGAAAGCATGATTGAGTTTTGCGCCTTGTCATACACGGTGCACAAGAGCTCTGCTGGGTGGTGTAGAATGCATTTGACAGTTCTGGGAACAAAGAGGAATGGAACCTCCAAGAGATTGTCTGCTTTGGGCATCTGGGGTGTTGTAGGCCAAATGCAGGGGGAAATGTTAGAGGATAGCTGGGTGTACAGTAAGCAGCGGGCATGAAGATTTAACCAATTGTAAAAGAGTAGAAAAGGAGGTGTTGCTGAAGAAATAAAAATGGGGTTACTGGAGCCGGGAGAAGAGAGGGCAGTAGAAAAATGTAGAGGTGACATATCCCATGTGAACTGGATGCCTTTGATCTGCTGAGTAAATATTGCCTTGCTTTATGAGTTTTTAAGTTTACTCAGGCTGTATCTTCAGGGTTTTCCTGACATCTTGTGAGTTACAAGTTCATATTTTTTAATTTGTTTATTGAGCTTGATTCTAGATGCTGAGATTGAGGGGAAAAAATGCTAATATATCTATCACAATAAAATCTAGTATATACATAAAAATTATTTGCTGTCCTTAACAATCAGTAAATCTAACATTTTGCTAAAATCATTGAAGGTTAAGCTTTCTTATGACAGGGAAAAATTTAATGTAGAAATGATATACTGCAGCTTAAGGTCCAAATTTTATCATCACCCTTTATTTGCAAACAGGGAAGGGCACTTACACTTAGCAAAGCGTGCCTTCGGAAACCAACAAGAAATTGGAGAGGTGCAGAGAAGATTAAAGTATTCCTCTGCAAAGGAGGTTAATCCAATTTCTCAGCACCAATTTCTCTGCACTTAAGAGGAGATTGTATTCTGCATTCTTGATCCATCAAGTATGAGTTAATTTAACACAACAATCACCTGTTGCTTGATATTTGTCTCTAAGCGTGTATTTTGCAGAGGGTAGGGTGATACAGGGGTATGACTTGTGTTCTACCCCTCCTTCTCCACACACAAAGTCAAACTGACTCTATAGTTTGTGTTCTCTGAGACCCAAGAGACCTTGTTTCAACTTTTATTACCCTCCTTGCTGGCCTGGTATAATGTCACTTTGTCACACTTAGTCTGCTTGCAGTATAACCTCTCCTTTGCACTGTGGAAACACTCCAGAAACACAGATGCAAACCCAGGACCCTACCTCTCCCAGTGTAAACTGAGAGGACAAAACCAGACACAGAATAAAATAAAGGTCTGTAACATGTGAGTAAAGTGACCAGAACAATGACTGGATTGTAGCTTATTGTTTGGTTTTCAAGTTAAAATCCCCAAGAAAATCCCTCCTGTCAATTAAACTGGAAGGCGGGGGAAGCTCCTCTCTTGCTTTCTTCATACTCACAGCTTCCCCCCCAAGTCTAGAAGCAGAGTCTGCACAGGAGATGGTGGTGCAGTGTGGTGTCAACAAAAACTTGTGTCTTGACCCTGGGGTGCCTGGGCTGGGCCTATCATTGCTGGTTTACAGAAGGGTCTGCTGAGATAAGTCCTAGGGAAGGGTGAAGTGGCTGAGGACAGAGGCAGCCAAAGACCAGCTTGAATGCTTAGTATTTTTAATAAAAATTTTTTTTTTTTTAAATTTCCTCTTCCCCTTAATCTAATTCCTGAATGTGAAATGGATGCAAATGTGTGGAATGAATTTCCTCCAGGATTTAGAACCACCGTTTTGTATGTGTACCCACCCACATAATTGCTTTCCTTTCACTTATTGCACTCCTGTGCACACCTGTGGGATGTTGGCAAGATCTCCTGGATATTAGATCTACTGAACATATGACCCATATAGTTTTCACAGTACAGTAAAGTTACAGAATTACACCTGGGTAACCTTGCTGGGCTATGTACTGCATCCTGCTTTCATCTTCTCTCTCCTTTTGCCTGTGATAGGACAGTGTGATGAGAATCAGGACTAGTGTATCCCTTGTGAATTACAATTTTGTAATTTTCATTATTCATACTGTAGGATTCATGAATAACCACAGTATTTCAGTTGCTGGGATTCACTTATTTCTACAGGGAGTTCTAGGATTTTATTTATTCTCTCTGTGACTAAGTGTACCTATGAATAAAGTAGGGCCAATGCTTATCTACTTGCTGATTTTCCTGTGAAGACCAAGCACTGTTGAGGGACTCTAGGATAAGACCAGCAGGTCTCTTGCAGGACATTGCAGAAACTTCCCTCGTGCTGGGGCAGGTGGAGGCCAGGCAGGAGACAGCACAGGTGTGTATGTTGTACCTGCATATTTGTAGCTACAATAGTGTTGCTTGTCTTGATGCCTGCTTCTGATTCTCAGAGGAAGAATTCTAGTCCAGAAAAAAAAGGGTACTTAGGATCTCTTAGAGATTACCAAGTACTTAGGACCTATGTTTTTTCATTTATTTATAAGAACAGCAGCTCTGCAGAACAGTGCTGCAATACTGTGGGGAAGAGGTTGCCCTGTTCCTGACTTAGAGGAAAAATGTCTCTTACTGATTTACTAGCACCATTTCTCAAAGTACTTAAGATTTTCCTTGGAAAGTCCTTCATCCAAATTCTGATAACTTCTAACCTTGCCTAGCTTTCACAGGAGCTGGTGGCACCACAGTTCAAAGTATGTTTTGGCTGCATATTATCAAGATGCTGTACAGTTCTGTTGCATAAAGAGTAATTTTCCCATTTGTGGGGTGTTCTCCCCTCATCCCCCCCATTCATTTTAACTGCCCCAAATATTCTTTTCAAGGAAGGAAACGGTCTTTAACATGTGTGTGTTTCAGAGATTTGGGATATTGGAAAGATCAATCAAAATACCTAGCTAATCTCCCACTACTGTGCAAGTCACAATCTGTAAAGCACTTTCACACCAATCTGCAAGCCCAGAAAGTGCTAGTAACTCCACAGCATGGGGTTCCTGACACACAGACTACAATGCTGGCTATTTCTCTGCTGGTTCTGTCTTCATTTGGGAGCAGAGAGCCTGATTCTTCCTCCCAACGCCAATGACCGTCTAGGGTGGAAAAAAAAAAGATAGACTTCCCCAGGGAGCATATGGAAGGAAATAAAACAATTTGCTTGCAAATGGGAGGTAATTGGTATGTTAATTAAAGTCAACTTTACCTCTCTTAATGTTAACCTCCTGATTTTCTCCAGTGTTTCAGGTAGGGGAAAGGAATTTATTCTTTAGTATTCTCAAAAATGAAATCGGATAACAGACGCAAATGAAGTCCAAACCAAGTACAAAAAAAACATGAGAAGATATGTCTCCTGGCTGCTTTCCTAATACAGCATAAGGAGGCCGAGATAGTTATCTGAGCAGTCACTCCACAGCTCAGACTTCAAATTATAGTAATTATGACAATTTGTGCCAATAGCCACGAGGTGGGTTTTTTTGATGTGGTTAAAAATAACATCTGTAAAAATCCAATAAAAAAAAATTACATTTTGCTAATTTTCTGATAAGATAATGTTTAACTGTACTCTGTGCCTTCTACTGCCGTTTTCAATTAGAGTATTTCCTTCTGGGCTTTTACCATCTCGTCTCATGGATCCGATTCCATCCTGAGCAGTTCATTTGTTTTAACTTTCTTAATTAATTGTTTTGTGTAGGTTTTGCCTTTCAAACTGATATCAATCTTCCAGACTTATTAACGTGCTGATTGCTAATGTGTGATACAAAGCACGACTCAGTTAAATTGTTCTTTCTGTCATATTAAACAGAGTTCCCATATTAGCCTGCTAAACAAAATAATTGTAGATAATTTAGAGGGTAAAAAATGGCAAGAGTCCTGTACCTGGGAGAGTAAAAGAAAAAGTTCTGTTTGCAGTTGCTTTGTGCTGGCTTTGGGTACAATTCAGAGCCCACAAGCACAGGCAGAGCAAGACAAAATAATTAACTGCTAAGGAACTGTAGGAGAGCTGGTAGGAAAAATTGCTTTTCTCAAGCAGTGAAGTTTCTTACCTTGAGGAATATGGGTGACAAGGAGAAGGAGGGTATCAGACACAGCTGATAGCTTCCCTCCTATATCTTCATTTGTGTGAAATGGCTCAATTGTATATTCCTGCATTAAACAATGCAGATGAAGCATTATGTCCTTCATACCATTCTCACATACCTCTACTGCATGTAGCTTGGCTGAAAGGACACATCATTTGGAGTCATGATTGGACGTTCTGATGTAGTTTACCTAGTGTATAACAAGGAACACCCTTCTCTGGGCATCAGGGCCATCCTTGAAGCTGTCACGTAGGTGACCCAGTGCAAGTTCAGTGTGTGGCAGTGCAGGAGAATTGTTTCTCAGAAAAGGCACTAATCCCTCAACAATTTAGATTCACATGGGTTTATGACCAGAGCCCTCATAGCTGAGAATTTATCAGTCATGCTGTAGTATCTCTACTCTGCCTGACCAGGCTGAGGTCTCATGCTATATATTGTACAAATGATAACTGGACACGCTCCATGATCTTATAACTTTTACTGGAGATGTTATGTCTGATGTTGGTGAGAGCAGAAAAATGCTTCTGTCCTGTTGACAATCTCTGATTCATAAACATCACAGTAAATGACAGTATAAAGAATGAAAGAGACATGTAACCTCAAGTATGTTCTCTTAAGGCTTTAAAAGTCTGTTAAGGGCCAGGAGGACTCTTCTGGCAATCATAATCTTCAAGGTGCACTTTAGATAAGAGTTTAAATGCTGAAATGTGCACTTCACAGTCTAAGATAAATTTCCCCAATATAGGAAAAATAAGATAGTTTACATCATAAAATTAGCACACTCTGTAAAACTGAGACTTCTCTGGGATTTGGAGACATGTTTTAATTTAAATTTCATGGGTATGAGTCTGAGTGCGTGAGTGGCTGTTGTAAAATGGTAAATTCTGAAATCAGTGAAAAAGACTTTTGTTGAGTTTTGCTTGTGAGAGTACTACAGAAGTGATTTGCCGCTCTGCAGTATGTTCTTCTGTATTCCTCGATGTTTCCTCATGCTTTTGACATGTGCTCCTGACTTCTCCATCAGGCCCTGCAGAATTTTGCGTGCACACAGTTTTCTGACTTTTTTCAAACGGGGAAAGTCAACCTGCTGTACTATTTGCAGCCTCCCCTTCCCCACCTACCCTGTTTTTTCTCTAGATTTTTGTTATGTACATAAACACATCACTGTTCTCGAAATGGGGTATCATCAAGTCAGTATTGATTTAACACAATTGTCTTTTAACTCATTGTCCCTATCAGGTATGTTGCAAGGTATTGCGACACACCCACGAAAACTTGTATTTTTCTGGAGTTTTTGTCTTCTAGAGTTGGTACAACCCCTGCCAGCCCTTCAGCACAGTATTGAGCCCTGCTGTATCTGGTGGCTGTAGATGTGGTTGCTCTCTTCTTACTTGGTGGAAAACTGGCCAGCTCCAGTGCACACAATGTCCAAGCTGCACCAGGCCTCGATGCTTAGGCTGCTGAAGGGAGCTCAGGATAAGTTATGCCAATTTGACTACAGATTACTTCAGAGCAGCTGCAAAACCTGCACTGGTTGTGACTCAGAGAAGATTTTTCTGCTTTAAGGTAGTTTCCTTCCTTCCTTGCAGTGAGGGTTTCCTCTTCTTTTTGAAACCACGCGGAAGACTAGCTTCACTAAAACTGTATAAGAGTAATTTCCTCATTTGTCCTTGCAACAGAAGTCCCCATGTAGTTTCCCTGGCACTGTAGGCCTCTCCTACTGGAGAGGGGTCAGATTTGCAAAGTAGGAATAAGCATCTTGGAGCTGAATTGACCTTATACACAGACAAAGGTTGGCCATTGTCAGCCTAGAGCTTCTCTGAGCTTCCCAGCTTTTTATATGCCAGCCCACATGTGCTGACACAGGTTTCTCAGCTCTGGTACTAAGTTGCTCACAGAATAAGAATAATAGAAAAATGCTAAGCATTCTGCTTGATTTAAATTTTGCAGAAAACCAGAGTGGAATGAACTTTGGCTCCTGTTCAGCTGCAATCTAGACGTGAATTAACAGTCGCTTCAGACTTAAATTAGACGAGTCAGCCATTGAATGTCATTCAGCAGCACACCAAAATAAATCCAGATGACATTTATGACATATTTCATTGTTTCTATAATGTAAGTAATACAAAAGGTGTAAATCACAGCACAATACTTTATTGCATTTCTTTTTGAAACACTGTCCTTGAATAAATTTAGACTGGAAACTAGATGATTTGTTACTATCAAGGTGAGAAATGTGTGATGTTGTTGCTGTGATGGCACAGGATTGCAGCTGCCCATGCTGAACTGGAGCTCATGATTCAGTTCCACTCCAGGCTGATGCTCCTTGGTACACAAGGATGGGTTATTTAAAACATGCGTCAGCACCAAATGTTTTTGGCTCCCTCTTGGACCACTTTTGTTCTGGAATCATCAGTGTGCTTAAAAAAATTAGAAAACTTAAGTGAAGTATTTTAAACCTACATTTTAAAATTTGGTTAGTGGTCTAAGAAAATGTGAGTGCTGGTGATAGACTCCTTTATTTGAATATCTGTTCTGTGTTAAGTATATTTAAAGCCCCAGACATGCCTTTCTTAAAAAGGAGAGAAAAAAAAAAAGGAGAAAGAATAGAGGAACTGGGATATTCCCCAGTGCAGTCACACAGCTGAAAGACATGAGATATGTGATGCATTTATTAATTAGACTGCAAATTTTCTGTACCCTCTCAACTGAAAGAATACATAATGTATTAATTCATGTAGTGCCCATGGCAGGTCTAGCAAGGTACCTGTGACATGCTGTCATTGGACAAACTGCTTTCTACTACTGCTGTCCTCTTTAGTTTGGGGCTGTTAGGGAATTGAGATGTTTAGTGGACGGACACTTAGTGGTGAACAGGATTGGGCCATAAGCTGCCCTTCCTGGCAGACTAGTCCTCATGGAAAGGTCTTTCACACTGTAGATACTCCCAAGATGACAGTAGCACTACATTTATGCACTATCACTGACCCAGGAGGGCCAGTAAAGGAAGGACAACTTCAGGGAGTCATCCACATCAGAAGCATCCAAGTCAAGCTGAAAACACAAGAAAAAAAAGTATATTTAAATATGGTGGACTACAAGAAACATATATGCAACAGATAAAATAAGATCTCAATGACTGATGGTTTTACAGAGTAATTTTAAGGATGAACTGTTCCTAAACAATTTTTCCAGTGTATTAAGCACTAACAGCATCAGGCATGCATGTCTTGTTCCACTCTTTCTTTTTTTTCTTTTTTTTTTCCTTGAACAAACAAGTTGGATGTGTCCAGTACAAGAAAAGAGCCCACTCCCCACTTATGTGTGCACGTTCCTTTGTCCTCTTTCCAATATCCCCCAGTAATGACGGAGCGCAGGACCGTGTTCTGCTCTAATGTCTTTCTTGTAAGATTCGGAGGGTAGTGCCGTCGTGACCTTCGGGAGCAGTTTTTTCCATTTGGAAGGAGGCGGGGGAGAGAGCATTGAATTTGAGATTGATTTTCCTCCTTTTAGCATGTGGAAATTCAAAGGAAGCTCCTTGATTCACCAACAATGGCTGCATCTCCAGCCTTAGAGAACGCCAAGGCATCAGTAGGAGCAGATTGATGGAGTTAATACCCTCAGACTTCATTGTGAATGTGACCAGAGTCCAGTATGTTGTATACTATAGAAAAATGCTGATGTTATTCCTTGCAGAGAATTTTTATCTGAGAATTAAAGCAATGAGGAGCTTGAGAGTTTTAGTCATAATAGTTATGTCCACAGTTTCTTGTTAGGACACTTACGGGTTCTGCATATGTGGTGTGTGTTTTGGAGACTTCCAAGGAATGCATCCAGCTAAAGGCAAAATACAGATTAGAGTTATCTGTGGAGATTTTAAAGATGATGGTTTTCCTTGTTACCCTTCCCTGCAAAGGGCCAGTCTGTTCAACTGAAGTTCTGGGACCTGTTGGAGTTGAACAGTTATTCAGTGGGAGCTTTATTTTCAGTAAAGAGCAGATTGACTATATGATGGAAAGTCTTTGGGAGAGCTTCAGTTCTTCAACAGGAAGCCCTGGAAAACTGCACTGGACACAGGCCGTTGGGTTCTTTGAATCCTTGAACGTTCCTTATGTGCATCTTTTAATCTGAGCTGGCTAGTCCTTTCCTGTCTGGGCTTCAAATTTAGCTCCACTGATCCGGGAGAAAAGGATTGCTCAACTAAAATTTCAGCAAGACTTGACACTACCTATCTTTCTTTAAGTTTTGTAGAAACAACTGAGTGCACCACTCATTTCTTAGAGGTGGCATTTCTGCATCAGGCTGGAGTTGCATGAGCACCATCAAGGGAGGAAGAGGTTATGTTCCTGCACATGATTCCTCTTGATAAAATGGTGCTTTCACCGTTTTTGTGATGAGAAAGGTTTCTCCATGGTACACCTGCTGCAGACTGAATTGTTGGCTCTGCAGGAGCATGTAAACTTTGTGGTAAACCACTGGCAGGAAATTAAATCTGATAAAGGTATATGTTTATTGTGAAACAGGCATCCATAACTGAAGAGTTGTTCTACTGTATTGTGAAAAGTTTTGGTCATTGAGAACACTTAATGCAGATGTTTGTACTTGGGAATAAATATACAGCCAAATTGTCATGCATGCTTTCTGTCTTAAGGCTGTTGTACTGTATATATATTAAACACTGATAACTTCCAGTTATTCATCCCATTACTTTTGTGCTGCCGTTGGCTGGGTGGAGGTAGTGGTTGGTACTGTAGGAAGGAACCCACATACACTACTGAGGGCACAAGTAGATAGTACTATGAGCCAGTGGACATTAATTTACTTCTAAAACTGACAGAGAAAAAATTACAGGAAGCTGTTAAAATTTCTGTTAAAAAGGTTTAAATTTAGGCATATTTGGGAATCAATTAATGAAGTTTGCCCTATTTTGATCGCTGGTTTGAGTACAGTCATAGGAATGTGTGGATGTTTGTGTATCCAGAGAACACCTACAACTGGGTGAGCATGAGTTAACAGTGTGGTGGAATTCAGGTTGCTGGTAAAAGGAATTATTTTATCAATAAGATCCAACTTCGTTACAGTTGCCGCTGATGAAACTCAAAATGCAATTTAGCTCCTCAGGTTGCTATACCCATTCTACAACAAAATTACTTTCTCTTGCTATCAGTAAATTACAACTATTTGAGTTTAGCCCCAGAAAGACTCCTTTATTGTGCCTCTTATTGCTTATGAAATCTCTTTCAACTGTGTTGTTTACTTGTCGGACAGAGGATCTGAACCTATCCTGTTATTTTAACGCAAAGAACAGATTAGTTACTTGCATTCCTCCCTTATACCTATGCAGCTGCAGAGGAAAAGGATGCATTTTGCTGTGTGTCTACACATAAATATATGAAGAATTATTTTCAAGAATATATTAATTAATACCTATTTATAGGTCATCTTTGATACCTGTAGTCTAAGCTGGAAATGGAGCATGTTCCATCACTTCCAAGTATGTTCTTGCAGTCATCTTCTATTACCCAGTTAATATTGTATGCAAGAGATGAAAATAAAACATTCACGGAAGACTCTCTGGAGGCTTTGTGCTGTCATCATAAAAAGCAAATCTCGAGCTTCCTGATGAGTTCAAGTTATTTGTAACTCAAATTGAAATAACTACTTTGCTTAGCAATTAATAATAGGAGAATCTTTACCGGGACTCAGGTGATATTACTTAGACATATAATCAGCACAAAGCTTCTGGGTTATCTGGTTTTATTTCCATTGAATTTTAGGCCATGTAAATGTTAATTCTTTCAATCAAGAACATGGTGTGTATGTATCATACATGAATGTGCTGGGGTTCAGAATTACCCTTCATATGGATAATCTTCTTCTGAAATGATGATAATTTAATAAGTAGTTCACATATAAAATAACTAGCCTTACTTCAAAGCACTATGCAAGGCCAGAAAAACTGGAAGAATTCAAACAATGCAGTGAAGCAGTGTTTTTGTTGTTTGTGAATCTCCTTTGAGAACATGGAGACTTGTGTACCTAGAAATAAAGGACAGTGCAAGTGCCTTATGAGATTTTGGATTAGTTAGAATACACTAACTGGCTTTGTAATCTTCATCTTTAATCTGTCCTGCAAAATCTGTATGGCTCTCTGCATGTTGAAAGAGAATCTGTTTTTAGAATGTTTGAGAACTTTGGAAAAATTTGAGCGTGCTTTTCAAATTCCTCCACCTGCAGAGTCATGTGTCTTGCTTGCTGTAGCCTAAGTGAGGAAGTTTCAGGATTCACTCGTTTAAGCTCTTTGTAAGCAGCTTAGAATAGCTATTGTAGAGGTGAAAATATTGTAGCTTTAAATCTCAGCTTCCCACAATCTGCCAGGTCTAGGAGCCAAGTCTGTGGTCCCACTGGAAGAGGGAATTTCCCATTTCTGGTAGCATACTGTTCCAATTTCTTGCCTTTTAGTGATATTACTTCTAAATGAAGAAATTTTTTCTCAAATGGGGACTAAGAGTTGCCAGAAAAGCTGCTGAAGGCAGGTTTTATTCTTGTAAAAACCGTGATGTTTGGAAGGAGCCCCTCTCTCACCACTACCGCTGTTTCTGAAACAATTTTTTTTTTGCTTTTTTTAGCCTCACTCTGATGGGAAAGATGTTCAGGAAATTGACATATTAATAGCAGTATTAAGGAACATAAATCAGTGAACACAGGACCCATAAACAGTCAAAGATGTATCATAATGGTTCCAGAAAGTGTCTTATAAATCTGCAGCTTAACAAAGATGTATTGTCTTATTTGCACCAGGTATTTACAGTATCAGTGTACTAATTCTGTACTGGTATATAGTTAGTTCCTGCTGTTAAAGTTCTTATTTATTATTCTTGTTATGCTTATTGCACTTAATGCCACATATCAAGCTGTGTGCATCTTAAAATCAAATAGCAATTCATTGCATACAAATCCCCTAGGGAGGGATCTGTATTTTGGGCAACAGAAGCATGAAGTCTCTACAAGCTCAGACTTTAATCCACACACACGAGCCATGTTCTCCCCTTAGCCCACTGAGATCTGACAAACTGTTTCTATGTCAACTTTTTCTTCGAAAGTTCAGGATTTTGGAAAATGAGGCTTGGCTTTTTAGGTCCAGGGGTCAAGTTCTAAAATTTAAGTGCTGTGAATCTTTTGACTCATAGGAATATTTAGATCTTAAAGGAGATTTTATTTTCTCTTTATTTGTAAATCTTTTTCTTTACCGGTGAAGACTTACTGAATGTGGGGTTTTTTAACACTAGATAAGGTTAAGCCACTAATTTTGTTTTTAAATGTGAGCTTTAATGAAATAAAGTGATATGATTGTTATTTTTTAAAAAAATCATTTGGATTATTTGTTCTTTTAGTCATTCATACCCAAGCCGTGATACCTCAGTGTGGTCAGCATTAGCCAAATTCTGCTCTAACTGAAGACAGTGATTCTTTTCTTTGGGTGAAATATTAGGTGAAATACTAGGTGTTTTTAAAAATATTATCCTTTAATCTTCCTCTTTTCTTAGCTTTTAATATATGCTTTTGGCTCTCATAAAGGCTTGTTCTGAGGGCAAATGTCAGGTGGCACGAGGATTACCTTGTTTTGCTCTGTTGGAATGTACTCAGAAAGCTCAAGTTATCAGATTAGGGATTGCTGTTGCAATTAATATTGTGTAGTGCATCTATCATCAGCTTGCACAAAGCCTGATGCTGTGGACAGAGATCCTTTTCTAGGTCTGGCCCTGTGAGGGAAAAGAGCTTTTCATCTGCAACTGCTCCTCCCTCTGGCAGGAGTCATGGGGTGATTCTGTACATCATCCTTAAGACATTTCCTCTAGACTGAGCTGGGTTGGTGGGGACAGGTCCAGCAGATCTCTGCTTGTCTGAGGATTGCCCCAAGTAGTGGGAGAGCTCCTGGGTACTGCAGCACTGATTGGGATGCAGGAACGGCAGCCTCAGCAGGAGTGATGAAGAAGACCTGGAGGCAAACTGGTCACTGAAAATCTCCATAATTACTGCTCTTTGCAGAGGACTCAGCTGTCTGTACCCAGCGACAATTTCCTGCCATGAAGTCTGTTGAAAAGTCAACACCTGTACTTCTGAAGTTTGCTGAAAATGGTCACTGGAGAGCTGGGGATGTGTCCATTAATCATGAGAACTGAATTCACTTTCTTGGCACTAGCTATAATCAAGGTGGCCCCTTTCACCTTTAAGAGAAACCAAATGTTTCCCCTTGGAACCATTTCCTCCTTTTCTTTCATCCCCAGCCTATTCCATGTGGCACAAAAAGCGAGTCATCAGGCCCCCGCAGCAGCTGTTACCACACAACTCGTATGGTTGTGTCACGCAACAACTGAGGAGGAATGGCACTAAATCAACAAATTCTGATTTGTTGGTTCAACTGAGTACAAACTAGCTAAGGAAAAACCAAGTTGGAAATGGAGAGCAAATATATGCGAGAGGCAAGCCACAGCTTGCAGCAAAGAAAATGTTTGCAGAAAATGCCAGCATTACAGGTTTATCTAAGGTGTGGTCTAGCTTAAGCTGCAGTAATTACCGAAGGTACCATAGCTGTGGCTGGAAAATGAAGTGCTTTATAAACTTAACCCATTCATGTCTTCTAAGACCAACCACAGTGTCATACCTAGGCCAAGCCAGGGCTTTTCCAATGCAATTGAGAATTCCTAAGATCTCATCCTCATTCATTTACCTGCCAAGACAGCTTTGAGGGTCTGCATTGTCACATCATTTCTCAGTGTTACAAACAAGCAAACAGGATAACCAGCTTTTTTATTTTACTTTTTACAGGTGGTTCTATCAAGTATAGTCAAAACAGTAAAATGAGAGGAATCCTTTGAAAATACAGGCGACTTGTGGGGAAAAAACATTTTCTAGATAGTTGTATATGGGGTTGGGAATAGCTGTGTAGAAATAATGCTGGATGAGTAAGAGAGACAAATTTAAATTTGCTAAATGTTGGATGGAAGTGTGTGTTGAACTATCAGTGCAGTGGGTAGAAACATTGCTGTCTTGAAGAAAGCTGCAGAGAGCTTGCCTGGTTTATTCTGTTCTGAGGAAAGAGAAGACTATTCAGGAGCATGGCAAAATATTTAGGCAAATTTGAAGGAACACCTCAAAAGATGGCCAAGATCTGAAGGGGTTTGTTTATGAGGAAAGAATTCAAAAACCCTGAGTAGGTGAAGTTTGACCAAAAAGGACATTTGTGCATTTGAACATTTAAACTGTGAGTATAATAGATTGTCTATTATGGATGTGTTACCACAAACTGGCTGGAAAGGAGGATGCTAAAATACATGTTCCAAGGTTTTCCATTCACAGACGTACAGAAAAATGGCTTTTAAAGAAGAGATCAAGAGTTCACCTAATTTAATATCCTTTATAAACTCTTGCAAATGATCTGAGACCAATAACTTCTCTTTTAGTCAAAACATTGCGTGTGATATTTTGACCTGTAAAATCCGAGATGAGTCTACTGCTTCCCATGCTGACGTGCTCCAACATTTAATCTTCTTGAATAGCTCTTGTGGGTGGTTACCTGATCATGGTTAATCTTCTGCCCTGGCTAGAACTGGTATCTTTAGTCTAATTCAGATTTGTTTGGGTTTGACTTCCAGGGAATTAATCAGGATCTATTAGTTGGGATTAGGGAGGGGAGAATAACTTTTTCTTGACTTACCAAACACTATAATTTTTAGTAAGTTTTCTGGTTTGCCAGAATGAAGACTAACTACCTCTTGTATCTTCTATTCTTGAAGAAAATTTGTTGCGAAGGAGGCTGTTCTGGCATGTTTTCATGTGTGCTACATTTATTTTTAAAATGTTTTCCAAAGATGCTTGGCAACAAGAGCTGAGACTGTCATTACTGTGAAGAATGAAAAAATAAAAGAACAGCTGGTGTGTTTGGTGTCTTGGGAGCTGTCACTCTTAGGATTCCCCCTCCAAAAGTAAAATCAAACTATGTATTTGTTTGTCTTTCATCATGTATAATAAATTATAAGAAGCTGAGAAAGAAGCCAAGCCAAATCCTGCAAAAAATCAGTTGAAAGCTGACAAATGCCCACTGGCTAAGTACGTTCCTGGCAATACGGGAATGAAAGAAAGTGGTAGGGCAGTCTTCATTAAGTTTATTACCCTAAATTAGTTAAGGCCTTGTCCTTAGTTTGCATAGGCAGTTCTTACTGCCCTCACTGAAAGGTGTACAGCTGCCAGTCAGAAGCACTAGATCAGGCTCAGGGCTGATGGCTTGCAGCAGTATTAAAAATAAGTATTAAAGCTATATGCAGCAGAAGCTGGTCTGGCATCACAGCTGTGCTAACTGGTCCTGAGGGCAGGAAAAGAGTATAAAGATCTGGACTAAACTTCATGTGTTGCCTTTTGTGACATGGATTTAGCTTCTCCCCCTGCAAGTGGGAGGGCTGTGTTTCTTTGGCTTTCCTGGTTCCCTCCCCCAGGCTGTGACACTTGTTCCCCACGGCTTTTCTCTGAGTGTTATTCATTGATCTCTTTATTTACTTTAAGAATCTGCTCTATATTTTCGCATTTTGTTTTTCAGTCTTGATTAAATATCTTTTTAGGTTTGGTTTTCACAGCCTTGTGTTTTCCTATATAGAAAGCTATAGAGGGAGAGGCTTGTGTAGGAAAGGACTGCAGAGCCACAGTGTTCACACTTCATTCCCAATGTAAATCTTTCCCTGACATCGATGGATTTGTGATCAGACTTGCATGCCTTTTTTTTCTGATATTCCCTCTACAGAACTGTGACTTCTGCGTTTTGAGTCACTTTTTATATCCCTTTTGTAGAGAAAACATTTATTGTGGTGTTTGTTTGTAAAAGTTACTTTGAAGTATTTCCTTGTGCTAATTCATTTGTTATGACTTACGACACAGAATGTGTGAGGGAAGTTTGAAAGTCCTAGATTTAAGAGAAATATATTATACATGAGTATTTTGAAGGAATGACCAGTTTGCACTTTGCTGGCCAAAATATTGGTGTGACTGCTCTTGAGAGAGTTTTCCATGTAGAAATAAAATCCACTTCACACTCATTTGTCTTGTCTCTCTGTCTCCATATCTGTCTTGAACTTGCTTTTCTAACATTTTTGTTTGTTGTTCAAATATTTGCAGTCCTTAAAAGAGCAGAGGAACTTCAAGCATTTTGAAAACATAGAAGGGCTCCTTAAACTCAATGAAAATTACTGAGATATTGCTTTAAAGTGCCCTGCTTAAATAAATTAGAGAGTTCTACAACTCTTAAATGCCCAATAGAGATGCAAGAGGCACCTAAAAGAATAGTCTAGGTCACACTTAAATGAATCTCTCTTGAGGAACATAACAGTAATAAGATAAACTGACTGCACTAAAGCACAAAAATACAGATAATAATACAATAAAACTTGCCTAAATGAATTTCTTTTAGAGGAAGTGACCAGGTGACTGGAACATGAAAAAGGAAAAAAATTAAGATTTAATTTGTTGAAAGAATCAATTTTTCTGAGTATCAGAGCAAAATGTTACCAACCTGACAGATAACTCTTCAGAAGCTGAAAGGCTTTTTAATGCATTTCCTTTCATATAGAAGCATTTTGTTGACTTCATATACACAGTAATATGAATTTAGTTGCTGCAGGTAGGGACTAATAAAGCACTCGTTTAGAGTGCTGGTCTTTTCTTTTCCTGTAACCTCTAAATCCAGGATTTAACCCCCGAGAGTGTCAGAATATTGTTGCGATCAGATTTTTGTCAACAGGCCCTGCACAAATTGAGTTTGGTGGGTTCATCAAGGTTATGTAACAGCAAACATTTGGAAAAATTGGGCACAATTGTCAGCCTTTGCTCTGAAAGGGCACGGGATTAAATGAGCATAAAAATTTAATTGTCCTCTCACCCTGAATAAGTCTGGGGCTTCCCATATTAGGGTCGGGCTGGCTAGTTGAGCAGCAATTTTTATCTGGCCCCTGGATAAATAGATGCATTCAGCCTTCTCGGTCCTTCAACCTTCATTAACACAGAAATTAATCACATAAATTAAACATATATATTTTGCTGGAAAAAGTTTTAACAAGCTGCATCCTCTACTGGATGAGAGAAAAGAATCAGGCATGTGTACATATTTAGCCTGACAATGCCAAGATTTCCAGAATATGTTTAGGTTTCTGTCCTTAATTTTCAAGGAGCAGATTGGCAGCTGGTGTAAATTGTCTACACTAATCACGGTGGAGTTAGGCCAATGTATACCATGAGGCAGTTGATTTTCACTTTGCTTGAGGCTCTCAAATTCCCATTCTCAACATGTTTTCTTTTTTAAACTTCATTGGTACTTTGCTGTAATTCGGTTGCTTTCAGTGAAGGTACGTGGGTGTGTAATTGGAATAACCCAGGCAAAGAATTGGTCCTTTAGATCTTGTGAGGACAAGTGTATTCCTGAATACACTTGTATTCAGTAGTGAAAAGTACTGCGTGTAAGACCCCAAATTTGTGATACATAACGACCTGTTACATTTATATGGTCTCTTTCGTTCTATGCGATCCCACAGAGATTTACGAGTACTTTAATGGCATCGAACTGTGTCTGATTTTCTGCCATTGGAGCAGTTGGTCAGTAAAATAAACGATGTTAAATAGCAGAGAAACCACTGATAACCTGGGTGCTTACTGGAGTTGTAGTGGGAGTTGTTCTTCTCAGCCTCCCACCATAAATGGCGATGTGTTATGTGATAATGTTGACCACAAGCCATTAAAATAAGGTGGGATTTGCTTAAAAGCAAATGCTTTGTATTTAAGGTTTATTTTTCTCATGTTTAAAATATGAAATTACAGAGCAAAAGGAAGTGGTAAAACCTCCATCATTCAAAGCCATGGGAATGTATCTGCTTGTTCACACATGCTCCATAGTTATTGAAAGTGTGATTCTCATTTTACCAACTAATCCAACACTTGGATGTATTTGGAGGACAGTTAGTCCTGGCCCAATGTTTTGATTTCCAGGTGATTGTAAAGAAGAATGTGCCACATCATTCCTATCTTTTTTATGTGTGCCAGTGTCGAATAAAATGTTCAAAGTGCAATTACAGATAGGTCAAGTTGTGTGCAAGACACTCAGTGCCCTCAGATAACTTAAGTGCCTCCTGTGAAAGGTGTGTATGGAATATGGTGGGTCTGTCTTACAAATCTGGGTCTGCTGGGATGCATTGATCTGACTTCTTCAGTGCAAGTTAAATGTTTCACGTTATGGCTACCAGACCCTACTGCTCTTCATTGGCTTGCTCCTCTCTCCCATTCTGCTTGTTTGCTGTGTGATGCACAGTCTGATGCCAGCTGCTGATGAACTGGGAAGCAAAGGGACTCAGGGAGCTCTGGTTCTGTGTGTCTCCCAGTGTTTTACAGAGCAGGAGATGCTGCACAGCCTCTGAAATGCCTCCAGCGCTGGTGAATTTTACATACTGTCTGCATTTCCTAAGTCTGGCATTCAAGCTGGCAGCTTTCTACCTTAAACTGGCTGGGAATTAGACATCTTTTCCTATGAAAAAACAGTAAAGGTTTTAAAATAGCTTAAATGATGAATCAGAATGAGACAGGGAAAAAAATTCCAACCTTTTACATGTGTCATTGTGTATGCATAGTGGGTGGCCGGGAGCTTCTTGGAGAATCCAGTTTTTAGGAGAGCAAACAATAGAACATGTTTATGGGATATTAGCTGGGTGTCTGGAAACTCCTGTCCCATTTTGAATTTTGCAAAGCTGGAGAGGAGAGAGAGACAAGAAAGCAGAAAGATAAGGGGCACTGGAAACCCAGGGAAGTTTTTTATGGCACACTGCTCTTATCCTTGCTTCTTTCTGTTTCTCCTCTCCTTTGGAAGACTCTTGTCATTTTAGTAAGGAGAAAGATTAACAGAAGCATTGTAGTGAGGGAATATTTTTTTTCTATTAAATTCTGTAGAAAATGTTTAAATTGTTCATTTGTGCAGTCACAGAACTTGATTAGAAAATTATCACAGGAAACAATTTTTTAGGTCTATTTTGACTATCCACCAGTGAATTCTATGTAGTTCACACCAACACATGTAGCCATTCTGGTCACTCTTAATAAGATTAAGTCTTTTTCTCTGAGGTGTTTTGGTTGAAATGCAAGGGGTTTGAGCAGTAGAAAAGTATGCTCAGTGCCTAGAGTTATTGTAGCAAATATGCCTTCATTTCCAAGGAAAGCCTGGTTCTCAATAACTAGTCCTTCAAAATACATGCTCCAGGTTCTCAAAAACCTTCCCATTTCTCTTGTTTGATGAGCTTCATTATTGAATGGTCAGTTTGTGACACTCCAGGTCGCATCTTTCATGATGTGCTGCATCGGCACTGCATTGTGATTCAAGTGAAAGGATTTCAAATAAAGCACCAAAGATTTGAGGCACCTCAAAAAAAAAAAAAAAAGTAAAGTTTAGGATTTAAAATTAGAATTAAAAAATACTATCAGACAAAAATATACTCAGAGATACTAGTACTGATTTACAAGTTAGAGTAAGAGTGCACAGAGGCATTTCATTGCTCCTGTGTTAGACCTCGGGGAAAAAATTCAGACCTCTGGGAGACTTTGAGGAAGTAATTTCACAATTCATATGCTGCTGTTTGGTATTATTAGTAGTATCAGGCCTATTTATTACATCTAAAACATTAGATATTCTCACAGTGGATTATATTGCATTGCCTCAGAATACTAATCACAACACTAGTATTTTCTTATTATTAATGTGAGTTTTGTTACTGGAATATTAAATATGAGCGAAGAATATAAACTCTGAAAATTGGCATTAGAAAATGTTTGATAAAAGATTTAATTAGCAGAATGAGACTTTTTAAAGAAAATAGTTCATTTGGGTTTTTTTACTACTATATTTGTACCTCCATTTACCTTTTCTGTTTAAGCTTAATACTGGTAAGGAGACATCATTAGAATTTAGCTGTAAGAACTTTAAACAGTAACTGCTTTGATTAAAGCTAATTAACTAAGTTTGTTTACTAAGTGTTAATTTTGTTTCTTGGTACACTGTGCTTGCCGAAATCCAGTGGCCAAGTGAGTTGGTTTAGAAGGCTTTTTCTGTCCCTTGAGAAGAAGGGAGTATTATCTATGCAGCAATATACTGTGGCTCAGAAGCATAAGATGGGGATGGGAAGAAGCTGCCATCTCTCAGACCTAAAGGATTTCAAAGGCTGCAAGCTTAACAGAAACTCTTTTAATTTTGTGCCACCCATCTTGTCTTCATGGTGACCCATGAAAATTGACACAAGACAGTGGTATGCCAGCATTTCTTAAAGGAAAAACAGTTTATTACTAGAGCTTTGAGAACTCTGAGAAAGCCATGGGAGCAAGCTCTATTTCTCTCTTTGAGCCAACAGAAGTTTTCCCAGGTTTGTGATCTGGTTTAAATTGGAGAAATATCTATGTAATGCAGAATGCACTGAGAGATGGCTGGACTCAAGGCGTTTGCTGGCCTGTTAAGGGTTAGTTCATGCTCTGGCTGGGCTCAGTACCAGTAGAATTGTATTGCATTTGTATTGCCTGTGCATTTTCCCTGCCTGCTTAGATTTACTTACATCACACAAGCAGTGTGTGATGGTGAGTAGACTGTATTGAGGAGCTGGGCTGTTCTTTGGTGTCTTCCCTATGTCTAAGTACTCAGCTGAGAGCATGCAAACTGGTCCGGGTCTGGAACTGTTTGAAATGAAACAACCCCACCACACCCCCACACAAGATCTGGGTCACGGTCTTGTGCTGTGCCTGCCCCGTGTCAGACCTTCTTTATTTCACTAGAGTACTTTTTTTTGGCAAAGAAAGCCACTAACCTTCCAGCTAACGGGAAATAGGGAGAGATGGAAGAAAATAATAAGAGTTTTCCACCATGCTTGTACATCTCTCCTCCCTTTTCTGGGCTCTCACCTTGTCTGTCCAGGTTGTTTCTTGTGTGTGTTACTGCAAAGACATTAGGGCAGACCCTTAAACTAGATGTGTTGTTGAGACTTAGTGCTGACTAGGGTGCAGCTCATCCTGGGTGGAAAACAACATGAACTTGCTTTTGTCAGCATATTTCCATACAAATCCATACTAATGGCTTGCTAGGCTGGTATAGCCAGCAAGTACAGAAACCTCCAGTGGAAACAATTCACAGGTCTGTGTTCTGGAGGTAGTAGGCACTCTGAACTCTGAGATGGATTTTGCTATGTGTAGAATGCAAGAATTTTCTAGCAGCTTGCAGCATTACAAGGTGATGAGCAATCCTCAGTGCTGAATGCCCCCACTTTTCCCATCCCATCTGCAGGAATAGAGGGTGCTCAGGAGCACTCTGCACTGAGCAAAGGATCCAGTCTGTCATCTCTTCTGGTGTTTTCAGAAAGAAAAAAATCACCATTGAGAGCCTCTGAAAGCCTCTAGTTTTAATGATCTATCTGTACCTTTCCATTGTGTTCTGCTGGAAAAGGCACTTAATGTATTTTAAAAGATCTGGGGGGTTCAGTGAGCCCAGTTTGCACATTTTTTGTGACATATCCGCATTCCCAGCAAGGGCAACTTCTTAGCATGGCAAGCTGCAGAACAATGTGGCTTTTTTTCTTTGCCCCTCTTTCTCCCAAGTCTTCCAGAGAAGAGAACATCTCTCATTATATAAAAAAATGTGTGCCTGGTTGTGTGTATCATATAGGTGGGAAATACGAACTTTAATAAAAATGAACCATTCTAGACCTGGTTGCTGTAAGTCTGATGACAAAATTGATTGTCTTCAAAGCTGAAAATGCATGAAGGAAATAAGTGTTTTAAGGTGAGAATGATAGTGTTCAATTTAAACTGCAGAGAAATTGAAGCTTTAACACTTTAGGGGCAAGAGATGGTTTGTTGTGAGGTGTGTGAACCATGTTTTTATGCAGTGGAGCCTTGCTCCCTGGCACAAGCTTGTTAGTGCTGCTCCAACAGAAGAAATAACAAAATCCTCTTTGTCTCAAGTTGGTATCTACAAATTCTCACAGGGAGAAACAAAACAAAACAACACAAAACCCCCAACAGTCCAACATGTCAAACCCTCGCTATTTTCGCATGTGAAAATCCCCTGAGAGAAATATTGTGTATCGCTACTGTAGATAGAGTACATGCACTCAAGAACAAAGAGGGCTTAGGAAGAAGACATGGTGAATATATAATAACTCTGAATAAATACGGTAAGTCCTCTCTTGTTTCTTTGCAAGTGCTTTTCAAGAAGTGAATAATAGTAAAGCTCTCCAAGTCACTTAGGGTCTGAGCCTGCAAATATCTACTCATATGAGTACTTCTTACTCATGTAAGTAGTCCCATTGAAGTCTGTAAACCTGCTCATGTGAGTAACGCTAAACAAGTTCAGGGTCTAAAACACTATGGGGGAGACAAAAGCATATACAAGTACAGCCCTAAGACTCTTCAGACATCGAGCAGCAAAAGATTTATCTGAGGCTTCCAATGTAAAGCCTTGTAAATTAGTAGGAAGATCTAAAAAATCGGGCCGCCGCTGCATTGGGAAGCAATGGAGCTCTCTTAATATGGGGATATAGGGGTAATGTGATGGAAAGACTTAGATGCAGCATGTAGTCTAGCAGTTGTATTCTGTACTTCTCACAATCGGAGCAGTAGCTGGAAGCCTAGCGAGCAAATAATTATAGTAATCAAGTCACGATGAAACAAAGGAGCGGCTATTATTCCAGCAACTGGCCAAGGGAACAAAAGTTTGGCTGGCTGGATTCCTGAAGGAGAGCAGGATTTACTACATAATGCAAGATATAAACTTTGATGAATTTAAATTGTTTTACAGACTTGTTTGCTTTCACTTTTTAAATAACCTTTGACCAAAAATAAACTAATAGTTGACTATCAATTTAAGCTGATTAATTTTTGGACAGCCATAAATGGAAATCTGCTAAAAGTCAGGGTTTGTTTGTATTCTATACTTGCCAATATAAAAATTATCTATGATTAAATCCTTTTGCCCTGTGCTCAGTTTGACTAAGCAAGGAATACAATTCTTTCAATTCTAAAGCTGGAGCTGTAGAGGTAGCCAAATTTTTTCTCATGGATTTTTTTTTGGGAAGCACAACTCTGTCTCTGTGGTCTGGAGCTGAGAGCAAGGTGAAGTGTGACCATGTGCACATGGCAGCTATGTGGACTCAGTCTGACTCGGTGTATCTCTTGCAGTCCCTTGCAGTAAGTGAGGCTTTATCTATCAATAAAGAAGCTTGGCCACTCACGTCTAATTTATGCTGAATATGTGATGCAGCCTCAACATATTTTGCGATAAGTAATTCAGAAGTCTGTCAGGCATCTTCCTTGTCCGCTTTGCACTTAGGGTAAGACTGGGCATGTGAATATAAGATGGGCATGGGGGTGGCCCAAGGATCAGTTTTATTCTATTTGGTAAACCTGTGTCTTAATCTCAATTTTTCAGGAAGGGAAAGTGAGGTTTAGATAAATGAAGGCCTAATGTAATGAAAACCAATGGTGAATAAATGGAAGACGGCATTTGGACGGATCTGCCCCCAGCAATTTTTTCAGGACGAAACATGAAATTTCTCTGAAAGGAGGAAGCCCATGGCACCTCCTGATGGAGATTCAGCTCTTTGCTTATGCTTTACTTGTGGTATCACTGTATTTTTCGGGTGGACTTGCCTCCTGCTTGCTAGGCTGCTCTTGAAAAAACATCTTCTAATATCTGAACATTGTTGAGGGCGTTGGGAAGTATCAGTAGTCCATTGCCATCAGTACTGTGTTCTTTCATAACTTGCATCACTTTTAGAAATTTTTAAGCAAGGCTGAGGGAGTTTCATCTTTTAGTTGAAAGTGCCAAATTACTGTCTTATTGCTTCCATCACTCTTCTGTTGGCTGTGTTCAAGGTTGCTTTCTCCAGGTCAATAAAATTGTCCTGAATTTTCTCTTTCTAGAGGCAGATTTTTATTTTAATAACCTGGACGTTTCTGTGAATTGTGACTGGACTTGAAATTCTGTGATTTGTTTGGATCAAATCCTCAAATACTAAGGAAGTCACCCAGCAAAGACACCTCTTGCAAAAAATTAGGGGTAATAAATACGACTATATCAACATGTTCCCAGGAACCCAAAGAAGTTTGCCTGCCTGATCTGTAATGCCATAGATAGCACCACTGGGAGTTTGGTTTTGCAATTTTAAAGCCAGTGATATTCATATATAGCTAATGGAGTCTCTACCAGTGCAAAATCTGTCCTCTACTCTTTCAACTTTTCAGAGAGATTCCATCTTTGTGCTTTTTTTTCTTCCAATGGGGAGGAAAAAAAAAAAAAAGAAACATTTTAGGGGGGAAAATAGAGATAAGAAAGCCCATGAAGAAATACTATTTCTAAGTAATGTACTTTTTTCAATGACAGCTTAGTATTTTTGTTAAACGGCACCACTTTCAGCTTTCTAAAAGGTTTAGCCAACAGTGCTTGCGCTGCTTTCGACAAGGCAAACCTTGCCCACCCATTATAACCTTTAGGTCATTCCAATCATGTTATTTCTCCCATAATGCCAGAAGTAATGGAGTAGGCAGGAAGTGAAAGTAGAAGTTATACAGCACTGCTCTCCTGCCTTTTGTTTGCTTGTCTATAACTACCTTAAACTACTTCCTTCTCATCATTATAACAATGGGATGAAATGGTTCTTTATAAATGGCCATGAAGTAAAGACAGGCTGCAAAGGCTTCTGTAAGCTATTATTATGACCTTTCTCTCATCAGTAATTGTTTAGCAATTTGTACCTGAAAAATCCAAGCTGTCTGTAATGTGCCACACAAGGTGTGGTGAAAGGGCTTTGGAGACAGCTGGAATAATTATTAAATACTGATGTGGTACGAGACAGGAAGTCTAAGCAGCAGGAAAAGGCATCAGAAGATTGAATAATGAACTTATCTTCAAATGCATTAAGGCCTGGATTGTTTGGGTGAAATAAATGCACACGATTTAACACAGAGAGCGCTGATGTTGTGCCTAGATTCGCTTCAATAAGAAAATACCAAAACCCAAAACAGATCTGGTATAATTCTGCCCTAAGTATCTGTAGTCAGAAATCAGTCCATAAAATCTTGGTGTCTTGCAGAAGTAGCAGGAAGATAATCCTGAAATACCCTCATACTTTACTGATAAGGTATGGAGTCTTTTGTAAGCACCATTTCAGTGTCACAATCCACCTATTTGTTTAGATTAAAGCTGTAAGCAGCCTGACCTTCTCCAAACTCCTTCAACTGATCTCTGGGGCAGAAGCTTTCTTGGTATTTTTTCACTAACTTTTGAATATGGCAACTAATAGAGTTGTCCTTGTGACTAGTGATGACTCAGAGCCAGACACAGTAGGCATGGATAAGTGTAATGGCAAGATGAATATCAGCAAGTGCCTGTGGGCTGTGAAGGCTGCTGTGTCTCCAGCAATGGAGTGATTGCAGTGAGATCTTTTGCTTATGTTTTGGAATTGAAAAGCAAAACTTCTGAAGTGTCCAGTGTTTGCCTTGAGCTAGATCATTTGAGGTGTTTTGCCCAACTATTCCTTGTCCTAAGTCTGGCCACCCACTATTTTCTGTGATTTGTCTTTTGCTGGCTCTTTTCCCAAACCCGTTAGTGTTTGCCCAGCGAGTGCCAAAGCTTTCATTCTTCCTTCCCTGAATGGCTCCAAATTTGCATCTCATGCAAACAGCCCAGCTGCTAGAGTCACACTCACAGTAAATGGCTGACACACTATTTATACACACTTCTTCTTGGGTAGCAACTTGCTGCATGGTTGGGTGGAAAAAATAATATATTGTTTGATTTTATTTTTCACACTCTTGTTTGGGGTTTTTTTGTTTGTTTTATATTTTAATTCTCCCTCTTAAAATATTTTGACAGGTTTTCCTACTTCTGTGGCTTTGGCAACAGCTGATATTGGCTTATCTTTTCAGTTAGTCTTTTTTTTTTTTCTTCATTATGATTTTGAACACAGTCAGTCTGGATGGTTCACAAGGGACATCAGTGCAAACAAGTAACATGAAGATGCGAAGAGTAAGTGAATGCCAAGCAAAGTCTCACAGGGAACTGCCTTGTGTGCCCTCTCCTGGCTGGAAGCAGCCAGCTCAGGCCGGCACGCCATGCTCCTTGTGCCGCTGGCTGCTCGAGCAGGTCAAGTAGCCAGAGATAATATAGGGATTTATGCAGCAAACAAGACTAGGCTCTTCCTCTGTAGCCTCAGCTATTGTCACTGCATGTGCCTTAGTAATGCTCCAGACTTCCTGCCCTCTGGGCATGTCTTTTCCAACCTGTTTCCTCTAGTTCCGTCCCTCCAAGTTTGGCAAGAAGCTGTGAGAGCAGCTGATGGGGTGTGTTGGGCCTCCCTGGTGTTGGGCTGTGGGTTAAGGAGACTGTGGCCATGCAGATGCTGACATCCTCCCTTGGCAACGGAGCCGCTGTGCTCCAGTTTACTGTGAAGATCTGGGAAAGGAGGTTCTGGGATCCAGCTTGTCCCTCTCAAACTGTGGGGTCACTGTAGTTTGGTAGGTTGTGGACTTGCCACCACGAGCCTCATTCCCAGGGACTTTGCAGAAGAACTTCATCTGGGTTCTCATGTGGCTTTTCCAGCTTGCTTCCTCCTCTTGCTTCTTCGGGATGAGAAGTTTTGCAGACCTTGTTCACATCCTGGCTACAATGTGGTCACATGCCTCAGCTAATGGGCTGTCACTCTGCTTTATTATTTGTGTTATGGTGACTGTCAGACCTCAGGGTTCTGAGTATGGCAGAAACCCAGAACAAGAAGGTTGGTCCCTGCCTTAAACCTCAATGCTGTCATACCTGGCAGGATGGGTTTGACACCGGCCCTGCATTTAGCTTGCCTTGATTAACATATGACTGCAGAGCATCAAGGAATCAGGCTATGTTTTGCTGTATCCTGAGGAAGGAAGGTGGCTTCATGATTGCACTTGTTTGGCATTATCAGATTTCAAGGACAGTATTTAAATCTATAGTGCACCAGCTTGGTCCTTCTGCCATCAGAGCTGGTGTGGAGTGTGCACTGGAGTTTACTGTGCTCTGGGCCTTCACGCGAGATGCCAGACCTGCTGTTGTAGGTCCCTATGTAAGGATTTTTTACTGTTCATTTTACTATCACAGCTGCTGTGTTGTTTGTACATTTGTTTAATTATTTTGGGGAAAAAAATTCTGTATCTTTGTAAACTAGTATATGGTATAGTTATTTAACCTAGTCTGCCCAATGTTACATTATATTTGGCAAGGGATGGGTCAAATAAATGTGTAAGATGAGCAGATACATGTGTGAGTAGAGCAAAGCAAATGTCTTGTTTTGACTCTTTCCCCAATGCTTTATTTATCAACCGTTTACACTGATATTTTCTGCTTTCAAGTCCAAAAGGAGTGATGATAGTGAAGGATTTTCTTATCTGCTGCTAAAGAGAAACTGAGGCCCTAATTCTGCAAGTATTCATTCCTGGGCTTAACTTTAAAATGAAGAAAGTTCATCAATCTTTGCAAGATCAGAGGACAATTTATCATTTGGATGAGCCCACCAAATCACTTTTCAATAGGATAGCACCCTTCCTTCCTGCACAGATGTAGTAAGAACTGTCCATTTAACAAGGCTGTTGTTTGACCTGTTTCAGTTTGTTTCCCATTCACAAATTTTAAATTTGCCTAGGCATTTTGATGAATTCCTTGAAATTCAGCAGAAAGCTTAGTTTTTAAGTTAGGCATTATGAGCATCAAATTAAGCTGTCAGCATGTGAAGTGATACGGAAGAAGATGCGTACAAGTACAAGTGCACGAACATGAACACACACGAGCATCTCTTTCCTCTCTGTGCTGACTGGGAAGTCTTAACAGCAGAACTAGAGGCTGGGAATTACATTTTAGTAATTCTTTTCTAGTTATGTCAGATTTCTAGCATGCTATTAGAGACATATGTGTCATCCTCACCATCACCCAACATATCATTGCTGTTTCAAACTGTTACCAGAGCTGTTGACACAGAATATTGTGTCTGTCGACAGCTCCAATTAGTTGGCGTGTCTGACTACTGACAGCACAGTCTACTTTTGTTTATGAAGACGGTGTGAGCTGTATCTCACTCTCACAACCTCCAGTGGCAGACAGATGGATAGAACTATATAATCATCAACGGAAGCGGGTGATATTCTGTCTTCACAAATCATCATGTGGAGCAGAACCAACGGCCTTTTGTCTGCTTTCAGAAATGACTGCAAGATTCCTCCCATCTGTCAAGTTATGAGGATGAATATGTATAAAATACATCAGATATATATGCGGGGTTTTGTATTGTGCAGTTTTTTTGTTTGATTGGGGGGTGAGGGGGAAGGGGGGAAAACTGCTTCTTAATTTTCACCAGATGTTAGCTATGAGACATGGAACAGTAGAGGGAGAAGCACAAACATTTTCTCTCACATTGAACTTTCTTGAGGTTTTTTTTTTTTAGGAAGGACCAACCCCTCATCATTTGCAAATGTGGAACCCCATTGATTTCCTAAGATCATACAATTGCAACTGAGCTCAGAGTTTAGTCTAATGCACTCTTTACAAGTATTTAATCCTCCCTATTGTGTGATTATAAAATCTTAGCAGCTGCCCAACCAGCGATGTTCTGATTTTCATTTAATAGCAGTTACAGATACAAAGTATTTTCAAATATACAGTTCCAAGTTGCCGAGTGGTTCCTCAAACAGAGTGTACACTGAGTTCAGGGAGTGTTTGTTCTGAGAACAGACACCCACCCCATGTAGGTAAGTAGTATAGATTTGACTCATTCATTCAAGCAACATATACTGTTTAGTATTCCTAACAAGACCTAAAATTTAAGTGTGAGATTTGTTATCTTAAGAATGTTAAGATTAATTGCTATCTGCAGATTTTTTGTTGTTAAAGAAACAAGATTTCCTTTTCCTTAGCACATCAGAATATCAAGATTTTTGATAGGACTTTTGTTGTAGCTAGCAAATTCTTTTAAAGATGACAAATGAGCACTTGAAAGTGAAGGGGAAATCAGAATATGAATTGTATTTGTGCTATTTCTCTGCTTAGTTTTCCTGCTCTATAGTGTATAATGTTTTTCAGCTTTCTTCTGTTGTATCACGTTTTAATATTTCAGTGCTGATCCTGGCTGCAGATAGCTAATTAGTGTTTATTATTGACTGAAATGGAAGCAGGATTTGAGTTTTATACAGGAATTAATGAATGCAGATTCACTTCTGCACTGTATTTCATATAGCAAAAACAAAAAAATTACATTTCCTTACCCTTGTGAGAAATGAGCTATAATCTTGGAAAAATGTCCAAACTTTCCCTGCAAAGTCAGGAGGTTCTAGTGTATAAAATGGAAGCATGTACTTAAAGGACCAGAGAAGAGCACTGGTTGAAAGCATTTTTAGTTTTTTATATTTTACTTCAGGATCGGATTGCTATTAAGACAATTGGAACAAAACCAGTGATAACCAGGACAGTTTTGATTATTCCCCTCCCTCTTTTTTTTCCCCCCTCCTCTGTATCCTCTGTAAAAGTAGTAACCCAGGTAGTAAAATTTAGTGGGAAGCATGAAAATGCTTATTAGATTCTGTGGATCTTTAGAGTAATCTCTGCTGGAGTTTGAAAGGAAACCTAAAAGTTTCATCCAGACTGATTTCACATCCCTATTAATTCTATAGATTTTTTTCTCCATTAATGAAAAGGACTTAAAACTGTGGAGGAATGTTACTGCTCTGGATACAGGCTAGTTCTGAGTGTGTTCAATGCAATAATTATAACATGTAAATCAGTAATATAAAAATACTGTATTTTACTCAGAACTCAACAATTTTCCAATTGTGTGTGTTTTCAATTTCAGCAAACCCTCAAGTAATTGGACTGTACGGGCTAAAATACTTTTGGCTTGGAATTTTTTAACAACTGAGTTAAAAATTTACATGAATTCATAATTGCATTCTAGTATTTTTGAGTTACAGATGAGCAATGATATCATGAGATTGTGCTGCTCACTGAAACAGCTGAAAATTTGAAAATTACTGAGCCGCACAACAAACTTATTAAGACATTTACTGAACTGCTTGAATTCCAAGGAAATTCACAGTGAGCTCCTGGCTAATCTAAGAACAAAGGAGCCAGCTAAGTTAGGTAAATAAATAATTAATTTTTGATTCTTCACTCAACTGTACTAATTACTGTGACCCAGTTCTTAAACAGTTAGTGAGATACTTTGTGGTTGTCAGGCATTTGTTCAAACGAAAACTCAATATTTAGATGATAGAAAACATGTGGGTTAGAGAGAGAGAAACGACCTGTTGTCTGACCTCTTGAGTCACTGACCACGTGTGTTTGAGAGCAACTCTTGCGTGTCCTGGGTTGTGACGTTGGACTGTAAGCAGGGGCCTTGCACTGGCCTTTCTTCTGCTGTGGGTCACTGGGCTTTTTTGTTTCAAGGCCATAAGAACAGAACTATTGGGAGCAATGATGGGCTGGAGTAGTATAAGGTGTGGAGCCCCTGGCTCTGTGACTTTGTGGGCCCTGAGAGCTGCTGCAGAGCAGAAGTGGTTTTCCTTTAATAGGGAATTTCTTTACTGCTGCCAGGACCTGCAAACCCTTCCCTCCTTCCCTGGCTTGCATGGCAGCAATAAGGCACATTTGACTTCAGGGTGAGTCCCTTCTGCTGGGATTCAGATGCTGGAGAGGTTAATGGGTGACCTGAGCCAGCTAACAGAGGTGAACTTTTCTCTCCAATATCATGTTCACAAGAACATCTCAGGGAAACCTGGTCACTGTTCTGGGGCATTCTTCTGATCTCCAAACACAGCTCCTTTTCTCGTAATTTCTCTGTCTTCTCGTCCCTTGCACCATATCATGTAGGTTGTGGGATTGCCAGCACCAATGCTAGCTTTATGTTTGCTTCAGTATGTTATTTTTAATTTAATTATTTTTTAAAATAATGCCACATTAGACTCTGAAAAACAAATGATCCCTCTGTTTACTGAAGTCAGGATAGTATTACTTAAGTAATTATTATTATTTGTACCCTTGAACTAAGCTGTAGTTTGACTGGTAGCTGAGGACCCCATTGCCACTTGAGCAGCCATTGCACAGAGAGGACATACAGTCAGATACAGCCCGTTACCAAAGAGAATAGGCCAAAGCAGACAAAAGAATGGTTTTTAACCCTGTTTTACATATAGCAATTGAGGCACTCAGATATTGGGTTACTTATGCAAGTGTATGGTATGAAATAAGTTTCTACCTCTTGTGTTCCTGTACGTGCCTTAACCACTAATTATCCTTCAGGCAAATTTACCTGTCACTGTGGTAGTTAAATTAGATTTTCTCCTGTGGTAACTTCTGCAAGTTCAAACTTGTTCTGAGAACGTATGAGAAAGGACAAGTCATTGCAGAGCCATGCTTAAAGTAAGGGGTACACAGGACCACCAGCTACTGGAGAAAAAGCATTTCTCCTCAAGAAAGCATAAGTGCTTCCCTTATTTAGACCAGTGGGGTTGCACTAGGAATATTTCTTATAGAAGCAAATTCTGTATTCCAAGAACTGTTTTTGTTAACAAAATGCTTTGGTTTAAACAGAGTTTAAATTCAAAATAGAATTTTACTTCAACTTCTTCCAACTGTGGAACCAAGTCCTGGCTCCTGTAGTTGGCTTGTAAACAGTGGAGTTTCAGCAACGAAGAGTTATTGCTCATCTCTAATGGAAAACACCCCTTGTAGTTAAGTAAGTGAAAAGGAATATCCCCATTTGTTAGTAGGAAACAGAGCTATGTCTTTACGTTGCTGCACCCAAGACTCTGCAGGTTCAGAGGGTCAAGCTCATTTTAAAGTGAGTTAAAAGTCAATTCTGTACTGAGACCACTAGCCTGGGCCACTGTTTATGTGGCAAAAGACCAAAAAAAACCCCAGAGAAAAATGTAATATACAACAGGTGGGATTTTTGTCTTATTTTGCCTGGCTTGCCGTGTTGCCAGGTGCTAATTCTGCAACCTACCTTAATTATCATAGTTCTTTTCCTATTTTTCATTGCAGGATAACAAGTATCTTGACTGTAATCTATTAATTGAATTGAATAAACTTGTTTCCCTAGCAGGGAGAGCATATTGTTTGCACACAGTGTCATCCCAGGCCCTCCAGCTATCGAAAGATTGCCAGATATGTTTATTAAACCCCCTGAGCTTGGAAAGAACACAGAAAACTGTCATCTAGAGCAATACGAAAGTGCCTATCTCAGCTGGGGATCTGGCTGTTATGAATAAAGGAAGAGTTTGTGGTAGAGTTTTGAGATGTAAAGAGAAAAGGCTTCCCTATGGTGCAAATGTGTTGGAACCCTCAGGCGAGAAAAAAAAAAAATTGAATTGTTGCTGGCAGTAGAATGTAATTATTGAGTTAGGCTACAGCAAGGTCTGAGAGCTTCCGAGGTAAAGATCTGGAGACTTCATTTTTTCTTTTCTTCTCCCCCCACTCAGGACATATAAAATTCTGAATTGTAACATTTATTTTTTCTCCTACTTCTTACTAGTAATTGAACCACAAATATCTACCAAACTTCCAATGATTTTGTGGGGTGATAGGTTTCAAAGTTCTCATTTTGTGTCTGCTTCCTTTCCCTGTTTTGTTGAAAGTGAAATACAAACTAGGCCATAATGAAAAGATGTAAGGAATAGTAAAACCTTGTTCCAGACCTAAACTATTCTTTACTACAGATGGAACCTCAGACCTGAGGCTGTGACTAGCCCTGCTATGTCCTGGCTTTACTGAGCTTTTCCCTGTCGACATAAGAATTTCCCCCTCGTGCAACAGAACCAGAGATGAGGGATCTAAATTAAATTGTCCATGTATTAGATTAAAATATGTCTACATCAACAGTTGCTAAACTTTTTTTTTTTATTTTTCATCCCACTTAGAGGCCAATAATTTACTGTAAACTAGCAATACAAACACAAATCATATTATTAAAAAAGGAGATAATTTCTTCTGGTTCGATGACTCCACTTGTAGTTATGATGTTTCTTTGGGAGCTGTTGGTCTTAGGTGCTTCAAGGTATTGGAGTGTGCCTTATACTTCTCCTCAATCCCCTTTATTATTCATTAGAAAGTTCTTGCTAGGCATCTTGGAAAAGGTATTGGAAAATACTTCCTATTACTAAAACTTATACCTTTTGTTCTTCATATGTGCTCTGGTCTTATTTTAGTGCTAAAATTTTTACTGAATATTTTCCTAATTTTTCTTTAAAAGAATGAAACAAAAATCTTGTAGTTGCTGATTTTGACAGCCTGTGTATTCTGGAGTATAAGCTCAATATTTTATGGTGAGAAGACATGGAAAATATGTTGTGTGGTAGATGACAAGTGGTGAGATAGAGCTCAAACAAGGGCTGATACTTATCTCTGGTTCCTATAAATTGCCCGAGACAATGGGGATCTTTCCATTGACTTTGGTGAGCCCTGGACTGGGTCCCATGTGACTATATCCAAAATACATGGCTGTCATTGATTATTTATGTTGTCATCATGCCTCAAGGCTCCAGTCCAGCTCTCTGGATCCTGTTATGCTGGATCATTATTGGAGCATGCAGCTAGTGCTGCTCTTAAAGCTCTTCCAATCTAAACAGAAAAACTGTTTCGTAGAACAGTCCTTTTCTAGAAACAGTCATTTGATTCACATGATGACACGCGAGTGGCTTGCTACCCTGATTCTGTGTTACAATTCCTGCTGCTTTTGCCAGCAAGCCAGAACTAGATATGGTTAGGTTTTTTATTTCTTAAGCTTAAGTTCTTTATAGGCATATAACCCTTTAGTTTCTGTTGTAGTGTGGTCAGGTTTTCCTTGCTTTTCCAAGGGGAATGCAATTCATGTGAAATTGCAGTTGTATTTGCCCTGATCCATGAAGTTTTCATAAAATATTTTAGGTTTTATTTGAAAATTATCCAAATAAGGAGTATTAAAATGCTCCTGTGGTTTGTTCTCTTTCTTGCATCTTTTAGCAGAGATTGGCTTATTCCTTCAGATCGCTAATTGATAACTCAGAGTCTCGAACTTTTAAAAATAGGGTTGTCACTGCTAACCTTGGAGATGGAAGGAGAGAACAGATTGTGATGTGTTTGATTTGACTATGGACTGAGTACCACAGCTTTAGTCACGTGCGGTCGTGCAGAACTCAAAGCTTACACTGACTTCAGCAAAGCAAGAAGCTGAGTTGCAAGATCTTGCATATTGAAGGGAATATACCCATCACTCATGATGAACTGATGCAACATCCTTGAGTAGGAGGAAAACTACTGAGGTTTTATATGCACAGTGCTCCTCACCTTTGCTCTATTTGTGGTGTTTCCTGAATGTGGGCTCTGGAACAGCCACTTGTCTGGCTACCAGGAGACAGAAAATGGAGATAGGTCTCCATTACAGCAGGAAACTTGGGCTAGTTAACCATGTGATAGTATTGATTGGTAGGTAGGAGCTGTGAAGATGTGCTGTCACTCAGAAGTGATGAAGTTCACCATTTTGCACCCTGACCTGTGCCTCTTGTTCATTGTTGCCAAGTTGATTTTTTTATCCATGACATCTCCTGAGATTCTTTGCTGATATTGAAGCTGCATGGAGAGAATTAAGTGGATGATTTTCTTCAGTGTTGACTCGCAAGGGAGACTGTTTGTTGTTTGGTTTCAGCAGAACCTCAGAATAGTACCCATTTGTCCACCAGTCAGTGTTTAACCTCCTCTCACTTCAAGGCCCCTCAGTGCCTTTTGTGAAATAGTGCTGGATTTTGTGGGTTTTCTGTAAACCACATAGACTCTCCTGAGCCCACTAACAGATAGGAGCATGCAGGGCCTTATTATGCTTTTCAAGTCATACCATAAAGAATGAGTTACCTCGGAGCTAAAGCTGTTTTGTTCCACTTATAATCTGTTTGCTGGAGTTTCCCCAGTTTGGAAAATCCCACTAGTTTCCTTCTTTTCTGCTAGTAAGTACCTGCATTGTCATAATTAACGTGACGCATTCTGTAACTATTTCTCTGTACTTTCCACCAAGACAGTGAATACTCAGGTAGGAGATCCAGATTTTGTTCTCAGCTTGACTGCTGACCTGATGCTGAATGCCAAACAAATGCCCACAACTTTGTGCACCGCTGGTTTGTTTTCCCCCATGTTTCCTGTGACCTGTACTTGCACACACAGGGACTGTCTCTTATGAAACATCAGCTTTACAGTACACTGAGGATTTTCTCTGAGCACTTGCTCACCTGCCTCCTTTCACAGTTTACCTCAGATATGTGATTCAGACCTTGTCATTTAATAAACGTTGTGTTCTAGAATAACTAGTGGTTAAAACTAAGCAGCAGATTACTGAAGATGTTTTAATGATGTTTACACAGTAGTAAGGGCTCTGAAAATGCTACGAGACAGCTTCACTAGAAAAGTCTTAGTAGTCCTTGCAGTTCCAGATGAATATCTGAGATGTATTTTTTTTTTCCTACCAGGGAATTAAGGAGAAATTCTGTATCTCAGGGGTTTGCCTATAAAGTCAGATGTGTATTACAGTGTAAAACGGTTTTCGCTTTAAATAGATGTCATCCTGAATGCTTCAAATGATCTTTAATCTTTACATATGCACAGGTTTATATATGTATAAACTTTGTTCAGCTGAAGTTGGTGGCAAAACTCCCAGAGGTTTCAGTGGGTCAGAGCCTTTCCTGGTGTCCCTCTTTCACAGGGGATTCTGAGATTTCAGCTTGGCTATTGAGGCTGAACTGGCCGATTTAAAACTCCTGATGAAGGAACCTTGTAGGAAAAATATTTTTCAATTAAAATTTTTTCTTTATTATTTGAAAGTGAAAAAAGAGATAAAAGTTACTTTATTTTGAAAATACAGATGTAGGAAGTTTTCACACTGTCGAAAAAAGGAAAAAAATCTGTAACAATAATGAAGTTGTTGTGAAATGGATCCAATTTTTTTAGGTATTCTTGTAGACTGAAGATGTAGGACTGTCAAAATATTTGTTACCATCTCTAGATTTCATTCCAGAAATTACATTAATTTTGCTTCATGGGGTTTTTCAGTTTTACTTTCAGATAGTGGAAAATAAAAAATACCACAGTATGTCTTTGTTAATGCAAAGGTACCTGCATAACACCTGAAAATTATTCAAATATTTTAGGTCACAGAAAGCAAAATGATTGCTTGTTGTTCTTTAAAACACTTAGTTTTCCTTCCAAAACTCCCTACACTGTTTTAGTGTTTTTGCTTTTTCTATTGTGACTTGCTTATCTTGCTGGGGAGGGAAGCAACACCGGATTTTATTCGCAGCAGAGAGGTAACCAAATGAGCTTGGATGACTTTACCATAAAGTAATTTTTTCACAGGTCTTTTACCCAGAATGACAGACTGTGTTCCCTATTACCCCTTTACACAATATTCAGTTGTTATGATATTGTATATATGCATTAACAAATAAAGGAATGCATCCACAACAATTATGTTCCTCTTCTGCTTGATTTAGTTGTCAGCACGCATTCATGACTCTGTAAAGTATCTCCTTCACAGCCTTGTCAGGCGTACCTTTTTCTCCCCATAATGTCAACTTAGTACAGCAGGCAGGCCAGGTGAGCTTGGCTCACTTTCAGGTTTTGTCTGTCTCTTTATCTGAAATTTTTAAAGGGGGATGTCAGAAGAGGTAATTGCCATAAATTACACACTGTCTGTTGTAAATTGTGATGAGAACATAATTGAAAATTGAGCTGAGAGGCACTTCCTGCATTCGAGCCGTGTGAGAGCCAGAGGACAGCCTCAGCAATTTGCGATGGGCCTGCAAAGTCGTTTTTTCCACGCCTCTCTCCAAAAGTGTAATTGATTCCGATGCTGTATGATTACACTCCTGTGTCAAGGGTTGGCCTGAGGGTCCTGGAGAGGGTTATGGAGATGATTCTGTGGGGCTCACACAAATAATTGACTTGTTTCATTTGAGTACTGAGGAGAAGTGGAGCTTGACTGCTTGTGCAGAGATGTCACCATTCAGAAAGGGACATTGTTCAAGGTTCCCAGGCATTGTGTACGTCTGTGTGAGCCCTGATATATTTGTGCCTCTCTCAGGCATTGCTAGGGTGGAGATAAGTAGTAGGGTTGAGGGAGGGGGAAGAGTTAATTTTACTCACTTTTCCACCCACTTGTCCCTCCTCTTTGCCTCTTGGCTAAATAAAAATGTGAAACAGTAATGAACAAATCAACTTAAGTAGATATTATTATTCAGGGCAGAGGCTCATACCTAGAAGAGTTAAGTGACTGAAATGGTAGGTACAGAAATCCCTACCAGGAGAGGACGAAGTGTTGCAATTTTCTTTCACCACTAAATGTTGCTGATGCTGACCCAGTTCAGCATCCTTTCCTTGCACTCCAGGATCACACCAGCTGGCAAGAGAAGAGCTCGTGGATCTGAAGGATCTGTTAAGAGGAATTCAGTATAGCAACCTTGGCAGGAAAGTGACCTACCCAGAATTCACTAAAAAACACAACTACTTTGTTTATGACAATTCCAAACCCAGTTCCAAGCTAAAAGTTTGAAAGTTTGGCCCCATTTCATGGAAGCACTTCAGTCTCACGCACATTTAGACTTTTAAGTTCACTTGCATTCTTTTAGATCTGTGCATATATACAATATCATCCCAGAACAATCGAATCTGTGAAAAACAAAACACTCTCCATGAGGGACTATTAATTGTCATACTGCATAAGAGACCTGTGATAAAATGAATTTACTACAGTCTCTCAACAGATGGAATTACACAAAGCTGAGATTACTTCTTTCATACTCATGTATGAAATGTACTCATTTATTTTCACATGGCTCATGTGAAAATGAATGTGTGTGTATGTGTGCTCACATACACATGCATGTTTGCTTATAGCCAGAGGCTTTCAGCCTCCAGGTCTAAGGAGATTTAAATAAATGTTTTCATTGCCATGGGGAAATAGCCTTTGAGCCTGCGACTCCAATTCCTCTTTTGATTACTTCTCTCCCCACTGTAACATTTTATAGTGCTACACCAGCCTTTTGTAGGTACAGTTTTTTGATGGTACTTCCCAAGAGGGATGACCTTTTTGCAAAAACCTCGGTAAGTCCTGGATAGGGAATAAGCAGTAGCAAAGTGAACAGCCCCCTATGACTGGCATCCTTGGCTCCACACACAGGGATGGTGTTTACCTAACAGGCTCTTACAGAATTCCCCTGGAAGCTGACTTAGGAGAAGGCTGAAACAGGGAGGCAAGGCTCAGCATGAGGACATCGAGTTTTGGACCTGTACATTTCTACTCCTTTCTCTCTTTTCCTTGAGAACTAGAATTTGAGAGACCTGATGTCTCTTACAAGCAATCAGAAACACCAAGAAGTTTATGTATTAGCCCTTTGTATAAATCACATAATGGGGTGTTTTGCCTACTTAGAAACAGATAGCGTATTTAATGTATTCCATTCAATGTCAAAGTTCAGTTTATGATGCAAAAGGGACAGTTTTATCAGGCTTCTTCCTCAAACTAAAACAGGGCCCTGCTGGGCTAACCTGGGAGTGGGTACCCTGAGCTAGCGACGATGAAGGAATTTTAAGTATCTCTAGTTCCTGGTGATTCCCAAGCTCTTTCTTGGCTACTGCAAGGATGCAAGAAGTGGTGCTGGTGGGTTACATTACAGACCTGATGAAATTGTTGCCTTGGCTGAAAAGTGCTGCTTGTGGGAGAGCTGGGGAACTGAATGAGTAAAAAAAAAAGAAGCAATTTTAATGAGTTTTTTATGGGTTTTGTTTGTTTGGTTAGTTTTTTAAAGCTGGAATTTTTTTTTTTAAATTCTGACCTTTACATTCGAACTCTAAAATGAACAAAAGGTACTTGACACGCACTTAGATGGTTTTATGTGGGCTGTTGCAAAGAGGGCATAGCCGTGGCCAGCAGTGGTATGAGCAGCATTCCACGCTTTTTAGACTTGATGATACCAAGATTTGTTCATCCTGTCTATTTGACAGTTTTTTGCAGTTGTTGGATTTTGTCATGAATTACAATATAGCCCTCCAGAGCAAGTACCAATGCACAGGTTGGAGTCCTTGGAGAATTTTTGAGACACGAGTGAGACAAGTCTTTGGGTCTCAAGATTTTTGAGTCTCAAGTGATTTTTGTTGTGACTTTCAGACATGGCCCATAGGTACTTCTGTTTCAAGTTTTGTACAAATAACTATCACAAATCTGGCACGTTGTTGGTTCTCAGTTGGAGAGTGGGAATAGCAGGTGAATAATTGCGATACTGAGGTATAAACAGGAAAGCAGCACCATGTTATCCTCAGAACATGAAATTCTTGGGGAAGCATTGCACTGATGGGTAAGTAATGACCTAATTTTGAGTCAAAGCCTTAACAAAGGGATTTTATGGTTAAAGTACTGGTCAGCATGGTATCTTTTCTGCAAAGTTTCTCTGGAGCTAAGCACTGGTGACATAAATGACTTGTTCTATATTTTATATCACAGCAGGTCCGACTAGTTGTTTCATTTAATTTGATTGGACTCATATAGCTTAACAGACAAAGGAGGAGTTAAACTGCCGTACTGGAAAATGTGGAAATTACAGTCTTTTGTTTCAGTAAACCAATTGGTTTTCTGAACAGACAATCCCAGCCATCATGTCTTGAAAGCAATACAAAGCAGATTGGATTGTGGAGAAACCTTCATGTCAAATAACCTGCAAAGAAAAAAATCTTCCAAGGGCAACTAGAAAATACTCAAGAGTTTTCTTTTACTTCAAATGAGAGTCATCAAAAAAACTGTGGCGGAAAAAATATTTAAACATGGGTTTTTTTGAATGCACGTTTATGGATTTCAGTCATATTTGGACAAAAAAATCTTGTAAGAAGCTGAGGTTGATGGCAAGAGATACAGAAGGTGTCTCTTTATTCACAAAGGAAAGAACATTTGCTGATGCTGGAATGCTGAGTAAATTAATATTTTCAATACAGAGGTTTCAACAAATAGATACAAACAAAACAGATATAAAGCTCAAGGAAAAAAAAGTGGAACTAAAAGAGGGCATGCAGTTTCCCTCTAATCAGTCTGCTATGAATGAATGATAAAACTGCTTTGCAGAGACAGGCTCAGCAAGTAATATTTGAAAACACAATATGGAAGATGAATTACCAAACTATCTTAGAGAAATACACTACAATACATGGGGAGGCACTGTATGACTGCGGGTTTTAGCGTCTGGGTTCTTGAAAATTGAAGAGAGAGCAGAAAAAGCATTATCAAAATGTCCCTGACCTGAGGATACTGTCTATTGAACTTATTAAGAAGAAGATCAAGATGCAATTGGACGTGTAGTCACCTTTTTGGGGATGAGAGAACTGCATATTAGAGCTTGGCTGAAAGGGTCTCTGCCAATCCCCAACTGGAGTGCAGCATTTAACTTTTTAATGTGCAGATCATACAAAATTTGTGTCAGGTAGCTAAAAAAAGCAAACCTTTTTTTGTAGTCCAGGTAATACTTACTGTTCTGGGAATGCTTCAGATCTGGACTATTTAGCAAGAGATTTTGTTACAAGAATCAACAGAGAAAAGTTGTAGTGGGACAAATACATGTGTCAGAAACAAGTCTTCTGTTTTTTTTAGTAGCACGAGCAGTTAATTGTTGGCATAAGCTCCCAAAAGAAAGCCTGGATTTTCCATCTGAGGTTACATGTCAGTTGGATAGGTCTGCGTTGTCATATTCTGGGATCACTGCTTCATGGCGCATTTTCCCACAACACACTTTTAAAGCCTTTTTAATATTCGGCTATGCTTGTGGCATATAGTGCTCACCTTATTGTCTCTTAATTCAGGGCATGGAAATTGTTCTCATTTATTCAGGGAGTTTCCTTCTTTAATGATGGAAAAAGTAGTAATGGGTTACAGGTGAAAATAAGCACACAATTAGCACAGTCAGACTCAGGGTTTGTTTGTGCTTACTACTCCTTAATCAGTTGCAATTAACACTAGATGAGTGTTTACTCTCAATTCTCTTAATACTCCTGTAATTGACCACAATAACAAATTTACATCTATGTATGGGCTGAGGGGTTCTTTTTCCTATCAAGAAGTGTATTGAGATTTATAGAACATTTTGTGTGTTGTGCAGAGATTTCAAATCATAAAGCATGAAATAAAATGCAACAGCTTCAGTATAGAAAGAATTGCAGGTATTTAAAAATCAATGTGTGTAAACAGCTTGAGATTTAAATATCTAAGGACTGAGGCAGAAATTAAGCCTGAAAATTATACGGATGACATAGAATAGAGTGGTTGTTAATTGCAGATATTTGGACTGAATTCCTACTTTGTCACCAAATGTTCTATGAACTTTGGTCGTGTGAATTCATCTTTGTGCCTGTTTCTTTCCTGTTAAAAAAAAAAAAAAGAAAAAGTGGGGGGAATAATGTACTATCCTGTTTCACATGAAAAGAGGTGTATGCTAAATACAGAAGAAAGCTGAGACCTTGTGGTGATGGTGGCACAGTGGTACTGAAGACAGATAGTACAAGATGGAAAGATGGATTAAAGACACACACACACGGTATTTAAACTCCCTCTGCCCCAGTTTAAAGGTAGGGGTTTACTTGTTCTTCTTTGAGCTAATTGCTTAAAAAAACTTGTAGGTATGATTGTAACATGAGGATCTGTAAAGATTAAAAGAATGGTTTCCTTCATGGCAATGAGAAAATCTTCAGCATATTTGCCTTTTTTCCTGTCTGTATGCTGAGGGACAATTGTAGCTCACTGGTTGGAAGGGAATTCAGTAGTGCCTGGGAGGCACTTCTGGGACTGTGAAATCCAAATGCTGTAGGTTATATCTACCACAGCAATATGAAGGTGGTTGGTGCTGGGGACCTGACATCCACACTGGAGCAGACTTAGTTCAAAACTCCCTCCAGCCTGGCCATATTTACATAAATTTCCATCAACATTGTGATAAATTAGCATAAGAAATTAGAAATGGAATTAGGTGCAATTGTGGGCCAGTTCAATTTCATGTGAAAGAAAGTTTGTGTGCAATAAAGTTAATATGTTGGGAACTAAAGCACAGCAAATGAGGACATCAGGAGTTTTGCTTCAAAAGCACACTCCTGACCTTAACTACTAACGTAGATACTGCCACTGAAGTATTTAAGCTGGAAAGAAGTGATAATACGCTCACAGTTAAGGTACTCCTGACAAGGTTATTTTTTTTTCAATATAAACGCTGAAAACGGTATATCCCAATACATTACAATAGCACCAAGGAGTGACGAAAAAATATCAGACCACTGTTCTGGACGCTAAAAAGGTAGCCTGCCCCAAAATGTGCCTGCCCCAAAGTCTTTCCAGTCTGAGAGGCTGAAGGGGCTGATCTAGTGGAATGATGTAAGCATTTACAATTCCTAGCCTAGAAAGTTACCTTCCCTGCAGCTTTTGTACTTTTAGTTCAGGTCAGTGCCAGTGGGTTTAAATGAAACATGAATAAAAGTTCAACAGCAGAGCTCTACCCTCAAGTCTCTTAGCTTCTAGTCTTGTGAACTAGCTACAACACTGCAGTGAATAAATTAACTTTGTGTTTCTCTCTTTATAATCTATACTTACTTTTTTAGTCCCTGGCTTTGTATTTTGTACCTGTAAATATATGCATAAAAATGGGGTGCACCAGTGCTTTTAGTATTTGGTATGATCGTTAGCAAGCAATGGCTATATTGTGAATCTTGTCCCTCTGTGTGTGAATGCCTCCATCACCATCCGCATGCACTACAACAGCATTAAAAAAAAAAAAGAGGTTTCAGCAAAGCAAACAGCAGCAATTCAGAGGGGAAGTAGCAAACAAACACTACCCCTAAGAATTGCCAAGTATAATGCTGGTAGTTTAAGTGTTGCATGGGAGGCCAGGGGTCAGAAGCCAACTCTCTTTTGTGCATAGTGTTCACAGAGGTGATCAGTGACTGCCAAGGTTCAGGTGGAAATTGCAAATTTTGTCATCTGAAGAGGAAGCTTCAAGCTTTTCTTGATCTTCCCGGGCAAAAATTCTGCTTGATAATTTAAAAAGGGACCTTTTCTCAATTCTGCAAAGATGGTCTGTGTCCATAAAATACAGGTGAGAGCCTGGAAGTTCACTTCAGCAGAAAATCAGACCTTGTGTCCTCCAGAAACAGCTGGTTTAAAAGGATTAGAGTGTCCATGCAGAGAAAGGGAATGGTTACAGTGTACCTGGAGAGGGAAAGGGTCTTTTTAAATGGTGATGATTAGATTGCAGTTTTTTTATATGAATTTTTCTTCCTATGCACACTGAAGAATTATAACCCAAATAATCCAGCTTTCATTACGCAGGAGCTACCACTGTCCTAGTTAGGTTAGTGTGTATTTTGGCTACTCACTACCACCCAGCAACATTTCTTGTTGGCTGGTAACAAATGGCCAAAACACCCAGCATTGCTCTTGAGGGGGGATTGATAGGCACAATCCTTCAGAACAGCTGTAGTACAGGGCTGTTGTTCTGGCTCTACATAAGGTAGCAGATTTTCCCATTTGCTTTTTCTTTTCATTATTTTAAATTTATTTGTAACCAAATGCACATCAGATTCACAGCATCCCCTGATTGCCCCTCTCTTTAAAGTCAACAGTGTAATGAGAACAGCAGAAAGATGTTTTAGCTTCCGTACCAAAACACAAACAAAAATATAGATCTGTTTTTCAAATTAGTTAAATGTTCAGTTCTGATAGGCCCTTTGGTACCTCCTCATGCCAGGCATTTGCTCCACACAGCCTGGAGTGTGTTCTGCGGTGCTCTGTAATTTGTGGAAGTGTACATTAGTGGAAAATAATAGCGAAAGGCTGCCAGAAGACCTTTTGTCTGTACATATTGTCTTGTTTCCACAAGAATGGCTCCCCCCACACTTATTTTTTGAATGCACGTTTTGTGTTTATAATGGGAGTGCATTCTTGTCTTGTTTGGTTTAAGAAATTAAATCATGTAAATTGTTCCTGGTGACATTTTTTTGACTTAAAAAGCACTTCAGGACCTACTACAAACTCTTGGAAAAACACTGAGGTTAAAATGAAGATGGAAAAGAGGGAGTTTGGGGTTCATATAACTTGCAGGATTGACTTTATGAATTTCTTTGTTGTCCCTTTAAACATTCAGTCGTGATCCTTTCAGTATGTGCACCCAGTTTTGCCCCTGCAGAAGTCTTTTGGAGCTTTGGGACTGTAGGAAATCAGAGATTTCTTTCAGCACGTGGCTTAGGGACAATTATTATCTTCTGTGTGTATTTATCCCACAGCCAGAAAGTCATGTCTGCCTACAGGACGGCCAAGTCCAAGTGCTAAAATCTCCCTCAGTGTGACTATATCTCTACGATGGTTTAGAACAGTATGTATGTTTAGTGCAGGGCCTTTTTCTTTCTACTGTGATTATAGTCCATGGGATCATCTGGGTTTTCAGGCTTTTCCTGGAGAACCGAACCCTTTTTTAAAATGAAGATTGAAATCATTGTTTTCACTAGTTGTGGCTGTAGGAGAACCTCAGTCACTCAGAAACTGTGGTGAAATTGAACAGCTTACTGAAACTCAGAAGCTTAGACAGGGTTTCTTGTAAACAAATTTTTGCTTGGGGTTGAGCTATAATGTAACAATAAATGGGATGAAATATCCCATGGTAGAAGTGCCTGGGTTTTTTTCTCCTATGCTCAGCAGTTCTCATTTAACCGACAGCAGTGGTGTCCTTCAGGCTATTAAATATTGTAAGATGCAAAGCAAAGTCAGACCATGGGTGTGTCAGAATGGCCATGCTGTGTCAAACCAGAGATCCACCTATGTTGGTGTGTCTTACTTGTCAATTCACAATGCTGAAAGACCTGATATGAGAAATCAGATCATATAGTGGATCCTATCCTGGAACAGTGTCTCACTGTGTGTCAATCAGCAGTTGAGGGATTTCCTCAGACATGGAAGACATCCTAGAATTGTGAAATAATACAAATTGTTTATGTTACTGTAAGACCTAGAAATCCTAGTTGTGAATCAGAAATCCATTGTGTTCAGTACTGTGTAATCGTGAAACAAAGAGCCTGTCCTTGTTGCAATTTTAAATCTGTTGTGCTCACCATAAAATATAATTTGTACAGTCTGATAGGAGCAGATACAGAGCTAGGTTGTGATTTTGCAAGCCATGACCTGTACATGTAACTGTTTTCAAGGGATTAGCCCTGCAGCTTTCACAGTTGCTTGCAGACGGCTGCACTCAGAAGTGATGTCCCTGAAATCATGTGCAGAAGGGATGTGGGTTCATCCTGTGGTCTGATCCTGCAGGAGGGACGTGAGGACCATTGGCAGAGTATCATCTCAGCTTCACTGATTCTAAATCTAAACCCAGTAGCTCGATGTGAGCACACATTTGTAGTAGCGGAAGCAAATTAGCATGAAAACTCTTGGGCATACTTAAAAAAGGAGAGAAGGATAAGGCATTCTCCAGTATTTTTCTGTAGAAGGAGTAGGGTTTACATTTCAAAATGCTCTTAAATTATTTATGAAAATGAAAAATAAAGTTATTTTAGAAATGTGTCTATTAAACTATTATAAAAATAATCAGTGGGACTACGAACAAATAATTTTTACACATATTTCTATCAGAATGCCATTAAAAAGCAGTAATTAAAATAGTTGTAAATATTTCAATAATAGAAATATTTTCTTATATGGATGCTTCTTGAACTGTGTTGATTGAACTAGAGCTTTCTTTTTCTTCTTCCTTTTTTTTTTACCCTCTCTTTCAGCAGAAAGACAACTTTTCTCTTATGAGACCTCTCTTGCCACCTGCTTCCTCATTTATTCTTTCTTGGATGCTACTTTCACTGCAGGAAAAAGGTAGGAAACATTTTTTTTAAAGCAGCAGGTTGCCATCGTAAAAAATAAACTAGAAACTTGACGTGATTTTAAAATTAATAATTCCAGAGCTATGCAGCTAAAAGAAACTGTTTCTGTTGCAAAGACACTACACTTCATTAGATACTTTTTTTATATTGAATAAGGAAATGTCATCAAATAAGATAATCCTTAGTATTACCTTGCGATCATTTAACCAGAAGTTATGTTCTTACAATACTGACTGGCTGTAGCAACAGTGCTGCAAATTATTAAAATGCCTCAGTATCTGTCAAAAATCACCTGTCTGATTGTCGGTGAATGAGGCCTTTTGTACAGGATGAGGACAGGAGCATTTGCACTGTGATGTGATTATTCAAACCACCATGACCATAATACTATGGAGATGGCAGCGACCTTTTAGCCTTGATAACATCAGCAACCATCCTTCTTTTCAGCTTCCAATCATCTGTTGTTATTTAGCTTATAGAATAAAACGTGCAGAACTGATCCACAAAAATTCTGTAGGATTTTCATCGAAATGCCTCTTGAGTGTCGATGAACACTGTGTGTTTGCAAAGTCAGAATGGAACGTGTTGCATGGGAAACATGTAGGCCTGTGCTTTGCAGTGAGTTTCTCCTTTAAAATCTAAGACCAACTCCCTCTCATGAAGGTGTTTGAATTTCTACAAAAGGTTCATAGTTCTCTGTGCTTCACTTAATTTTCTCTCATTTCCTTTATCTTACTTTTGTTTTCATGATGTTTTTTTAAGGGTTGAGTATTTGCAAATAAAACCAAAATCAGTGCAGGGAATCAATATCAGCTTTTCCCTGGAAAAGACTTCTTTTTCTTTAAAGAAAAATATGCTTTTGATCATTTAAATAATAGCTACTTCTTTTTGTGTAACCTTGCAAAGTCTTGTGTGAATGCTTAATTTCATTCACACATTCAGCCCATGGGAGTCCTTAAAACTACTGATACACAGAGCCTGGGACAGGCTAACAGGAGAGAGGCTGTATGATTTAAGATTAGGGTATGGATACTAGGGTTTGATATCAGAGATGGTTTTGTCTGTCATGTTGTCAGCTGTGTCTGTGTGACACTTGTGTGATTTAGTAGTGATGAAAGCCTGTGGAATGAATAGGAAACAGCTGAGATTTAATTTATATGTTGGGACTTCTGAACATTTATACCTTGCGCGCTTTTATAATCTGAGTTCACAGCTGAACAGAATGACATAATAGGGGAAATTCAAATATTTTTTAAAGTTAAAAAAAAAAGAAAGGAAAAACAGCAATATAGCACTAGGAGTAGAGAAAATATCTCTACAAATGCAATAGACATAAAAGAAAGTGAAGGAAAGTTAAAAATTACCATAGGGCAGGCAGGACACCTGCTAAAGAACCTTCTGCTGCCTCTCACAGCTGGAAAGAAAAATGAAAGAGATGCAAACAACTGTTCTGGAAGCATGAAATCTGCCTTTTGTCTTTTCACCCCTCCCTTTCTGAACAGTTACAGTATGCAAAATTTAGGGGAATCTCAAAGTATGCAGAGGAAAAAAATTCAGCAGGCTCTGCATATAAAAAGCTGAGCCATGGAAGTGTGCCTCTTTGAAAACAGGAGCATGTTTGGGAGCTTCCCGGTGCATTGAAGAAAGTGGTAATTAATGCATAGTGAATGACTTCGAATGGAGGTTGAATAGGGGCATAACAATGGGAAGTTTTTTTTTTTTAGGTTAAAGTGTTGGAAAAAGGAAAGCTGTTAAAAGATAGCTACTGTGAAGCTACAACTTCAATCCTTGTCTTCTCTGACTTTCCTTTATAGACTGTGGTGGGTTTTGTTTTGTATGGGTCTCCAAATACAATGAAGTTAATTTGCACCAATTTCATTTTGTGTATGCTTTGGGAATTTTTTTTTAAGTTTTTTCTTTTTTTTTTCTCTTTTTGGCAGGGCTTGGTTCTTTGATGGTGCTTTTGAGCAAATGGTTTGCCCAAAGTTCAGATGATGTTAGCTCCATCCGCTTTTTCATTTACAACATCAAGGGGATTACAGAGAATAACTTTGTTGCCCAACATCAAGGCTATATCTTCAGGCTACTAGAAAGGTAGTTCTCAGAAAGTGTGTCTTCTAATATTTTAGAACCTCCACAGGCTTCAGATAAAACAAGTATTAAATACAAAAAGCTCACAAGGATCCCAAGGAAGGTTAAACTCACACAACCTCCTTCATGTTGAACACCTGAAATGTATTTTTTAGACTGTTGGAGTGTTATCATAGTGAAGACAGCAGTGAAGTCTTATATAACTGAAGACAGAAAGAATAAAAAACAGCACCTTGTTTAAAGACAGGCAATTTTTAATGGAATTGAGGCTAAATATAATCCACTCTTGCCATCAAAAAGGGAATTTGGAGAGTGAGGGTCATTTTGGAGGGGCCTTGGGGGTTGATTTTTTTTTTTTTTTGCATCATAAGCTAATGGATCTACAGTGCTGCTGTGCTTGATCCAAGGCCAGAATTCATAAGGCTTGAGGACAGAAGAAATGAGATGTTTTCGAGAAACAAAATAGGGATGCTTCTGTGCTCAAAATAGTTTCAAATATGTTTCTCTTGTTGATAGCTGTTCTTAACAGAACTTCTGTCCCACAGTATTTTAAACTCAGCATCTCAATCCGTATCTGCCCTATCACAGAAATATTTTTTTTTTTCCCCTATGGAAGGTATGAAATTAAAAATACCCTACAAAACTCCCCAAACATGTTTTGTTTTCCATTTCTCCAGAGGTAGGCAAAAAAAAAAAAAAAAAATTAGTATTCACTGCACATAGCCTAGCAAAGCACTTACCCTTTCTCTCCAGAACATCCCGTTAGCTCATTTTCGAAATGAAGGTGGGTTGTGCTGTTTAGAATGAGAGTATAAGAATTTGATTGAAAAGTTATCTGCTCTTGCTGCTTTCATAGAGCCATTGCCTGTCCTGGTGGAGGCGCAGATCCTTTCCCAGTACTTAACTCCAGCAGGTGTGTTATTGCCCCCCACTCCTTAAGGATTGAAGATGGACTGTGAACTCTCAGATTCTGGAACAATGATTCAAAATTACTGTTGTCAAATATAATGATTATAATAATAATTTTGGTTTAGCTACATTTCTGTCCTGTTTTCCTTGTGCATGTAAATCAGAGTTTCTGACATCGAAAAGATACTTATCACTCCTACTGCTGCTAAACTGAAAAGGCTAATGTTGTGTTAATTATCTATAGGCAACTAGGTGCATCTTCTGAACTGCGAGGAGCAGAATGCCTGCATTTCAACATATCTTTTACTGTGCTGAAGTGTATAAGCATGATATGGACAAGTTTATTGGGAAAAAAAAGAATCTTCAATTTAAGTATGCCCATTTTTTTTGCAACAGATGTTTCAGATTCATCAGGGGTCAAGTTGCCAAACTAAACTAGAGCCTTTTACCTGATCTGTGAGATTCTGTTTAACTTAGGCTGAGTTCCCAGCTTTTGAAAATCCTCACTTACCTTTTCTGGCTCTCACTCTCTCAGGAAGCCCTTAACAGCCTGCCAGAGCAATGCATAAATGCTAATGCTCCAAAAAGCTGGGACTATCAGCCCTAGAGTAGGGCAAGGTATACAGGAGTCTGTGCAAGCTGCAGCAGAAAGGCTGGAACTTGACTCTCCTTTCCCATCATATCTGAGACTTGGCACATTGTCCACCTGCGAGAGCAGCAGTAGAATCATGTGGGATGAAACTTGGGTTGGACTCTTCATCTCTCCTGTTCCTTTTTGGTAGATAGTGAAATAGGAGTAAAACAAGGCACACTTATTAGTGGAGGAGCAGGTGGAAGGAGCCTGAGATTGATGCTCTGTGGTAATGTGATGAAGTGGTGGTTGTACTCCTGTATATATCATCCCACCCAGTGTCACAACAGCTTTTAGTAAAACCTGGCAGTCAGCTATTTGGAGTTTGAGCAATGATGAAAGGCTTGAGTGTGTTATACACAAAATCTGGAATGTTTGGTAATTTTACAAGTCCCTCGTTTTCAAAGTTGTGAGCTGATGTCATCCCAAACAAGGTAATAAGATGAGGCTATTTAGGTTAAGGCAGTGAGAAGGTGAGGGGCACAGGATACTTGGCTGCTGAGCACTTTTGAATTGGTCCCCCCGTGAAAATCTTAAGCAGACTCTAGTGATGTGATTCTGTACTAAATAAACCACTCCTCTCCTTTGGTGGGTGCTCATGATGGATGTAGTTAGGAGCAGGATTTAGTAACATGAGTCATGAACATGCACCTGCAAACTTCGTACTTTTTGAGTTAAAAAGCCAACGAAGTTAGCCTGCTTCTCTAGGCTCGTGTGTGTTTGCGTATCCTACACAATCTCTTCTATAGGGGAAAGACAATCTGTGCCAGAAAATGCCAGGAAAAGATGTAATGTAAGAACTCCCTCTGCTGTAAAAACTCCCAGCATCTAAAATGTGCTGTAGCACTAACCATTGTGAGCCAGAAATAAAATGTTTCCTGTGAATTAGAAGGATACAGAGTTGGATTAACTGGATGACATTTCCCCATCTGCTTTTTATTTATTGTTGCCCTTTTCCATTCACTGTAATTAGCGCACAGAGATGACAACAGACATATACTGCACTCTGAGCTACAAGGATGTACCAACATTTTGAGCATTTTCCATTATTTTTTTCAGTGACATCTTCGAAAACACCTAGCATCCTAACTCTGCTGAAGCCTATTATTTCTGTGAACTGAAGAGGCAATTTAAGGCACCTTTTTCTGTTTGCAAACAATTTTCAAATATAACCTCACACTTTTTGAACTTTTCCCAAGGGCCTCATAAAATCGATAATTGTCCATTTTCCTCTAAGTGACTTTAAAATTGAAGGTCTCGGGATTCGAAATTCAGATCTGGATTTCAGGGTGCTCTCCATCAATGCTGCTGCTCACAGGTGCTCAAACCTAGAATCTATCTTCTTGCAGAGAAAGGAGATGTTTGGAAACATAACCCATCCTGAGCTCCAAAGAACCCAGTTTTCCTCTGGAATTATCTCTAACTTGAATTTAGAGATAGTTTTGCTGGATGTTCCCTACCCATGGTGGTGGGTTTGGAACTAGATGATCCTTAAGGTCCTACCCACCCAAGCTGTTCTATGATACTATGGTGACTCTGTGTCCCTTCCAACCCAGACCATTCTATGACTCTGTGGTGTCTCATAAACAATAAAGGTGCAGAAAGAGTTTATTCTTTATCAGAGATTCAAGCCTGACACTAGAGTGACTTGTTTTATTTTAAGGATAGGACATTGACAGAATACTGCCACATATATATGTGCTTACAGACAGTCCTACATTAACCTGATCTTAGTTAGTCAGTGGGGTTTTGTAACAGTTTGGCAGTAAGACAGATAGTTCTGGTGGTAGAAAAGTGATGCAGACACTGAGCTGGTGGCCCTGCACTGCAGATAGCTAAGAGGAACTAGTGGTACTAGTCAGGTTATTCTGAGAAAGCAAAAATAACATCTCCAGAGCAACCACTCCAAGCCTGAAGCTATTTATCCATAAGAAAGGATCATGTAAGGAAAACCACTAAAACCTGTGGCAAACTTTATATAGAGCAGAAAGGGGAAGAATGTGATATAATTTCCACAAAGACATAAGAGCATGAGAAGTGTGGCTGAAAATTGAAGGTTCTTATAAAGTACAGGTCCCTTAGATAGTCCAAAAATCCATGACTCTACAGCCAAGAAAAAAAGCCTAAAAGCCTTTTCTGGTTCAGTGTTGAAGTGAAAGCAGAGATTAGAAATAAAAAAGCAATTTATAATGAATAAGAAAAGGGACACTAACAACAATTGATATAGTTCAGAAGTTATGAAGTGTAGAAAGTTGATAACAGCCACTAAAGCATCCAGGATAAAGCCATGTGAAAGGACAATAAGAAAGTTAAAAATGTGGTTTTTTTTGTTTTTATGAAGAGCAACATGGTGGCATAGCTCTGTTACTGGACAGAGATGAGGGAAAATATCTGTTGTTTGGTATGCACTAAAGCAGTGATATTTTAGTCTTTGTTCAGCAGAAAATAGGATGTGCTTGTATATTGGAATATTGACAAAGTTCTGGAAGTCAGGAAGATTGTTAATGTTTTGCCAGTGCTCATGATTACAGTGGTAAAAACAAGCTGATACATCATTTATCCATCCTGGGCAAGCTAGTGGAAGACTGGTGATATAACCAATAGGTTGCATTGTTTGGTTTCTTCCTGAAGACAGAGCAAAAATTATTAGGTATCATTTCTGATGTTTCTTCATCATTAAACTGTTCTTCTATTTCCTCCTGCCTGTGGATCCTACACAGTGGTCAGAGTGTGAGCAATTAAATACACGGTCAATGCAATGTGGTAGAATTTCTAAAAAGGCATATAATGAATAGATTAATTTTTGCTCTCAGTACTGATATTGGCTGGGCTGATGACATGCTGGTGCTTACTGTACAGGGTTCTGCATCCCAAAAGATTTTGAAAATTGGGTAAAGAGTCCTTTGTATTTAAGGCTGAATAAAATGCCATGCTGTTACTACTTTAAAGACCTCAATCAGTAAAGTGAAAGGAGAACCAATTAGATTTAAAAAAATAGTAATTATCTTTTGTTTCTGGTTTTTATGTCCAGTTCTGTGGTAACTATATGAAATATAATGGCACGTGGTAATTGGGAAGTGACTATTGGAGGCTATTCCCATGCTATTATTTGCATACTGGTACATGACCTTCTATTCTGTTTTAAAATAAGATGCCTCTGGCTCACGACAAATAAGACTCATCCATGAGGTCTGGAGGTGGCACAGGCTGGAAACCTTTACCAATAAGCACTTTGGACATGGCCCTCCTGTTTCAGAGGGCAGGGTAATCAATAGTGTGGATGTGGGCTGCTCTTCACCAGTTGGCCTCGATGTTAAAGAATTTACTAACTCAGACATAGCCAATGGTCTGAGGTTCCCTTTAAACCTCAAGCTTTAGGAAATAGAAGTGATCAAATGGTGTGTCCCGGTTGGTGTGCTCTGATCCTACCAGCTGTGCTCCTCCGAAAAAAGGGATGAAATGATTAAGATCTGATTTATGCTCTCTCTTAGTACTGCTCTGGCTGTCGGACTAACTGCGTCAAGGCAGTAGGATTTGTCTGCAAGTGAACTGGAGTTCGTTTTTCTTTTACATATATTGGTGCTAAGTGCTCTGCAGCTCAAGGTGTATTTGCCTGATTTCTTTACTGTCTCTTCAGAATAGGACTGTTCTGCGTTTAGATATTTATCTTTACGCTGGAGGCATAACCCATTGAAACGTACTGCCACGAGGCCAATGCAGTCAGCAAGCAGATGTACGCACTTACATCTAGAACACGCAAATTAGAGAAAGATTACACAAAGAAACACAGAGGAAAGTTGTGATATGGCCAAAGACATATAAATACCTCTACAATTTCTATCACTCACTTGCCGTGTTACAGGAGTCTTACAGTGCTTTACAGTGATGAAGCCACTACAGCTGTGAAGATCCCATAAGAGTCTTGGAAACACCTTTCAAGCACTTTTGCAGTTTATATAATCTATATTGAAGAGTAGTACTGTGCCTTTTAGATCTCATTTTCCAGTAGAAGGAGGATGATGACTAGGAAAAAAATGAGGAACTTCTGGATGTTTTAGGATGAGTTTTACTCTGACTGCAACCAGATCTCAAAGTGAGGATATTGAATTAGTAGGGATCTGTAAGAATAAGTCAACATAGTGTTGACTAGTATTTACATCCAAGTAATCCAAGAACAGCAGTTCTTCCCTGTCTTTATTTTTCATAATATTCTTGTAAGTGTTGAAAACCTTTTAAGCAAGTCTGAAGTTTAGGGGAGACAGCAGAAAGGCAGTGCAAGAAAATTTCCACAACCAGTCCAAGGCTTCTCTTCAGCTCTACAAACAGGACATTCAGTAAGAGACTTGTCTCATTTAGGTTTTGGCTGGGAGTTGTGTTTTTCTCAGCTGAGTTGCCACTTATGCTCAGGGATGCTTTTTCAAGTTTCTTCAGCGTGAAACTATTGAACTGTGAATCTTAGAAAACTGGTTTTTTGCCTTTGTGAGGTTTCAAGCAGTGTCACTGCTGATCCCACTCAACAGCTGCTCATGAGACCAAGCTGGAGTTTGGCATTTCCAGGCCTGAATGGAAATTCAAGTGGAATGAAAAGAAATAGTCAAGTCCAAATATTTAATGTTAAGAAGTACAGATATGCTGTTTGTTCTAGGAACATGTGAAAGTGAGAGAACATCTCTACGGTAAATAAACCATACTTTGCCCATCCCTTTTGGCAAGGGGATGAAATGCAGACTGATTGTCAGCAGGAATGCCTTTCAGGACATACAATAGGTCATTGGAGACCTACTGAGTACTTTAACAAGTGTGTCAACTGGCATCAAGTGGTCAAGCGTAAGTCCATATCCTGGGATGCAGTAATTTGTTTGGTGTGCTGCTGATACTATAGAGGTTGGAATTTGTGATAGAAATAAGCAGTTCCCCAGAGTATCTTTAATATATTTGCCAGGAAATTAACCATCCAAACACACTGAATGCCAACTGGGACAAATGGAAAATAACACATCTAGAAGTGATTATCTAGGGAAGAAGTGAGAGAAGCCACAGTTAGGGCAGTCAGCTGGTTTAATGATTTCTTTTTGTTTGTTTAGCTGATTTTCTGGAAGGTTTGTCCTCTGGTCACTGCTCAAACACACAGTTCTGTTGAGGCATTGCATTATTATACTCCTTATTTCTTGCCATATAGGTAAAATTAGCATTTTGATTAATTAAACAACAATTTTTGAACATTTGAAGAAAAAAAAAAGCAAGCTCTCAGCAGTTATTTCCATTCCATCATAGTGACCTTGTGTTGTCCTTGTTTTTCATTCTCTTTTGCTACCTTTTAAAGTCTTAGCCAAAGATGTGGAGCTAAATTCAGCCCTGATGTAAAACAGCACAGTTTTTCTAAAGCTTTTACTGTGTTCTGCTTTGATCCTGGAAGACTCACTTTTAAAAGGTGGGTATGACACAGTTTCTCCTCTGTAAGGAGCTGATTTTTTTTCCTCCCCTGATGCTTATCATAGCAGCAAGGCAAGCACAAAATTGCCCTGGAAAGACATTTCAATAATCAAAAATCTTTCTTTTGTAAAATTATCACAAATAATATTTTACTTGACTTTAGCTTCCAGAAAAGTCAGTGGGAGGAAACTTGCTTTGTTGTTTGGACCATTCTCTCAGAATATAGAGGAATTCTAATATTAAACACACTGGACTGATAATGAACTCAGGCAAGAGGACTGCATAATATCCTCTACTCTTCTCGAGAGACGAAGTAGTAATATTTGAAAACGTGGTAGAAGTTTGTGCAAACTGGTATTTCTGAACTGATCACCAACAGAAAGAGCAACAGAAAAATTCAGTTCCTTTCCTTTAAGCTGGTCCTTTCCTGTTTCTGTAACTTGTTAAACTGGTGCTTCATTTGAAGGCAGATGAGGATAGTGTCTCTGTCTCCGTACAAATAAGTTTTGACCTGAGCATAGATGCATAAATCCTGTTGAGTTCCCAAGGGGATTCCATGAGAAACAATGACGGGCAACAAATCACAGTTTTTAAGATGCTGGAAGAGAGCTGGTGGTGGAAGAGGCTGCATAAATGTAAGAATTGTTAATATACTGTTTACGTCTCATGTCAGTAGAAAATGCTTAACCCTTTAGTTCAGAAAGTTAGCATGAAGATAGTTTGTGATATTAATTGCTCCATTTGTTAATTGGATTACCTTCAAATCTGCAAATCATTCAACAAAGACAGCCAGAAGTGGAATGACAAACCAATTTATGAGTAGAAAGGTATTTGGCAAGACTGCTTTCAGTCAAAATGTCCCTCTAATGAAATGCCATGGGGAGTAGTTGGTTAAGAGAACAAAGTCAGGTTTGTGACAGGGCTGTCAGTAATTTGAGAGGCTGCGCATCTCTGGAGCAGAATCTTGTGGAAAGGGTAATTGCAGCAAGTGTCAATCTTAAATATCAAAAAAAGACATTGTGACCAAATGCCAGGATCATGTTCTGTGAGGTATCACAGTTCAAGAAATAGCCCTGAAGCATTATGGTGTGTCAGATATCTGGACCCTTTGATTGGGAAGTGCTAAAATTCCCAAGAGTTCCAAAAGATCCTGCCAAGAGTTAAACTTGTTGTAATACCCTTTGATAAAGATCGGCATCTTGCCAAAGGAAGGAATGACTGTTGGCATTCCTGAGTTATGGATTATATTGCCAATAGTGAAATAGTGACGTTGTAAAGGAGTACAGCAAAAATCTTGGAGCTTAGTCATTTTTTTTTCTGACTAATGTCATGAAATGCCACGTTCGTGAACAAAGTGGGGTACAGCATAAATTAATGGTCTGTTATGGGAATTGGCTTCTGTTGCTGACAGTGATTTATGGTAACTTTTAATGTAGCTTGTGTGAAATATTTTCAGGCTTATAGAGAGAGTGATGCAACTACCTATTACACTAACAGGCTTCGGTATTCTTTGCACCCTACAATAACTATTCTTTATCAGAGTGAACTTTCAGCATTTTTGTGATTACCTGGTTTAGCAGTACCAAATTTTGGGGTCCTTTAAGGCACAGAAAAAAATATGTGGAAAGAATCTAATGACTGGAAAATATTTGCATTACCCATTCACTTCTTGATAGTAAATTTTATTTTCTACTTTAATGTGAGAAATATACCATGTATAATTTAGTTAGCATATGCTGCTGGTATATTTGTGAAATAAGTATGAATTCTTAACCTCTGAATAATGACAAATATGCCTAGAGTTAAAGATGAAGCTGCATTACATGTTCAAGTACTAAGTGTACTTTTTTGCCTGTTGACATATCTTCAGAGTAGGAAAAGAGTAAAGTGCTGAAAATAGAAAGCATTAATATTGTTGACAAGTAAACAAAAAGGAAGATTATATCCACACAGCTCAGAAAATTGTAGTGAATGCAGCCTTCAAGTTACAGTGCAGATACAGTAGAAATGCGTGTTTTCTACAGGGAAAGCTGAGAAAATGAGCATGACCTTTTAATGCACAATCACAATGTTTTTAATAGTGGCACAGTATTAAGGTCCACTACAAAATTTGTTGTAAAGGATGAAAGTTCATCATATGCGGGGATTTCTCTTGTCTGAGACAGTAAATGTTGAAATAAGCATTTCTGTCAAAGGAACTTAGGCAGTCACAGAGAGCATTTTAAAAATGAAGTGTAGCAGAAGTAACACAATTTTGAATATTTCTCCAAACACTCTTTTTCTCTTCATTCTGAGAGAAAATGTTTTAGTAATGTGTTTAATTTCTTTTCTTACCCCATTTTTTCATGAATTTTGGGGGAGGTGGGGATTATTTTTGGTTTTTTCTTTCTTACATTTCTTGGGTTTTATAGATCACTACATCTGTAAACTGAGTATAGACAAGTGTTGACACTTATTCAGTGGATTTTTACAGTAAAAGTATTATTTCTACACTTAGATAATATTAATTCTCATTCCAGACAACAGCCACTGTCTGCATGGAGATCAAAGGAAGTGTTTACTTAAACTGAAAATTTATTTGCAATTTTATTCTAAAAGGGGGTGTTTTTAATAACAGATGTATATTAAAATAGATATTTATCAGAATTCTTTTGACCTGTGACTTATGGTAGCTACAAGGACTGAAGAAAAGGGAAGATAGTGCTGTTCAGTGTTTTTGAGTTTATCAAGATAGACAATTCTGGAATCTGGGGAGCTTCACAAATTTGTTGTTCTATATCCAAAATCTCATCAGTTCTGACGCATAAAAAGATTATTAAATATCTCCTTTTTTCTTAGAGGATGAGTATTTGCGTAAAATTTTATCACCCACATATTAATTCAATTTTCAACTACAAATTGGATAAACCCAAACCATGTCTCCAGTAGATTGAATTCCCTGCAATTCACACGTGCCATCATCTCCTGCTCATTGGTGGAAGAGAAAAATTCCTTGGAACTTATTTTGAAATAAGGCAATGATGGTTTATTGTTACTTATGGGAGGAGCCAAACTGGTAAAGAGAAACCCTGTTCTCAGATGCCAAATGGCATTTTTCTGCTGGAAAAAAGCCAAAGCAAAAGGCTCCCAGCCAAAATCTTCTATTAACAAAAATCAGTCCCCCATCCAGTCCCTCTCTGGAAAAACAAGCCCCCACAGCCTATTCTTACTGTAATGCCACTGAAGAAGCTGCATGATTGCTAAATTCTGTTAGCAACATGCAAGCTGGAAAACAATCTTTGTGGATACATGAGAGACCTGACAGAGCTGGAGAACGTGCCAAAAAAGTTTGAATAGGCCTCAGAAGAACTTTTTAGATCAAACCGTCACGAGAGCAGGATTTTCTTGGCAAAAATGTTTCACTTTATCAGGCCGATGTCAAACACTAGGATTGAAAAAAAGCCAAGACACAACATGAAAACGGGAATATGGGGCTTTTGGCCATGTGGATTATGTTTGAACATGGAGATTATGGTACTCAGGCACTTTCCAGATTTTTCCTACTTTTGATACTGTTGTAGATTTTTATCTTATTTTTCCTTATTTCTTTTTCCATTGCATTTTCATCCTGTGGGTGACTCCCTTTGAGTAATGATGCTTAATCTCAGAATTACTGTACTAGATGTTTTAATTTTTTTTTTTTAAATTTTAATGTTGGCACACCTGAGCAGCCTGCAAATGTTTAAAAAGCAGATTGAGTAATTAAAGCCCAAATTACTGGATGTTTAGAAAATTGTTATCACTAGTAGATGGTACCAGGTGGGGGGAAAAAAGCAAATTATTGAGCAAGAAAGGGCTTGTCAGGGAGAGTAATGGGTTAGGAGATGGATAAACACAAGGAGAGTGATGAAAACAGTGACTGGTAACAGTCTTGGCAAGAAACAAGCAATACATAGCAGAAAATGTTTCACACAGTGGGATAGACTGATTGCTCAAGTTTCTATGACTGTGTGACCTGTCACCCCAGGTATCCTCCAAACCACAGAAAACAGTCAGAACAAAAAATTTTCTTTTGTGTTTCGTATGCTTTTTAAAAGCAAAAGGGTTTTTTTTGTTATTATTTAAATATTTAATAAATGTTATTTGATAATCATCTGTCACTTCATGTGAAGAATTAAAAATGCTTCATGCTTGAGCTGTTGGTGTGTCATCACTTTTTCAAATGATATCAAGTATAAATAAATTATATTACTTACAATAAGATGCAGTTTTTGTTTTGATGCAAAATATTAAAATGAAAATTAAAGGGATGTTGCTTGACTGAATATGTGGGGGTGCATCTTCTTCTAAAGAAGGCACTTGAGACTTTAACACAGAAAGTGATAGGAAGCAAAGCAATGGATGTTAATGCTCCCTTTGAGAGAGCTCTAATAGAAAAGCACATCCCCTTTTTTCTATTTCAGAAGTTTGTCATTTAAATATCACATAATAAGCACCAGCTTTTCAATATATCTCATCCTACTTAAGTAACACACAGCTGTTTTGGAAATCTATCCATAAGAGTCGTAGTAAAAGATCTGGAAATTTGAGCCTTATTGCGGAGGCAGGATGGTAAAGAAATTCAGTTTATTTAGTATAAAAATATATACCTTTTTTTTCTTTTGAGGACAATATTGGTTAATTCAAGAAATATTCTTAATTTTGGGGTAATATTTTCGTCGTAGTGGTATACTTCAACTCATCATTTTGCCTTATAAGAGCTGGAGCAGTGATTGTGTTGCAACTTCTTGTGCAGCTCAATTTTATTTCCATTTTATTTCCTATTATTTTCATTCATTGTTCTCTACATCAACTTTCTCAACTCAGAGTATTTGTACTGTCAGTTTTTTGCCTTTAAAACATTATCAATCAGATTGAAGCTGGCTCTGAATCTCATCATGTTATTGTTGATTTAAGAGAAATTACATAATCTATTTTCTGGTGAATGATTGAGCTGCAACTGTTCTCAAGGAGGCAAAATAATCCAAGGGATTGATTGTTGTATAGAAATCACAGTCACTGCATACTGACAAATCTCTTTCTCCTGGAATGAGTTATGAAGAAGTCTCCTGCTAACATCAAAATATTTAAAGCAATTACAGGTTTTGTATCTTGCTTTTCCTGAGACCCAGGTGGCTGTAATAGGTTAAATTTCTTTGGGTTAGCAGTGTGTCTTTGTGAGCCTGGGGAAAGCAAGGAAGTGAATCTGAGGTGTGATGATGTTGAGTGGTAGCGTTGTGGTGTTGAAAATATCTGGTTTGTCCATCAACCTCAAAGGAAACATCCGTATTTATGTCGTTCCTGGCTGCTGTTTGTCCAGACTCCTCTGGAAGCCCTGTTGTAGTGGAGGCTCTGCAATGTACAGTCTCACCAGCAGGTTTTGTTCCCTCGGGTTTAACCTGTCCCTTTCCTTACTGCACCTGCCATTGCTACCTGGTCTGTCTGCCTTGGCATGGACAGCAGGCCATCCTTTCCTCGTCTGCAGCAGCTTCGTTTCATTTTAAGGTCATCTTCTGTATCGGTTTCCTCTCTTGAAAAACACTCTCTGTTCTACCTTTCCACATGTTTTTCGGACCTTTGATAACATTATATGACTCTGAAATCAATAATCACCACTTTCTTGTATTCATACATTGAATTTCAGGGCTAGGGAAAACCATACTCTCATTTTCGCTCTCTCGTCCACGATGATGCAGTCTCCTGGAATGTTGTTTTTGGAAACCACAGGTACTGCAGGCTTGTGTAACAGAGCTGAGTGACAAGTGATGTGTAGGGAAAAGCAATGGAAGAATGTCCTGTTGGTGTATCCCTGCGAAAATCCCCTTTTATGCCTGGGCAGCTGCAGAGTCTTCCCTCCTGCTTGTCAGTTTGTAAGCAGCAGAACAATAGAAGTCTGTCAGTGGCTCTAAGCACAGTAGCTCAGATACTTTGATAAGCATATATCTACCTTGTCTAAGTAACAGCTACATCCTAAGCGTTAAAATCCTGGTGCCATCGACAGGAGGTGTCTTATGACAGCAGAGTAGAGGGATGAGGCCCTAACACAGCGACTGCTATTATGGAGCTGGGGCAGCAGCTGAGCCCTCCTCAGGCTCTGTGCAAGCACAGGATGGTGAACAGCCTGCCCTGAAGGACCTAGGGTCTACCCAGGGGGCAACAGACTACAGTGAAGAAGAGAAGGGTAAGAAGAGCAAAACTGAAGCTGTGTCTTGTCCTTTTATAGAGGAAGCAGACAAAAAAAGTTGCTGCTCTTTGCAATCTCTTGTCTACCTGCGTAATATTCTTCTCAGATCGCCAGCCTTCTTATGCATGCGATTGCTCCCAGGTCCACTTATTGCTCTGTGAAACTAGTTAATAAAAATGCTTTTGGTTAATGGCTTTCTCTAACCCAGACTTTTCAGGCTCAGAGGCACTGTGGGAGAGGAGCAGAGTGGTGGTTCCCAGGGCTACAGCCTGGCCACAGCACCTAAACGGCTCTCCTCAGCTAAACTAATCTGACCCACCGAAGTGGAGAGCAAAGCCCAGCTTGCCTGTCCCAGTGCTCTTTTACTGATGGCCATTATGTTAACATGAGGGCAGAACTCTTTCCTGTGCATTAAAAAAACCCCTTCCCCCTACATGCCTCTCTCCTATTTAATTTCTTTCTATAAAAACCTCTGCAGTAAAATGAATGCGGCAGATGTCTACTCCTCTGAAAAAAGATTATGCTTTGAAGCCACACAGTAGCCTCACTTTTCACAGCATTAATGATGTGGACTAAGCTTTGGGAATTGTATTTAAAAAATACTCCAAATAGAAGAGGTCTATTCAGCTGCTAAGCACACCCATATTTTTAATAGCTAACCTGTGTGTGTATGTACACACATATAAGAGAGTTTCTTTTCAATTCTTCTTTTTCCTAGATGTGAGTGCAGGTGTGAGTACAGGCCAATTTTTTTTTTTCCTTCTTTTTGCTGCTTGAAATAACCAAAACATTTTTTTCACGTTTGTTATATGCAAGCAGTTTCCAGTGGTGTGGCTCCCTGGTTGCTGACTGAGGGGATCTCCCTGTAGGAAGCACACTGCTTTTGCTGGGAGATGTTTGGTGCACACTCTTGTCAGAGACAAGGTGCTTATGAGCAGCACTGTAGTGTCACCAACATTATCTTCACTAAACCTGCACATTTGTGACTCTTTTCTAAGTAATTGTTTTCACAGGATTTCAGCCTTTGACGGTAGAAGCCTTGTATTTTCAAGCAGCATTTGGAAATCAAACACTTTCCAAGCAAATGATAGAGATGGGTCAATGACTTGAATTGTAGAATCTTCCCAATGCTTGGACTGATCTTGCAGTGTTTCCTTAACTTCTGTTAGTCTGTATTTGGCAAGTGTCCTTCTTTACTGGGAGCCTGAGGGTCCTGTGTAGTGCTTTATTTTGCTCTCATGGAAGTTGGTGCATTTTCACACCGTCAAGATGATGAGCTTCAGAGGTGGATGAAGTCATCCCTTAAGTCAGCTACTCTATCCTTTCTGAAGGTGCTTTGGTGTCCCTGAGGTTGGGGGAAGCGCAGGGAGCTGGATAACCAGCATCTGCTAAGGTGAACTGCAAGAACTTTTTTTACTCATCTTTTGAGAAATTAAAAATTTACATTTGAAAAATGAACTTAAAAGTTCAGTTTCCAGTGGGAAACTGAAACTTTCTGTGGGGTTCTTGCCTTAACTGAGAACCCAGTCACATATGTATGTGTTCCTCAGGGGTGGTGGTTTCACTGCACGTGTCCCTGCTAAGAGAAAGAGCAGAGAGATTCAGTTCATTCATAACCTCTTGCTGTAAACGTGTACTATAAAAGAGAAAAATAAATGCAATAAACTCACAGACAATGCAGTTTATCTTGAGATTAGTCCATTTATATGAAATAGAGGAAAGCCAAGACTGTTCATGCTGTAGTGTCTTAGTAATTCTGGAGCAATTTACCTAATTTTCATACAGAATAGATGAAGTTAAATTTAAATGCAAATAATTTTCTTATGTGTTGGTTTGCTTCTCTTTATAAGGTGATGTTTTAATGCCCAATAAAACAGTTGTGTCTGAATATTAATTTAGTGTTTACAGATGCTCTAGTCTTTTGTGTTTGTGTCTTTCTTTCTTGGCTTTCTTTTCTTTTTTGTTTTACTTGTCGACAGTGTCTCTGTAGGTAAATTCCTGCATTTTATTTTTTCCTTTTTTTTTTTAAATCTGACCTAGGCAGGAGGCTAGATGACCCTAAAATGTGAATACTAAATTGTGAACCTTTAATGTATTAGATATAGACTACACAATCTCATGCCACACAAGCAAAAAAAAAGTAAAAAAAAAAAAGTGAATTTTTTCTTTTTAATAAACAAGAAAATCCACCAGGCTGTGGACATTTGAAAACCTGGGGGACGTATCTTCACGTATTTCCATTTTCTGCATTTTATGAAATATTGTACTGTTCTGCTATGGACAGTTAATAGACTTACATAGTTTATTATGTTTTATTTTTAGAGGCAATAAATTAATCACTTAATGTAGACTGAAATCAATCCAGAAGAATACTAGTGAAGAGTATGAATGAATGATAGCATCAATAAATGTTTTTAAACCACTTGTGATATTTTTGTACACCATAGAACCCAGTGCTCTGCAAGTATCCAATGTTTTGTGCTTGTTAAACTGGAGAATGCAGTCTCACATGTTAATCTAGCTAGCTACAAACATACAGCACTGATATAGTACATAAATGGAAGACAGCATTAATGGTTCTATAGTTCTTTCAAAAATATTCTAGAGTTTTTAGTCAAATGTATGTTGCATAAACTTTCAGTATCATTTTTCACTGTAGTGAACATTTACAAAGAGACCAAAGAAATTCAAAAAGTAAATGACGCTCCAACATTTGAATAAAGATTTAACTGATTTACTGTGTGGGGCATATGACATATAGTGGCAGAGTTTTCTGTTTTATCAGAATTTTTACACACTGGATTGTTTGCCTGTAGCAAGCTGGCTGTGTTACTGCAAATTCTGCTGGTAAGACCATTTTAACTGCAGAGGGCTAAAGGCTGACCTGATAGATTTTTAGAAACGTATTTATGCAAGTCATCATTTCACTTCTTCAAAGCCAAATAATCTGAAGTGCTTTTGTGATGCAAAATCTGTGGTAAAAGTTACTAAAGGCAGTCAGAAACTCCATTCGGAGAAATTGTTTTCAGTGGTCTGGAAAAGCGTGGTTGGGAAGCCGCATTTGCATGTACCATGTCATTGCCTCCATTTGAAAGAGATGAACTTGTTTGTGAGGCATCTGCTGTGCTCAGTTCTGCCAAGCTGAGTTCTAGGTAACCCAGGGAGACTTCCCAGAAAGTTGAGAGTGTGTTTCTTTGTTCCAGGGTATTATGAAAGGGAATCAGCAAGAGCCTCTGGCTAAAAAATGTAAGCTGACCTGCAGTATGCAAGTGCAGGAGGTCAGCCATTTGATGTGGGTATATCTTCAGGCCATTCGAATAACTTCATAGCCGGGTCTCAAAATGTGACTTCCTGCGGTTGTGACCCATGGACCTTTCAAGTACAGTGGAAGTCTTGATAGATCAGTCATGTAGTTTCCAGGACTCTCAAAAATCATTTGCTTCTCAGCTGGTTTTCTGATGGTTGAAACATTAAGACAATCATCCAACACTTTTCCTTCTCTTGTGAAGTGAAGTGCATTTTATTAAAATATATATTTTGTAAAAATTTAATAAAGCAGCTCATACTTTTTCAAGGCTAGACAATACTTTGAAAACTGGTTCCAAATCTCTGGCCTCAATATATGAATACTAATTGTATCTTATCTACTGTCGGTTATTGAAATCCCAACCAGTAGGAAAGCTAATCTGACATCTCCATTCACATACACCTTCTTTTGAGCCTCTTTACAATTCAGTCAGTGTTATCAATGATTAAATATCCCAGTCCCTACAGTTTCAACCTTTTTTTTTTTCATCCCTTAACTTTTCTTTTTGGTTGTTACTTTCAGTTAGTGAACAGCTCATTTTTGAGTAAAGACATTGTGAAATTCACTTAAAATGGCTGTTTGAAGATTTTATTAAAAATATATCTCTGTGGACAGACTCTGTCCTTCATTACAACAATAGAAATCCCCATTGTCTTCAGCAGTATCGCTCCAAATTTGCAGGAAGGTTAGACTCCAAACTAAAAGATGTAAAATACATTTCAATGTGTGAACCATGAATTGAGAACAGTACAGGTGTTTGTTTTCACTGTGACTGATTCTGTTCACAGCTACCACATAATTATTGAGAGCATTCTTAGGCAGATGCCTACACCCCTTGGAGAGATCAAAGCAGACAGACCCAGGTCACTGAGATTAGAATTTGACCCTATTAGTACAATAATGTTTAAAATTATATGTAATTTGTTTGCATTTTCCAGAGCTTGCATTTTGGTGGGTTTGTACAAGTTATTTCTAAATTGAATAATTCTTGTCTAATTTCACTTTCTGTGTTCAACTTTAAGTATACATTTTAAAGTGTGAGTGCAAAGCCAAACTGCCCAAGGCCCTCTCCATTTTATACTCAAATCACAGATCCAGGCCTAGGACAATATCAAAGTATTGAAAAAATTACTACTGTCCTTGAACCCTGGACCAACTGGTTTGGACTTTGCCATGAAAAATTCAACTGCTATATATTTTCTGTTTCTGTGACTTCTGTGGAATTTTGTGCAACCTCGATTTATTTACTAAATTTCAGGCACCCTTATTTTTATAACATGGCATTAAAGAGAGGAATTAAGCTGAACAGAGAGCTTTTTGCTGAGACCTTACAAAGGAGCAGGTACTTGACTCCTGCATAGGAAAGCAAGGTTTTCTGTTTCTTTGTGATGACTCACTATGTGTCAGATAATGGAATCCTATTAGTGCCACCACAGGAGTATTAAGAAGGTTTGAGTGGAAAGAAAAAAAAAAAAACAGGGCAAAGAGATTTTTTTTATTATTTTGAAAGAAAAATCAACTTTTGAGAAATACTAGATGAAGCCTTTGTTTTGTTAATTAAAGCTAACAGTGAAGATGGAGACCGGCAAATGGTTGAATTTGGACTCTGTCCTCTCTGTGTGTACAGTCTGCTTGGAACATGGAAGAACCCTGGCACTTACAAGCAATTTGAAATGTGTTAACTTACAGCAGTCCTGTTAATCTATAGGGGGTTTGTTTGGTTGTTTTTTTAGTGTTTTCACTTCTTAACCAGGAAGCGTCAAAGTCTGGGCTCCAGCCCAGTGTTTCACGAGCCAAGCTGAAAGAGTTTGCTTTGTCTTTCATCAGATACAACCCTGCTCTGTTTCTGCAGAATTTCTCTCATGTGTCTGCATGAGACTTGAGTCAGATTTTTGCCTGTGTGAGGCCTGCAGTGGGTGCACAGTCAGTGTCATCAGCTGTGGGTATTTTTCTCTCTGAGTTTATATAGAAATACTTAATGTTTCTTCTCAAGTCATAACTTCTGGAGTCATATGTTAACATGACAGTGTGAGTTTTCATTTAATGAAAGTGATAAATTTTTCACCTTTGTAGTTTCCAAGTGGACATTAACCATAAAGAACCCATCACTGTAAATCTTATCGCAGAATATGCTGAGTTGGAAAGGGACCCACAAGAATCATCGAGTCCAACTCTTAAGCCTGCACAGGACTATCCCCAGTGAGTAGTAAGAACATTTTGTGACTTGTGGTTGATCTAGGTTATCATATTTAAATATTAAGGCAAGTGATTCTATGTAAAACAAAATAGTCACCTACAGTCAGAAGCCTTAGCTGGTGTAAAGTGTTGTAAATTCATGTAGCTGTGCCAGTTGGGTGAATAGGGTCTAAATTTAGGATACAGAGAAGAGGATCCAGATTTGCATTTTGGTATCTGATACATGTGTATACTTTCAAACTGCAGCATACCATATATATTTGCATTTTACATTCATAAGAAGCACACCTAAAGACAGGCTTCAGCAGTCAGATCTGAACTCAGACATCTTGCAGCTGGACAGGAGATCCATGAACATTGCTCTTTTTTATCTTTTTATTTTCCTTTCTTTTTGCCATTCATCTGTGACTGTATGTTCTCCTCTTTGTTTTAAATGTAATGATCACTGCCACAGATTACAGGGCCAGGGCTCAGGGAAATGTTTTTACCCATTCCAAGATAATAAGGAAAAAAAACCCCAAACCATTTATTTTAGAACAAGTAACAATTTATGATGTTTTGTGAAAACTGGTGATTTGAAAATGGCTGATCACTACAAAATATGAAAATTAAGATTATCCCCCTCCCCCAAAATGTACAGGAATTTTGCATTTCGTTGTGGCTTGACACATGTTCAAAAGTGTGCAATTCAGACACTGGCTCGAAACATCACTGGAAGCAGATCTGGGTTGTCATGTTTCATTATAGCTATTGAACTATTGCAAGGATGCTATTATGCTGTAATGAAAGGGGTCTTCTCCTTCTCTTTTCAACTTGCAAATCTAGGAAAGATACCATATGTCATTAGTCCCTGGCACAGATTCTGGCAAAAGGAGTTCTCCAAAGCACTAGAATATACGCAGGGCCTTTTCCCTTGAAAAAGACAAAGGCACTGCATCTTTGTCCAGCTGAACCTCAGTCTTTCACTGAAGTATATAATGGTTACGGATCAGGTAGAATATAATTTCAGTCACAGTGCACATTTTGGACGATGATTCAGGTTAAGTTTGTGTTGACCCATGAGGACAGGATTTGGCCCTGTGGGACCTGCAGAAACATTAATGCTAATGCCACCCAGCACCCTGGGAGGGTAGTGTTCCCTAATGAGCACCTCTAGGCCAGGGGTGCCTAACTGTGGGAAACACCTGGCTGGGATCTCGGGCAGAAATTAGGTTCTCTGGAATTTGAGCTCTGCTGATGCTTTATTCGTCGTTGTTTTATGTGGGAAAAAAAAAATAAATCTCTGCTTGTGAAAGTAGCAAGTGAATCACAGTGGTGGTGTATTGGGCCTCTGAGACTGAAGTCTGAACCACCCGCCTTCCTTTAGCCTTGCTGGCATTTCTGCACTTGCTTCAACTTGCCAGGGTAATGCCTCCAGTAATGTCTGTGAATCAAGCATTAAAATCTCTAATCTTCTTCTTGAGAAATCATTCAAACAGCCAGATACTGCAAGGTTGTTTAGAAAAGATTAATATGGCATTTATTTAATTGGTAAAATATGCATGAAATAGATCAAAAGTCCTGACATTCTGTACAAAGACCTTCCAAAAAGTAGATGTCTTATCAGGGGTATGGATGCATTTGTTCCTTCTCTTTTCCTTTCCGTTCTGTGCTAAAAAATTCACTTTTACAGGAAACACTCTCTCTTTCATATGATATAGCAATATCTTCCTGATGGTAAGGCTCTAATGAAATATCAGTCTCTATTTAAGGTTTTGAGTGAAGATAGCAGTGCCTTCAAGCCCTCTGGTGCCTTCTCTCACCTGCAAAAGCCTGAAAAATTCCTATCTACCTACACACAAAATGAATAGCATCTGTAAGTGCATTGGGTACATCTAGTTAAGTGGGAATGCATCCTGAAGAAACATTGTGTTGTTTCAGCCACTTGAAACCCAGCCAATACAGATGGAATTTGGAAAAGTACCATAAAAAAACTGCATTGAAATCTTAACTGATAATGAGATAATGAGAGATGATTTTGTGGCCATGGCCAATGAGATTTTATGTTGAGCTTGCTAGAAATGCTGCTTTTATTGCTGATGGGCTGCAATTTCAGAAATGGGCAAATGCTGAGTTCTTCATTCAAGCTCTCTATTAGGAGTAAAAAAAAAGAAGAAAAAAGTGTTTGTGGTTTTACAACCTTTTTATTTCTTGCTTTTTGGATTTTGGTTGGTTTTGGGGGTTTTTTTGTTTTGGGGTTTTTTTTTGGTTTTTTTTTGGAAGAGAGAGGAAGAAAGCAGGGATTGGGGGTTTTTTGTTTGGTAGTTTTGAGTTTGTTTGGTTTTTTTAAACTAGAACCAAAATCTCCTATAGGAAGCAGCAGGACATTGAGTCTATATGAGTCTGTTTTTACAAAAAGCCCATTTTTCCTGATAATTGCCTTCAGTGAGGATGACCAGTAGTGGATTTTTAGAGAAGCCACATTCTGGAAGCCAAGGATTTAAAGAATTCCTGAGACGCAGGTGGCCACTGATCCAGTATGTTGTTCATACTTGATAGGCCTTTCTTCATATTAATTCGTTTAATTACTGTTGGAGCCATCTCATGTTTTGTCTTCAAGAGCATCCTCTAACACTGCTTTGCACAACGGAGTTCTGCATATCCATGTGTTGTAAGTATTTGCCTGTCTTACAGAGATCTGTATGGGTTCCAAATCCATAGGAAAAGATAAGGAGAGTTCACAGGCTGGATGCAGAAATGCGGATGAAAGTGAATTTAGAGGAATAAATGCTGAAAAAATTATGAATATCTTATGGTCTGGATCACCAATCATCATCTGAAAGAATACTAAGGAGTGAGTTGAATTATTTGCAAGGCAGAGACAGGATTCATTGTTTGGCAGTGGTAGCCCAAAATGGATACAGGACCACAGGGCAGCCTCATATTTCTTTAGGAACTGGATACTTAAAATATTAGTTAAAAAAAAAAAAAGAGAGAGAGAAAAAAAAGTAAAAAAAAAAAGGAGAAAAAAAACCAGAAGGGGAAAGGAAGAGAGGCAATTTATCCTTGTTAGTAACATTTTGATTAACAATGTGTCATGTTGTCTGATATTCATTTTCAGAAACATTGGAGAATTCAGTGCTATAGTACTATATCATGGGGATTTGTTTGACTCATGTGTTAGGATAAGAGGGAGTGCCTCTGTTTGTATTACCTGGAGGAGGATTGTGAACTATTATCTTACTTTGTTATCTGAGCTAGGAGTGTACAAGGAAGTTTCTTCCACTAATGGTTGAGCCGCTCTTCAGATAAAGCTCTCCACAGGATCCCTGTAGCCCTAATTAATCAGCTGTTAAAACAGTAGTTGATAGACAGCTTGCTTTAAGTTCCAATTGCCTGCAATCAGAGATAACAGGTGAGTCCCATTTGGCAGTGAGATATGAAAGTAGAAGAGTGATCTGTTATCAAAATGAATATGGCACTCAAATCAAAATTGAAGTTTGCAGAAGGAACCAGAAAAGTAAACCAAAAGGGGATCTTTTTTTACTTTGAATGGTCAAAATACTTTCACTTCAGCGATTGTTTTTGACAGGTCTGAATCCATTTCGTAAATTTTTGTGCTAAATATGAGCATTTTCAAGGTAAATTTGGACTGTTGGAGAATGCTTGCTACTCCAGTAAATTGCTGAAATCGGTGGCAGGTAACACTACCAGGCAGGTTCTGTAGCAGCTGCTGCTCCCACGGGACAGGCTGCTGGCCAGCACACCCAGCCAGCACGAGGCAGCTGCAGGTTACATGGCCGTGTTCTGAGTCAAGGATTAATTTCCGTGTCACTGCCCTAAACATCAGGCTGTGGAGTAACTTCTTTCCTTACTCAGTTCGTATTTAATAAATTATGTGGAACAGTAGAGCACCAGTGGAGTGGTGGGAATATTATATCCCAGAAGGTGGGTCACTTACCTGGGTGTTATGGCAGGTCTTGGCTTGAGTCCCAACTCTGCTGGGTTTAGAGCCACAAAGAATGACCTTTCCTCACTTTCAGCAGGAAAAGACAGACAAACTGGAGGGACAATGACAAACTTTTCAGGCAGTAGGTACCTGATTTATTTTAAAACATTTCATCTTAGACTTGTTTGTATCACACCAACCATCAGAATCATGTCTCAGGACTGATGGCACTGTTGGTTCCTGCACAAACAGAGATAAAAACATTCTCTTAGTCTAGATTCAATTTACATTTTAAAGTCTCTGGACTTGCTTCAGAGCGGCCTGTAGAGAGCCTGAAAGGGAGACAGACCTTTCTATAAATGACAAAATATCTTTCATGTCTTTCAGCCTGGGCATTTCTTGATAGTTCCATATCCACAAGTGGGACAGAAATCCCTCTAAACAAGAAATATTGTTGCTTTTCTTTGACTTCTTCATTTGCAAGTGAATATTCTTCTGTTGACCCCATTGTTTAGTCTCAAGACTGATGCTTATCAGTGCTTCAGGAATTAAATTACTGCTGGGTTCATACAGATGAAAGCAAATTCACTGATCTTGTAATAATCATAAATAGGACAGGAGCATGGGCAATAGTCTTTCCTTCAGGTCACATACCCTGCTATTTTTTGTTAAATGGGCTACAGATCTCAGTAGATCTCTTAATTATCATTGGAAACCTCTGTGACCAGAGTAAGTGCATGTACATTTGCATATTCTTTCTTGGATGCCTCTGTCACTGGGACACAGAGTTCTGTTTTCCCCAATCACTATGGGCATATGTTGTCTTTCTTTTGCCTTCTGTGTTCTATGTCTTAGGTCATGAACACTGTATTAATTGGCCCTTATCTCTGCTAGAAACTACGTCCTTCTCATGCTCTAGTACTTGTCATTGCTTTCCAGATTTGGGGGCCTGTTCAGCTGGATTCCTGTTTCCACTTGATAACACTTCTTCCTCTTGTGAATCTTCCTTGTAAGCTCAAAAGCCATGTTCTGCTCTTAAACCACTGCCATGGTTTAACCCCAGCCAGCAACTTGGCCCCACAAAGGCCCTTGCTCACTCTTCCCTGGTGGGATGGGAGAGAGAAATATGAAAAAGTAAGATTGAGAAAACTTGTGGCTTAAGATAAAGACAGTTTAAAAGGTAAATCAAAAGCAGTTCACTCAAGCAGTGCAAAACAAGAAATTAATTCCCCACTTCCTGTAGCCAGGCAGGTGTTTGACCATCCCCAGGAGACCAGGGCTTCATCACTCCTAACAGTGACCTGGGGGGACAAACAGCATCACTCTGAACTTCCTTCTTCCCCCCACACTATATGTTGAGTATGACAGCAAATGGCACAGAATATCCCTCGGGTCAGTTGGTATCAGCTGCCACAGAATCACAGAATATGCTGAGCTGGAAGGGTCCCACAAGGATCATTGAGTCTAACTCCTGATCCTGTCCCAGCTGTGTCCTGACTCCTTGTGCCCCCCAGACTCCTCACTGGCAGAATGGGGTGAGGAGCAGGAAAGGCTTTGGTTCTGTGTAAGTGCTGCTCAACTATAACTAAAACACCCCTGTACTATCAACATAGTCCCATGCTAGTTACTATGAAGGAAATTTACTCCACTCCTGCCAAAATCAGCACAGCCACTTGGTATCTAAAAGCTCCTATAGGTCTCCAAGATTACACGTGCACACCACTGCTTTCAGCTCTGAGTTTAAAATTTCTGCTTCCTTTTTTTTCACCTGTAAGCTCTATCCCCTCTGCATAGTGTCATTCTGTTTTGGTTGATGGTTCTCATCTAATACCTCTATCTGGTGTTCCAGTGTTTTAGATGTTATTTTTGACACCTGAGTTCTACTTGCTCATAATTCTTTCTCACTGATTAAATGATAAGGAAAAAAAAAGTTTAAACTTTCTGTTTTTCTTTTCATCCCTCAATGTTCAGCTCTCTGTACCGATTCAAGTCTCAGTTCTGCTGTGCCCTCAGGTGTACTTCTGAAAATCCAGCATCCTGGTGGTCACTCCTTTTGATGCAGTGTGTTTGCTCTGTTTCAAGGTGCTGCTTGGCCCCTCAGATAATCACGCTTCTTTTCTTGTGGCGTCTCTTTTAGGTTGGCTGCTTCCTGCATGTATCGCCCACCACCTGGTGGGTAATAATATGAGAGTACTTCATGTTTCTAAAATTAAACTCTCTCTTTTATTCAGAAAACTCTTCACAGAGCTGTTGCAATTCATTTGCTGCTGCTGCTGTAGTAGCCATGTGCACGTAGCTCTCCAGTGTAATTGCCAAGCTTTCTCCCAGTAGCAATCCAAGTTCCACACAGATCCTACCTGAGGAGCCTGCAGCTGGTCAGCACCACACCAGCAGGGCATCCAGCCATTTCACAGACTTCCTCTCTAGTTCAATATCAGTCGCTCCCAGATAACCATTGACCAGATTGGCAATAGCCCTCCTTTGCCAGAAATCCAGTTGGAATTAGAAGAGTTACTGTTCAAAAGTGACTCTGTCTTAAGACACAGCAAAGGGCATGAGGGATGCAGACCTCACTCCTATGAGCCCACAGGTGTGCAACTGATGTGATGTCCCCATTCCTGCCAAACCTTCAGAGCAGATTTACCCACTTCTGTCAAAAAAATCACACTTTCAAGACCTGTATTTTGCTTCCATTTTAGTTATACATCATGGAATGAAAAGTAACACTTGGAAGTCTAATGTTCCTATTTATACATTTAACCGTTAACTAGACATGCACATACATGTGTGCACACACACAGAGACTATATTAAAGACATATTAGAAGAAACATTTCCAGCTCAGGGATTTAGCTGTGTGAATCCCATTAACAATAATGGGAGTTGTTCCCCTAAATCCCCATGTATCTCGTTAAAATATACCTATTAGCGACAGGCTGAAGCCTACAAAAACCAGCAGTTTCCAAGTTAAAACTGAAACTTCATCATTAACTTATCCTATTGTGCCTAGGTAATGCAACACCCTTTAACTTCTCAAATTCAAAGGTGTCTTTTCTCCATTGAACTTAAAACAAATCTTGTCTTGTTAATACAATAGGTTCTGCTATAGATAGCCCACTCGGTAACTCTTGATGTTGGAAATGTTTTCTCTCTCAGGCAATACCATCTATGAAGGGACAGTGTTACCAAAATATATTTGAAAACCTTATGAGAATTAGAATGCAAAATATAAATGGACTAATGCATTCACTAATTACAGATCGTAACACTGAAGTATGACTGATGAAATGTCAGGTACTGAATTGTTCTTGCATTTTTTTAAAATAAAGACTTCTTGATGTATAACACACAAGTCACTCCATGTGAATGAATACCTGAAGAAACCTGATACATGAAGGAAACTTTATTTACAGTAAACTCACTTATCACTGTCATTATCACAAAAAGAAACCTTAAAATGTGCACTCCAAATGTTCACAGTGTAGTTACATGCATTCTAGACAAGGTGAGGTTGTATTTGTGTGTGATGAAGAAGGTCTGTACTGTAGATGGTGTAGTGCAGCACAGAGATGATGAAGCTAAGAGTATATGAGCTGGCTTGACTGTCCACTGTAGAATTGTCTTTCTTGAGAGCTATTCCTGATCTGCTGGAGAGGGTGAGTTTAAGGGTAGATTAGTGTGTGTGGAAGTCTGTACTAATGTTGTTGTGTTATTTCTGATACATGAGGTAGCTCACTTGCTGTTGGCTCAGATAACTGCCCTGTAAATGAAATAGAAAACCATGCTTTTGTGGCTCTGATAATGGTATAACTTTTTCAGCTTTTGATAGGAAGCTGAAATAAGGACCGCCAGCAAAAGCAGGATCCACAGTGGTATACTGGTGAAATATTTGGAATATAGACTTGTATCAAATAGAATTTCCTCCCAGTGTAACAGGGTTACACTGAAAGTGGATATCAGATCCAGTAAGTTCTGCTCCTTTTGAATTGAGCATGGCACAAAAATAGACATCTATGAAACCCCACTGATGTTGCTTTTGTTTTCACTGCAGTGGAAACAGTCCTTCACCTCTGGGCTGGAAGCAGTGGGTGAAAATATCATCCTGTTCAAGAAGAAATGACTGTAATTACACTGTGTGTGTGTTTATTTCTCCCTTTCCTCCCCCAGTGTAGATCTCTGTTTTAACATATTTTCTGCTATGGGTCCCTAAATGGTTCTTGTTAACCTGGGACCAGAACTCCTGCTCTCAACAAAATGTGCTCCCTGGTGGACCAGCACAGGAGTCTGTTCTGTCAGGAGGAGCTCTGGTAGGGCTTCTTCCAGTAGCTTAACCATTAACAATAAGCAGTGAAATGAGTCATCCGTACTTTATTTTTAATTAGAGCTGCAGTGAACTCAAGCTTGAGAGGTTTTTTTCCTGCAGAGCTCAGGTGCTGAAACCAGGAGCACTCCCCTGGCCCTGGCTGTGCAGGGAGTTCTGTAAAGCAGCATCTTCATGTTGTTTTGGATACAAACAGTGGAGCAAAACCAACACAACATACAGATTCACAGGGGCGAGTTAGCATAATTCCTGTTGCCTTAGTCTGGCTAGAGATCTTCTGCTTGCTCTGTTTCTGGTTTCCTTCTTTCACGGATGTACCACCCTCCTACTCCTCTGCTCCCCCCCAAACAGAAGCCCAAATAATGAACACAAACAGAAGCCCAAATAATGAACACTAGATAAAGGGTAAATTATTTAGATTTGAAAGTTGTTTAAGTATATTTAATTGATCCTATTTTACATAAGCTTAACAAGCTTAATATGAAGTTTTCAAGCCACAGGTTGACTGGGAAAATATCTCCACCGACTTCTGCAGTCACATGATTAATTTACATTTTAAACACCTTTTGAATTCGTTTCACATTCGGCCCGTGAACAAGCCTAAAACCTCCTGTATGAAACAAAATTTGATGAGCCATCCCTGATAGGCCCCATGATCCACTCAAAAATCTTTAATGCCTTTAAAATGGGGAGTGAATCTAGTGTTCAGATGAACTGCAGTGCCAGCCCTTGCTGAAACAACACTGCAGCCAGTCTGCTGTGATCATACATGTGGTGGCTTAAAATGAAGATATTTCTTGGAATGTATTGGAAAGCAGTGTGAAAACTTGCTGTTTGGCATTTTGTTAATCTTAGTGGACTAAAATCCTCACTAGAGAGTTAGTTCCATTTTTTTATCTGGGTTGCTTGCTGTTATCTGTAGAGGAAAATCCAACTTGTTAAGCCTGTGTGCTTTGCGAGGTCAGTGCCAAGCAGTTGGGAAACTAGCTGTCAGAGCTCTGAACCCAGTTCTGGTGGCCTCCATCAGCATGGCCACAGCACCTCTTTGCCCTCCTTCTTCCTCACCCATGTTTTATTTTGGCTCCCGTTTTGGAAGTTTGTCGGAGCAGAAAATGTTGTGAGATTTCTGAGATGGTATCCTTAATTTCAGCAAGCAGGACCATAGTGAAGGTCAAGCTGTTCGTTATGTAAATGCGATACTTATTTTTCAGGTCCTACAACTCTTCCTCTCTACAAATGCATTAGGCAGGTAATGATTTAAAGCTTCTTCTTATGATGGGCACGTTCATTTTTAGCCTGGGTTGCACTAGGATTTCTTTTGCATCCCTAGTTAATGGGTGGGAGGACAGGTTGTGATGGAACAACCGGTGCTGTAATGTTGAAAGGGTAGGAAGCAAGCTGTGCTGGGCCAAGGACTGGGGCTCTGCAGAGTGCTTCAAAGCAGCACACAAAATATTAATCAAACAGTCAGGTGCTTCTTTCTGCACAGCCTAAATGCAGAATCCCTTGTTCTGGGGTGCAGGCAGTCATGCTCGTCATGAGGTTTCTGTGGCTTGGCTCTAGATGGCTCTTGCAGTACTTTTGCTTAGAGGGCAGAGACAGTCTTTGGTGAGAGGAGGAGCAGGGGAAGAGCCCTGAACCCAGGCTGTCTGCCTTGCTCCTTCTCATGGCTGCAGCTGTCCTGGGTGGCCTGGGAGAGAAGCAGGGGTGGTGTACAGGTTGTGTGTGGCTGCTGATGGCTGGATTCAGGCAGGGGAAGTGGTGTGCAGACCCACAGCAGGGAAGGGCATATGGGTATAGGCAAGAAGAAACAACTCACCCAACTTATACCGGGGTGGTATTTTGGCAGCCTGCAGTTATCCAGACCCCTCATTGAAATGGTGTAGTTCGGTGCCAATGGGGCACATCAGCTGGGACCATGCATCTTCATGCCGGATGTGCTGGTTTAGGCTGCAGGAAATCTGATATTTCGCCTCATGAAGAATAGCCTTGATAAAAGGCCTCTCTTCGTAGCATTTTTCATGCAAAGAGACACATTAAATAACACAGCCACAAAGGTAAAGGCAGATAAGAGCAGAATGGGGGGAGAGGAGATTAATTGATACAGAAACTGGAGAAGAACGAACACGAGGATATATAAGACAAGGAGTTAGAGCTCAAGATATTAGACTTGGTGGACGATACTTGAAAATGAGCACTTTTATACTGTGTAAAAAGACCATGAGGAGGACAGTGCAGTGTAGAGAAAGAAGTGCAGAAGAAAAGGTCAGTGAGGTGGGTGGGTTACAAATCTGACAGTAATGTAGAGATTTAAAGCTAAGTGGCATAAGCATATGCACAAAGAGGACTGTCTTTGTGTAGGAGCCAGACAATATCTGATTCTGATCTGGGATTACATCTTTCTTCGCTTTTCTCTTCCTCTCTCACCTCCCGCCTCTCCCTGCACCTTATTGTGATTATTGCAAGTTTTGGTAGTAATATCCAAATTGCTAAATAGCTGAAAAATTAAATTCAAGAGCATCTTTATAGTGACTTGTCATTACCATAGATTTTTATGTCTTCATGTAGTTAACATAACCTTTTTTTGGAAAGAGTTGGAAGGCAGTATTCAAAAAATCAGTTGGTTTACTCACTTCACCACTGTTTTGAATTGCTCTAATCGAAACCAGCATTATTTTATTTGATCTTGTAATTAAACAATGTAATTTATATTAATCCATTAAATAATTTGGCTAATTGCTTTTATACTGATTGTATCTTAGCCTTTTTTCTTTTAAATTAGTATTGGAACCAAGCAGTTATCTACTGAAAACCAATAAGCCACAAGTGAAGAAAAGATCTTTTTTACTTGTGGGGATTTTATTTTTAGGTTCTTTGATAAAAGCTGTGTTACGATGTAGACACAGAAGCCCTGATTCAGCCAGATGTTTAAGCATATCATTTCACTGTTGCTCAGTAAACTTTGGGGCTTTCTTGAATCAGAGTCTAAATGATGAAAAGTCAAACTTCTGGAAATTAAAGCTTTGCATCCCAGAGAGGAAAAAGGTGTACGGCTGGGAATGCTCACTACTTTCTGGGGAATGCCATGAGGCAGTGGCAGCTGTAAACTATGTTCAGATTCAAAGGGCCTAGGTGACTAATGAAGTACAACAAATAATGCAGAGCAAATAGTCAGCTGTACAATCTCTCTTTAAGTTGAAATCTATTTATATGCACTGAGATAACATTTATTCCTAGGAATACATTTGCAGAGATCATGTGAACTATTTGAGAACCTGAAAGATTCTCTTGTGCTTCAAAAAATCTCAGTTCAAATGCTTGAGTAGACCTTGTCTTGCTGAGGTTGAGATCATTGTGTAGGAATACCCAAGATGCATATGCCCTAGTGAGAAGTTCAAAAAGGACTCACCCATTGCAAGGAATTCTTGCTTCTGTACTTGTGGTCCCTAATTATTGCCTTGCCATATGACATTCAAACTGAGAACCTGCTTGACCATACAGGAAAACATATATCAAAATAAACAATGGTCTGAGAAATCAAAATGGATGAGAATGTACAAGGTAATTCTTCAGGCTAAAATAATTTTCTTCTACATCTGCCAGAGTTTGGATTTTTCTTGGAAGCTCACCTCTACTATTTGTCAGTAACAGGCCTGTCAGTTTAAAAAGAGTGAAGAAGAGACAAGATACAGCAGAATGCTTGACAAAGGTAGAAGCAAACAACAGAAGACAGAAGATATGAATAGGCAATAGATTTCTATCTGAGGAAGATGCAGATGCTCAGACTTTACCTTCTGGGCACCAACTTGATTGCTTTACATCCATTTCAACCACAACCAGTCCCGGGTCCCCGTGGGCCTGTTCAGTGCTTTGCTGTGTTACTGATCTTATCCTGTCTAAGGCCTTGTCATAACCTAAGGACTGCCTAAGTCAAAATTTGCCATGAACTTCATGGGTGTAAATTGCTGCTCTGATACCTCTGTGTTGGTGTTAACCCAATGTAGTTGAATCACATCTATTGCAATTTTCCCACCCATCATTGCTGGTTTTCTCAAGCATTCTTATTCAGCTGGCCCAGCCAGCCAGCTTTTCCCTACCCAGCCTTCTATTAATTTAAAAAATGTGACTCCGTAGTTTCAAGCTTACTTGTTACGTATTTCTGGTAAATCGTAGTTGGATTAGAGAAATTTCTTATGGCCTCATTTTGTCTTTTTATTTCTGTATTCTAGCACTAATTACTAGTGATGTGATTAATGTTACACATGCCTGGTAGCTTTGTTCTTTCTGGTTTTGAGATGATGTTAATTAATCCAACTTTGAAAAAATACTTGCAGTCCTGATCATATGTCACATTTCTAATTCTTTCTGGAAACTGGAGGCTATATAAAAGCTGAGTAATTATTTATGATGAAATATATTTATGCAACTATACTTGCAGAAACTTTCAGTCTAGGTATCACTGTCAGAAGCACCAACTGCAATTAAGAGGATGACTATAAGTAATTCTTTTTTATATTTATGTTAGATAGGATTAAAGCAAAGGCTATAATATCATTCCAGTGTCTTTTCATAGAACTATAGTGAGGTGTGTTCAGTCTGAAGAAACAAACCCCACAACACAAACCACAAAAAACTCTACTCTTTAAAAATGTCAGGTTCATTCAGACACTTTTTAAAAATGTCTAATAAATATATGCAGTAGTTTTGGGGTTTCCTGTATTGATAGCCCTGTGCGTATGAGTATTAAGTTGAGTCAAATTGGCATGCTTTTGTTGATTGTAAACAGGGTGAGATCATCACATAATAGCAGTTTGGGAGAAAATAAAGAAGCGAGTACACAAGATGCAATACATGTAGTCACATCCCTTACTATGCTAGTGGAAGGTATCAGATATGACAAGGATGGAGTAGTTGAGGAACACAGAGAAGAAAGAATAGCAGTTACTTTCAGAGCACTTTGGTTTATCTTGCAATGCCTGTTTTCTTTGCAGAATCGTTAATGGTCACTATTACTGGAATTGTTAAAGTGACCTTTAAATTGCCTTACAAATATCGAGTTGTGGATGCAATCTACCTCTGCACAATAGTCAATTGTCCATCCCAAGTTAAACAAAACAAAAAAACAGAGTGCATTTCAAAATATTTCCAGCAAACCCCTTCAAGTATTTTTAAGTGTGTCCTTAGCTTTGCAGTAATGTCACCTTTTAGACAATGTTAGGAATGATTTTTATCCTGGAGAATGGCTAAAGTCTTGGAAGATGATAAAAGCTTTCCCCACCCTGCCCCCCAGGATTATGGTACCGTATGACTGAGACAGCATTTTTATTGAATTTCATGTGTATGTCTGTATGCGCTTTGTATGTTTGTACACATACATGCACACCATTTGGAAGAAAATCTAACGAGAATTTATACAATTGAGTGCAAATCTTTTTCTCTACACCTAATACTAGTGCAGCAGCTGTGCCTCCACAGCTGTATGGGTATTTTCACTCTCTCATCTCCCTATGTTGATGTGACTCTTTATAAAATTTTTGCATTTAATATCACTTCAAGAGAAGAAGTTTGGTTCTAAGTGGCCTCATACATTTCTTACATCCCGTGCATCATTATAGTTCTGATTTTTTGTGGCAACAATATCCTAGGTGATGTGACTGATATTTCAATGATGATCTGACTTCCAGTTTGCAGATATTAATCCAGATGAATGATTCTGATCAATATTTTCCCCAGCCTGAAGTTAGTTTCATTGTCTGCAGCAACAGAGCTGATAAGATCCTGCAGTGGACTCTCAACCACTTATGGTATGAGTTGTTAAAGCTGATGCCTACTTGTTATAGAATCACTGTTGCTGTTATTTATTATTGGTACAGCTCTACTGCTGCTTGTGAGGCTTTGTAGAAAATACAAGTCCCTGACCTTGAGGGGCCTCAATGTTGCTGCCGGTGGAGTGTAGGAGAGGTGTTACAAGAAAGCCTAAAGTGAGGGGAGGGGTGATGTTTGTGGGAAGGATGAGCATCTGTGGGGGTGAAGAACTGAGATAAATTTGGTTATATAAAGCTCGTTTTGATTGGGCCAGATTCTCAGCCTTGTTCATTAAGCTGAGTGTTGGCCCCAGTGCTAAGTGAGGTTTCCTCTGCACAGGGGAAGCGTCTCATGATGGAAAGCAATGTGAGCTCAGTCGAGCCCTCCTTTGGAGGATATGCAGGTGTGCTGTGTGTCTTGGCACGTGACGGAGTGTCCTGCCACCCACCAGCCCTGCTGCTGACAGGGTCTCCTGGGACAGTGGAAGCCTCAGGGTGGCACACAAAGGTGATTGAGCTGCTTGCTGGCTCAAGCACTCCCTCATGAACTTTGGGAATACCTCAACTTCCCTCAGTCTTGTGCTCATGGGACTAAAGTTAACCCCCAGACAAAGTTGCCACATCTTAGAGGTAGATAGTGACATTCCAGCATCCCCTGAAGGCAAGGGGCAGAAACTCTTTTAGTGAGGGGAAAAAAATATACCGGATGAGACTTAGGAGCTGTAAAGCACAGAGACTGGAAGCAGCCCGTTATGTAACTACTTGAAAGATAATTTTTCTCTATGCAGAAACTGAGAGAAAAACAGACTTTTTATGTGAACATCCAAATATAGAGAGAAGTAACTTTCCTCATGTGCTATGGCAGAGGCAAACTGCTTGGTGCAGGGAGGGACAGGACACTGTTTGTTGCACTGGATCTTCAGTACTGGACACAGCCAAGGGTTCAGGTGCCCAGTCAGGTTCCTGTATGTCAATATAACAGCATTCAGGTGCCTTGATCCAAAGAAAATGCAAGATAAGTTAACATAGCTTGGTCAAGATGTAAGGATAGAGTTAGCTGCAATCTTGCCTATATTTAGTCAATGCAAAATAATATTTAATATTTTAAAATGTTCTTCTGTACACTGGAAATATGAAATGTTCCTTGAGGCAAAAAGGCAGATTTAAGGCCTAGTTTAAGTGTGTTGAATTCTGTTGAAATCTTTCATTCACAGTTGTGTTCACTCAGGCCTGATTTTGACCTTAAATTAATCTTAAGGGACTAAATTTAACTTAACATAAATGTAGTTGTGTATGCCTGTATACATAAAAAGGCACAAAAAGGTGCAGTTAGCATAGAAAATAAAATGCAGCTAATTATTGCAGATCTTTTTAAAGTATGTTTGCAAGTGATGTGTTTTCAAAACAAGCTAAACAATAATTCATCAGCTTGTGTACCACATGCTGGCTGATGAATAAAGTCAGGAATCAGGAAGCAAATGTAAATATGGGGTCTAATTCCCAACTGCCAAATTAGAAGTATTTTGTGCCCACTTTGCACAGGTGCAAGTGACAACATAAGTTACAAAACAGCTGGGAATCTGGTCTCACAGTCTGTTGTACTGTTCAAATAATTGAATTCAAAGTGTGGTTACTGACTAACTAAAGCCTCTCCAACTGTATTGCTCCTCATTTCCCAACCCCAGGCCTGAGAGAAGACCAGGCCATTTGAGAAGATTGTCGTTCAAGCTTATCCTTTCAATCAGAATCCACAGGAAAAAAAAAAAAGGAAGCCAGTTTCTTTTATGGTGGCAGTTAATCTGTCAGGAGCAGATTCAAGTTTTGGCAAAGATCCGTGGTGAGATAAAGTGACAAAGCTGCCAAACAGCATTGTTAGCATGGGGAGGAGGAAGGGAGGGGAGCTGACATGACTTCCCCAAGTTAAATGCCAAGCACACCTACATCGTTTTCAATCAGGCCATGTGAAAACCAGGATATTTATAGCTGTAGTAAGTTTCAGTGCTCCTTTACCCTGGGGGCAGTGTGTTCGCAGCAGAAATGGATTCGTAACAGCTAATGCTAGTTTTGAGAATATTTTTATAGTTTACTTAAGTAAGTATAGCATAACATGCTAACAGTTTTTAAATAAAGCACATCTAAACAATTGGTTTGCAGTGCCATGTGATTTACAGCTTAGCACAGTGTTCTCATAATTTTAGCTTCACACTTTGTTCTGAAATGTATTTCTTTCCTCTCTTGGCATTGTCGTCTGCAGTTAAGACCTGGAAAGAATTTGATGCCAATTTTAAGATAGTAACTTGATTAAGAAACTGTCTCTTCCTAATGGGATTTAAAATCTGTCTTCAACTGTATTCTTAGATAGTTGCTGCTGAGTAAAAATGGGTATTTATGCAGTCACTGCTTTGGTGGGATTATGTTTTATCTGATAAGTCAGAAACAAGATATGTTTAAGGGAAGATGTTAATAAACATGACTGTGAGCCTGCATCATATTGAGTACCTACCTCATCTGATTGTTATGTTTTTTGTGGGGTCTAGAATATAATCATCATGTATCATCAGTAATACACAAAATAAAGACCAGGTAGATGTACAGTGTCTTCACACCTCTATTACACCCTGTAATGCAGGATCCCTGGAGCCACTCTCTCTTTGCACTTTCCTTGCTGCTGGGGCAGAGGAGCTCCCTCACACCTGGATTAGCTGTGGCAATACTGTTTGTTGCCAAGGAGGAGAGCTGAAGGCTTTCCTTCCCTGGGTTTCCCCTTGGTAACTCAAACACCGCTCTGGTAATTTAGCCCAGGAAACTTTGTGCTACCCAGGGCACAGTCTGGCTGGTGCTGCGGAGCCCGGTGGTGCCTGGTGAGGGGTGCTGAGCCCCCTGCTGTGAGATCCTGCCACCAGGCAGCCTCCATCTGTCCGTGCCAACTGTCATCCCTGCCCTTCGCTGGTCACCCGGTGCTTTAGGGCACAGTTTGTTCTTTTGGGAGTGGAGGATTGGAAAGAACCGTCAGGGTTACCAAGACTGCTCTGCTGTAACTGCAAGTGTTTGTGGAGTTTCTTTCATGTGTAGATGACACCCGGTAGGATCCTTGGCCTGAATAATCCAGCTGGATTCATTAATAAACACTACATGGCCATTCTTGTGTTGAGGTACTCTGACTCCAGAGAGATTCCCTGGATTTCATTTACTCTTTCAGTGTGAGCATGCTGAACAGCTCACTGGGTTATTGGGATGAGCTCAGAACATACGTTTTAAGTGTCTCTTTTCTCACAAGCTTGCATTTTTTTCCTCCATTATTTTCTACAGATCATAGTTCAGTTAGAGAAATGTTTCAGAGGTTAAAAATGCATCCTTCAGGAAGCATGTCATTGATATAGTCATGCACTGTGCGCATAGCTGGCATAGTACTCTGTTCTCTGGTTGGGTAGCCTCTAATGAGATCTTTTGAAGATGTCAGCTGTTTGCATAAAATGTAGAGGAAATCTGGGATAAACAGAACTTTGAGCTTTTGTGGGTCTCTTAGCTCCATTTTCTCTTCATAGCTTCAATCTTTAGCCAGCATTTTTAGTCCCCTCCAACTGGTCAAGCTTGTTTGAGGGAAAATTAGGTCTAGTATTTCTACTGAGTATCAGATAGCTTGATCAATTTTAATTACGGGAATGAGGTGACTTGTTTGTAACCTGTTACTGGTTTTGTACCAGGGAGAAAATCCCACCAGGATTTCCAGAATCTTTTGCATATGGTAATTATGCAAAACATAATCTACAAGGTAAAATAATGAAAAGGCAAGGAAAGGGTTTTCTTTGACCATGGGGGAAAAGTTTCTGCATCCAAGATAAATAATTCATGTAAATGGAAACATTTGGGAGTTCATGCTGGCTGGAAGTTACTTATAGTATGGCACAGGTCAAGGATCAGTCTTGGGAGACCTGATTTTGTTCGCTTTATACACTAATAGCCTTTAAGTAGGAACATGAAGTCAAGTGATAACATTTGTCAATGCCACAATCTTGTGGGGAGCAAATTAACACGAGATCAAAAGATAGTAAAATTCAAAATGACTGGAATAGACTAGTAAAATGGGTAAATAAATAGCTTATGGAATCTAGTTCAGAGAAATTGAAGGTAGAGGTTCACACACAGCTACCTGGTGTCCTGCACACAGGAATTTTCTCCTACCAATGGCAGGTGGACCACTGACAAACTTGAAATGTAAGAAGACGCGTCTTGGGAGTTTAATCTCCAGCCACACCAGAAGCAGTGAGTGGGAAATGCCATCGTAAATCCCAAGTGACTGCTCATACACATGCAAAGGCTTGTTGTGAAATACCTGGACACTTGGAGGAAGCTCTTGAATTAATTCCTAAGTAGAGACATCGTTGTAAGTTTTCTTATGGCAAATGCGTTTTCAGTGGATAGAGATCCCCATCCATGCACGGTTCAGAGACCGTTCCGTGTGCAGGGTGTACTGCTCTGGAGAAGGATATAGTAATTATATCCTTTACTGTTATGGCGAAGAGCCTAATAAACCTGACACTGACAGCTACATGTAAATGCATTCACATTCCATCATTGCTCAGATTTTCTAATTACAAATTGACAGTTGGTTTTGCGTTTTAATTTCAAAGCTGCTATCTACTCTCTCTTTTTTTTTTAAACTGCCATACAGTAAGATTGAGAAATTGAGTTGGCTAGGACTGCTGAGTAACCCCATGAACTAATGAAGTAAACATTTGCAACCACTGTGACATGGAAATCATCCAGCTCTCCCTGGTGTACACCTGCAGAAACCTGTGATTCACCTCTGAGTCACTCTGCAAATGTTAGCAGGGCAAAGCTGACAGCCGTGTAGAGGGCTCACTCTGCTGCCAGTTCTCTCCTTCTCCCCTGGAATAATGACATTAATGATGCTTCCAAATGGCTCACGGGGTTGCAAAATGAGAGATCTAAAAATCCATGCGGCAGCTTGATTTCCTAATAGGGTGCATTAAGTAGGACATTGCATGTTTTACAGGCTGAAGTTGATTAGACAATAAGATTTAAAATATGTAGCTAAAGTGGTTAGAAAAATAGGTTTTGGAAGCTCAGATCAAAGCTTTACAGGGGGGTGATTAGATAAATAAAAAGTTTAAGCCAACTGAGCAAATAATTGCACATCCTCTGAAAAGAACAGTTCATAGGGATTGATCAAATGTGAGTCACCCCAGGCACAGATGTCTTTCTAAGAATATTCCATTTAATTTTCTTAATGTATACCAAAAGTAAAGAGATACTGGTGCTAATCAGTGAATGCTCGTTTGAATAAGGAAAGGGTCTTTAAAAATAATGGAGAATGTGAAAAAAACCAAAACCAAGTAATCACAAAAAAAATTATTTCATTCCTGTTGTCTAACAGGGATAATTTCCTCTTTAGCAGTGATTTATGCCACTCATTACAAGATGTCTGCTTTCTGTTCTTTGATGTATACTAGAAACCCGTAGAACATGCTCAAACCTTAAGAGAAATGCAACTCTTATTGCAGACTTCATTCCTTTGCACTTTTCTTTGGAAACGTCAGTCTTGGGAGACTGGTAAGAATCTTAGAAGCCCAAAATAAATACTAAAAGTTCTTGAGGTTCTTACTATGCAGGACCGTCTGCTTAGGTAAGGAATGGAATTTCAGGATGAAGTATAACAGACAGAGGTGAAGAGGGTGTCTGTAGAGGGGAATCCTACTCCCTGGAGACAGATGTTTTGGAAAGCTTTACCACTTCCTGCCTTTGGGATTGTTTTGTGTTAACCCACCTGCAAGCCCCTCTCCTCTGAAGGGTGTGTGTATAGGAAGGCTCCATTAATGCTACAGTGAAATTCTGCCCTTCAAGATTTTGGTGTGTGTTCCATTTATTGCAACAAAGCTGGAACTTCATCTCTGCTGTTTCTGAAGGAGAAAGAGTAATAGCAGGGAGCCTGGCTTCTTCGATCCAGTCCTCAGACCTCCTTCTCATGCAGGCAGTGCTATGGAGTGAAGGTGAGTAACAAGTAAGAAACAAGTCAGAATTTACAAAAAATGAGGTTATGGAAAAAGATCCTAAGATCTTTTAGAAATGAGCCCTGTGCATAATCCTGAGACATGCAGTGCTGTCAAATTAAAGGTGCCATACAGATGTTGGATATCTCATTGACTGGAATATATTCCTTATTCAAACACTTGTGTTTTGCTTTACTTCGCTCTTTGAATACTAAGCTGTTAAATAAGGGAAATGCAGCCTGCTCCTGTGTTCCTCTCCATGATGTCTTTTACATCTCTGTGGATTGCAGCAGGCATCTTCCCAATGCTTCCAGTGAACTGACAGTGGTAGGACTGGCATATCCATTGGAAGGTTAGAGCTGGTAATAAAATAATGACTATTGAATTTCACTTTAATGAGTGCCTTGGAACCATGATTAAATCTGCTTGTTCTTAATAACAGAGGATACCTGACCTTCTGTCTTGTGCTCTTTTATTTCATGTAATACCTCATTTCTGAAGGTAGCTAATATTTTCTCAATGCTCCCTCCCTTCTCTCTCCCTCTTCCACCTTCATGTCAGGCATTCATATACTTGAATTTGGCATTAAATGAAATCTAATATGAGGGAAGCAGTTCAGAAATTGTCTTGCTGAGGTGCTGTGTAGGTTTTGGTACGTCTCTGGCATCAGTGTCATGATTACCAACTCTTGAATAGCTGGCTAGGCCATCTGAGCCATGGTTTGTGAGCACCTTTCATATATACTTCACAGCTAATGTAGAAATATTCCTGATATAATAAAAAAATTAATTTGATAATTCAGACTTTGGGAACGATTTGTGATGTCCAGTAGTGTTGAGAGGATATAAATAATGAACAAAATAGGAGTGAAATTCCCACTTAGAGGATTTCCAATCTTTGCATTCAGTTTTAATTACTTTCCTTGTCATTTGATCCTTATGCTCACATTTAATGCCTACCTATTTCTTCCTGTAATGTATATTATCTGTTTAAGTTGAGTAACAGTCTTGGGCTGGAGAACCAAAGGCTCTGCAGCAAGTTTGTGATGAAAACAATTTGCTCTGTGATTCAGACCGAGGGGCACATTCTATTCTGTCAAGTGGAGAAACTTTCCTTTATCTAACAGCAATGTGCTTTTGTAGTTGATTAACACTTCTACTTGCAATATGTCCTTAAAATTGCTACTTTCTTATTCTCACCTCTGAAATTCTCTTTCACTTGGGTGATGTAAACATTTCATGTGTGTTCATACAGAAAAGGGCTTGGTCTTATGTACAGAGGGGATGAAGGGCGTGAAGAACCTCAAGGTAGCCGCCTAAGTTATTCGGAAAATCAGACACATAATGTATTAGCAATTTCTCCTTGCAGCTGGGAAATAAATTTATAGCTTGGTATTTCTAAAAGAAAAAATTACTGGTTCTGATTGAAGTGCCTAGCAGTGTAAATAATTAAAGCAAACATTTCCATACACTTCCATAATTTTCATCTGTTATATTTTGAACTTCAGGAAAATGGTATTTCCAAAAATGTGGAAGGATAACATTTGTTCTTTTATTTATTCCAATCAGCACCTAGGAAATGCATGAAAAATAATAAACTGACATTCTGGAAATGGAAAAGAACTAAATTCAGGTCACGTAGTAGGTGCTTACATACCTTGAGACAAGGCAGCTACTGGAAATGTATCAGAGGAAGACTATTGAGTTGTCACTTTACTTGTGGGGAGGAATCTCCCAACACTCCCTTTTTGGTGTAAACCTGCTTCTGTGAAAGGGAAGGGTTCTGATTGCCTTGAATCTGGTATAAACCATATGTTTGTCCAAAACATGTGAGTTGAAATGTGAATAAACCTATTTCTTTTCTCTGTGAGAGAAATGTCTCTTCACTGTGTTTGTAGCTCATGACTTATTCGACTTATTCCAGCTTGCTCTAGTTTACTATCTGAGCTACTGAGTTGAGGCAACAGTTAGCATACAGATTTCAAACTTACTTTATAAAGTGAAAGACTTTATTGAAGATAAGCTCGGGGTCTTGTTGTTGTAATTCTACATTTTTGGTTCATATTTAGGAGAGGTGAACTGAGCATGGCAATTAAATCAGTTTCAAGAGGATGCAACATATTAACATGCTTTAGTTGCTTATTGATATAACAGCTATTGTTCAGAAGAGGCTTATTTCATTACTACCCTTGACTGCAATTTTTAAATTTTTCTACTAGATGAGAACTACTTTTTATGGGGAGGGTGTATAAAATGCAAAGGAAATAGGGATTTAGCAGTGTCCAATCAGCAGTTAATTAGTTATGTATGTGACAGCCTCAGTGTAGCCCTACTAATCCCCTCTTTGTGACTTCAGTATAGAATAAGGCTCAGACCTGGGTAAAAGTCAGTAACGCTGGCAGAGTTCTGTGAAATGTACACAAAGCTGCATTTGCTAAATATCTCTTCATGGGAATATTCCACAAAGCTCTAAAAACCCACGTGCTCCTAGCACCCGCTGTCATTAGGTTGCAGTATGATGAAATTCTTTTCATTTTCAGAATTTAGCAATGGGACTTTCTGTTAAAATGGGAATTGGTCTTGAAAAATAAATTCAGTATACTGTGAGGAAAAGAGCTGCTTGTGTGGTTTTTGCAAAACCAGCAATTGCCTCATGAAACAGTGTAATCCTTGAGAGGAAAGTTACCCTGTCCTCAGGATGCTTACCTGGAATCAAGGAAGGCACAGAGTTATTGATGGGACTTTGGGCAGCTCTCTTGATCTCTCTGTGTTTTGGTTTCCCTGATATAGACTGGTAATTACAACATTTCCTCTCTCTACTGGGGTGTTGGGATGTGCTCAGATATATGCTAGTGTCCATATAAGCTAGATAGACAGTACTGATTTTCCTAAAATCTGATATGAAAATGCCCTCTATTGCAATATTTCCTAAGCCCCCTGGTTTACTGATAGCAATCAGACATCTAATTTGGGGATGTAAAGGCAGGTAAAAGTAATGCTGGAGCTAAACATGCTGTTTAGGAGTCTGATTTAGATGTTTGCTTCTGTTCCTTTCCTGCATCTTCCATGCTCCTCTTGGCCAGGCAGCTCTTAATTTATTCTTCCTTCTCAGCCTCTCTTCCTCCCAGGATGGGTGTTCAGGGCTCAGGCTCCTGTGAAGGACTGTCACAGGACATGACAACTGTGGTGTGAAACGTTTTCATCCCACTGCAGGAGCAGCTCCACGTTCCGGTCAGCCGAACTCAAGCCTGTAATGTTTGGACTTGGTCCAGTGAACTGAAGCAAGTTGGTTTCAAGCAGCTTCACGTATTTTCCCAAAGAGTTTTCTCAAGCGTATTATCTACTGGTGCATTGTGTTTAGTGGTTAGCCTCAAAGAAATGGGTTACTAATGTATTCAGGTCATTCTTTTCTTTACAATAAGACCTGCGCCATTAAGTAGGTTCATATGACCTACAAATGAGACAATAAAGACCTGAACCCAGTCACAGCCATAACTTCAAACACACCTTCCGTGCAGCAGTGCTGGCTTCTCTGGGTGAAGCTGTCCAGCTCTGCACTGGATCTCAGGCTATTTTTGGGTAAATAGGTGTCCACACTGCCAAATCATCACTAGGCCAAGAATGTTATAGTTAGAAAAGGATCAAGATGTGGAGCCAGTCTAACGGTCTCCTCAGACCCAGGGCTTGCCTGGGGTAAGCCAGTGGTTGCTTTGGGAGGCACTGAGGTTATTTGTTTTCCCAGTAGTAGCTGGAAGGCCGAGCTGTGGAACTGGGGCAGTTTGGTGCTGTATAGGTACAGATCACTTTGGTTTCTTATATTCTGTGACTTATGCAAAGCAAGTATTAAAGATTGATCTGTGTAAAAAAGCAGAAGACATCCCTTTTTCCTGAAACATCTGAGAACTGAAACTTCTTGCAAATATAATTCAGTCTTAGCCTAATTATTTTTAAATGCTGCCTGTGCTGGGAAAAAAAAGGTGTGAGCTTTTACAATCTTATTCATTCCATCAATGTAAAAGCTTTTTGTTTGGCTTCAAAGTGAGTCTGCTACTTCACAACAAAATTTCATTATGTCCCAGCTGAGTTCTGTTTAATGGAATTAAATTTCACCTTTTCTAATTATCTTTTGGAACAGACAATCTTTACAGAATAATTAGTAACAGAAGTACACAATGGATCATTGTCTTATAACTTGCAAAGAAATTCTAGATGCTGTACTAAATCTTGAGGTACGATCTCACAAAATGTAAAATATCTCACCCCCTTTCTCCTAAATTATACAACATTCAACATAGTCAACATCATTTTGGCACAATGGGTGGTAATTTTGCTTCTTTGAGATGACCAGCTTTAAGTTGCTTTTACAGAATAACTTTTCTGATCCCAGTCTAATTAAGCAAGACTAGAGATAGGCGATCTTTTTGTCTTCAATTAATTTCTAAGATTTCTAAATGAATGACTTCACATTCTTTTATGGAGGAGATAAATACAACTGTATGTTTCCTTATCAAGCCTCCAGTTTTCCTTCAGGGGTCATTTATATCGTGGCATTGTTTTAAAATGCTGCCTTCCAATTCTGCTAAAATGAAGTTAGTAGCCAGCCAAGTACAGGATTTAAAAAAGTAGCTGCCCCTGCACTGAATGAACACATACATTCATAAATTAAAACAAATAATCCTGGCACAGGTAAGAGTAATTTGGAATACATCACCTCTTCCTCTCTGGCTTTTCCAAATGTTCTAAAAATGATTATATATTCTGCAATTATACTCCAAACCCAGGGAGAAATACCTTAATGAAAATAAAATTAATTTTTTATCAAAATGGGCTGTTTCTCTAAGAATCAAGATTGAAACTAACCTTCCATCAATTTAAAATTTTCCACAAAACTGGGAGAAAAAAGAAAATATACAAGAAAAATGGGCAGGGCCCTCCTTGGACTGCTAGTCCTTATAATTTAATTTGTTGAGAATTTAAAATTACATTAATTGTGCTTAAATAACTGACATTATTTGACACTACAACAACAGAGCAACGGAAATGAGTGACGAACACACAAAAGACTTTTGTTATCTTTGTTTGTCTGCCTGAATAAATCTCAACAAGTAGTTCAAAGATTTAAATTTATAGCATACTTAATTGTCATTAGACGGCCAATCCTATTGACTCGAAACTGCATTTCACTGATATTGAATAATTTCGGCATCCACTTCAGTTTGACTCATCAAGAATTTTTGAATCCCTGAAACAGTGTGAAGAGATCATAAAGAAGGACTGTACACAGTGTTATGTTATTTATGTGGTTTTAAAATGTTGTGTATTTTCCTTTATCTTTCAAAAGCTGTTTGTTTATATTATTTCAATACCCCAGTGCTCTTCAGAAATACAACCTGTGATGAGAACAATTAATAATTTTGATTTGGAAAGTAATTAACACTTTTGAGCCTTGCCTTACTTGCAAGAATTCATGCATTTTTAGTTCATAATACCACTCATCTGAGAAAAGCAAGATTGAACTTCCCCATTTGCCAAAAAGGCAGCACCTCCTGACCCAAAAGTGCCATGGATTGCAGTGAGAAGAGCCCCTTTAAAACAAAATAAGTTGGCTTAAACCAGTCATAATTACGTGTCTGATTATACAGGGAGATATGTAGGCACATTGTTGGACTTTGCTATCAGATTGACGTATTAATTCCTTTGTATACGTAGCTATAATTGCACAGGAAAAAAGTTTAGTATGTACTGCCTGGCAGCAAAACCCTCTTACAACCTGTGTCTGAGGTGGTGGGAAAAACCAAACGCCAAGCCCTTTTCAAGACCTCTCATTAACTGCTTCCTTTTATGAAAATCTCAAAAAATATGCCTAAGTACTGCAAACTCTAGAGTGAAACAAAATATGTGTTCTATTTGCTGAAACCAGACGATTTAATTTAATTGAAATTATTTACAATTTTATATTGAATTTTCACAGCTCTTTGCATTTGAAAAGAATTCATAAAATTGGGTCACTGGCAACATTTATTTTCACAGTATTATGTTTAAACAGTTTTAAGGGGATTTGCTTAGTTTTGGATTTTGTGTTTGAAGTTATGAAACATTTTCTCTAACACTGAACTAAATTTGGTGTAAAATAGCTGTGGTTTTGTGAGAAAATGGGGAAGTTTTAATTTGAAGTGGTTTGTTTCTTCTCTTCCCTACCCTCTCAGTCTGTTAGCTAACCAATCATTTGTTAAAATAGTCCTATGTAATAAGTACAAACACCAATGAGTACAACAAATGTCATATTCATTAATGCCAAATAAAGGTAGTGACGGAAGTCCTCAGTCAGGAAGTTATTCAGACTTGTCCTTTTTTCCATGCCTACTGGTATGGGAATGATGGAGCCAGTGCCTCACTGTAACAGAAATGAGAAGAACAAGTTCAGGATTTTTACCAAATTCCATTATTCCTGACAAATCTGAAATACAGAGGTGTTAGGCCTTTCAGTTCCTGGGAGAGTGGGAGATTTTGTTCTGGTATGCTTACTTTAGATGGGCCAAAATCTCCTGAAATAAGCAACTTCCAGCATCTGTGGGTGAAGCTGAACTGGAACCTTAACCCTTGATCTTTGTATTGGCATTTGAAAGGATTTCCCTTTGAACAGCACAACTGAAGGCCCAGCTGGATGCTGAGCAATCATTTCCTACTGATGGTGTGAATAAATAAGTAAAATGTAACACTGGAGCAAAAAAAAATACTAGCTAGTCCCAGGGATTCATGACTATCTTGTTATTTAATTTGTTGTACACTACTAAGGATGTGCTAGAGTGCCTGATGTCTTTGCCATGCTTTAAAAAAGGACATAATAGTCAAGAGCACTAGTGCCTTCTTTTGAGTGTAGCAGTGTGCTATTAAGCCGATAGGATCAGTAAACTTCCTAAAGCTTGCAGGATGAATTGATGTTTTTCAAAGACTTGTTTAGGAAAACAAGGGAAGCAGATGTTCATAGTCTTTTAAGCAGGGGGGAAAAAAGAGAGGAGAAGGAGAGAAAACTCTCAACAAGGGATTATTCCTTTGTCGATTCGTTTCTGACAAGAAAAGAGAATGTGCACTGATGATGTTTTGCTTTTGTTTAAATACGTATTTGTGCTACCCTCGGTGAGTGGGGAGAAGAAAATTTGTCGTGTCAGTAGGATGTAACAACCAATGGATGACTTATAAACAGATCAGTTACACATAGAGGCTGAATTACAGCTTCAGATACTTTAGCCTTCTTATACAGAAAGGTAGAAACATCACTGATAGATGATCACTGATGAGTGTAGTGATGAAAAAGAACAAGTCCCTGGTAGGGTGAGATTTTTCCTTGTTTGGCTTAACATAAAAATTTCCTTGCAATGATGTATCTGTCTGACTGTTGAGAGGTATTTCTTCCATGGTGTTTTGATTTGAGAACTCTTGGGTTTGTTGCTTTTACCTAGAAAGATAAAAGGACCCTACGGATGCTTGTTTCTCCAAGGAGAGCGGGTAAAATTTATGAGACAGTGAAATCCCATTCTTTATTCCCATGAACACCCAAAAACTGATGGAAATTTGCATGGCATATGGACCTATATTAATTTCTAAAAGACTTTCTATTAGCATAGCTTCAAAAAAATTGTAATATTAGTCCAAAATTAATTTATAATGTTTTATAACTTCTTTTTTAATTAATTATTTTCTCTCTTGAGAGGGACATTTTCTGTCTTATCAGAAAGATAAGCAACATGGAGGTGTAGTGAAGAATTAGTAATGCCATGAGAAGAAATGAGCAGCAATTGGCCATGATTGGTCAGGCTTAACATGATAAGACTGTCATCATCAGAAAAACTTTTCCCCGTGGGGAAGATGGGCTAATACGTATTTTTAAATGCATCTTGATTGGTTTATATAAGAGGTTTCTGCGATAATAGTGGGAAACTGGATCCAGGGTGGCATTTCCAGGTCAGTTTTCAAAATTTGTTTGGCTTCCACTTAATTTTCAGTCCCCACAAGCACATTTGTAGATGAACTCTATCAGCACAAATGCTCACAGAGCAAGCAATGGGCTCCAACAGTTGCATGTTTCCAAAATAATTGTGGACTCCTTACTTAAGTATCAGAGAACATACCTCATGTTGCATAAGACTATATATTAAATATATATACATATAAAACTATATATATCAAAAAAACCCCAAAAATCAGCATAACTCTTGGAGAAGACACCAGGTTGGCTGGACTTTGGGTTTCATACACTGTGAGAGTTTCTGTGTAACCAAAGGTATTGTGCAAATAGATTTTTTGCAGAGCGATGTCAGCTCACAAAACTGTTGGCCACCAATTCCTGATCCAGGCTTTCCCCTTGGTCCTGTTGGCATGGCAGTTTGTAAGAGTGTGTTGCGGGTGAGAGGGCAGCATGCTCAGGCACAGACCTTGCAAGGTTAAAAATAATCAGGATAATAGAGAGTGAGAGAGATTTTAATTGGAGACCCAATCCCGAGTTAGTTTGTCGTTGTGGTATCCCAACAGTAGGCAGCACAGGGCTTGGAGGAGATGGTGGCAGTAGGGTCTGTGGGAGACTAGGAAACAGTGCAGAGGCAATTTGTTTGCAATTTATTTACCTTAATCACTTGGATTTGCAGTGGAATTGACTTGAGGTCTCAGGCTGTACTGTGCCAGTGCTTTTGAACTCCTGTTAATCTTCACTGAGACCTCTTGGGACTCTGACCTTGTGTATCTCATGTAGAAATATTTGTCCTTAACCTCATTCATCTCTCTGAGGGAAATATGGGAAGACTCCTCCTGGTTAAAAAAGGAATTTGTAGCAGCATTTATGTTCTGGATACTCTGTCTTATGGGACTCTAGTGTTCAGTGCCTGGTTCTTTCCTGCCTAATGTCTTTTGTTGCTATTAGTTTATACTGGTGCTGGTACCTAAACCTGTGCTCTGTGATTTGAAGGCATTTTATACTCTCTCAGCACAGGTACAAATGTCTGCACAAGGGACATAGCAATGAAGTGAGTTTAACCCAGTGTAAGGATGTTTGTACAAGTTGGGATGCTTAGGAGCAGAGAAAACTCCTCTAAGTCTTACAGGAAAGGATATTTACCCATTTTAAGTAAGCACTATAGATATTTACAGATATAAATATGTTTATAGATGTTTAGTTTTCCACTTGAAGGAAAGCTTTCTTAATTTGCACAAGTGATTGCCAAAAACCAATAATAATTGTCTATAGTATTGGGGGTTTTTTTCCCTTGTCTTATCTATACTGCCAATAGGAAATTGGCATAAGCACTTGGTGGAATTAAAATTGAGACTGTGCAGCAGAAGAGTTGAGATGTATTAGATTTAGGGCTAGATTCTGACACATTTTATCTAGTAGATAAATTGTTGTTTGCTCTGTGAGTAACTGAAAAAGAAGGATGTGCAAAAAAGTGCAGCTTTCAGAAATCCCCAACAATTGCTAATGCTTATACTTCTGCAGTCATGTCTGTGTATAACTCAAATTCCATCTAAAAATTTGTTTCTTTTTAGTTTTGTTCATAAAGGAGAATGTCACAGAATTGTAAGTGGTTTTGAATCCAAGAGATTTTTTTGCTGTAAAACTCTGAAGAGCCTATTATGCTACTGCCCTGTCTAAAGCAATGTGAAGTGAAGCTGTTCCAGTATGAGTAATGATGTGTCAGACTAATTGTTTTGACTAGCTGGGCATCCTCTGAGCTCGCTGGATCATGAATACAGCAGCTACATCAGGTTTCATGTCCCTGAATTCTGAGTGTAAGGGTTGCTTCTAACTGTTGCTTTTAAATCGTTTTACTTTGCACCTTTTGTGTTTCATTTCTGTTCCTCGGTGTTTGTCAACATCATATTTAAAAATACCACAGAAGCACTGAGTGCTGTACAATCAATGCCTAACGTTTAAAGAACACTATTTTGTATGGGACAACCTGCTGTTAGTTTGAATATCAAGTATGCCATTTACATTTTGGTGGATAGTTCAGAAATTCGATGTTTGCCAAATATGAAGTGTTGAAGAACACTTCATGTGCTGGATTAGTTCACTGTTGTGATCTCCTTCACAATGAGCAGCCATCTAATAAAATTTTTTATGCACAAATTTACATGACTGCATTGCGCTATCTTGTAGGTGACAGTTCAAACATGCAGTAAAATAATCTTTGGGTTCTTTTATTGGTTTTTATCAGATGGGCAAAAGGTCTTTCAGAAAAGAAAACCAAAAGACAATATTTGCCTCCAGCTTTTAAAAATATTCATAAAGCAGCTGTAGCATATAGACTTAAAAATAGTTGGCCTGATCATATGTGTGTTAACCTATCTTGTGGCAGTTCGCAGCCACAATTATTTTTACAAAATTTCTCGGTAAAAATCACAAGTAAAACTTTACAATGTTGTGCGCAGTAGTAAAAATAATGGAATAAATCTATATAAAAAGTTGTTGCCAGTGAGTTTGTCTTGCCTCACAGTGTGACATGTGGATTCCACCAGAGGAGTCCAGTAATCTGTGCAAAAGCTGTGATTTGTGGAAACACCGTTCACATCGTGTTTGCCCTGCAAATGTCTCCTCATCCATGAGTATTGGTAGCCCAGCCCAGAACACCTTGCTGACTAGTACCCCCCACCCTGCACAAAACATAATAAACAGAGTTGGTAGTGGTGAGATTTGGTACAAAATAAGGAGCTTTAATTAATTTTAAATGGTGCTTTTCAGAGTGTCAAAAGCTCAGCCCACTGAAGTGGAAAAGGGGGTTAGAGTGGCTAGAGCCTGGCAACACAGCTAATCTAGGCACTCCCAAGCAAGCTCATTTCAAATGCTTACATCAGTCCATCGGCATCCCGAGGTAGAGCGGCCCGGGGACAGCCAAGGGAACAGGCCACATCGCAGACAGACCTGCCAGTGCGAAGTTAAGGGTCTGTGGCAGCTCCTGTGACAAGAGTGCATTGTCACCGCGCGGGGCCTGTGCTCTCGGGTTGTTTGCGCTCTGGGCACTTGGAAGTAACCCAGACAAACTGGGGGATTGATGCCTGGTGCACACAAAACCAAGCTGATGGAGACGGAGGCTGTAGGAATACATACATGGCTTAGATGCAAAACTGTGCATCATGATTTCAGTCGTCATAAATCAGGGCATTTGGTATTTTTGCTGCCCCAAGGCATTTAGACATCAGTAGTTACCCATGTACTTTAAAAGAGAGAGGGACTGTGTCCGTGAACATATTCAGTTTCAATATTCCAGTGCACAAAACAAAACGTGTTTTGAGTAGTTGCTTTTTTTGATTGTTTAAAAGGTAAACTAAATTTTTTTTTAACTTATTTTATAGAGAATTTGTTCCTCTAGAGGTCATTCTGGTATCTGTTTTCTAAAGGCTGGTTGTTATAAACACAAATATCATTAAGTAAGGTATCAAATTTTTTTTTAATTTTATATTTTTGTTACCATATTAACAATAGCTAAGTTGTGCTTGTCTACCCAGTCTTGTTTCTCTTTAAATCAGTGGCAGAACTCTTATTGAATTCTACAGCAGCACATAAGGTAAATCAATAGTTAAGATATGTTAAACTTAGACAAAAAAGTCTAGAATGTGAGCCTGGTGCCAAATGGGTGTGCAAGACTTCAGCTAAAAAACCCTCTCAGACTCTAGTATTACCAAGCCTCTGGTAATGCCCCTTAAAATTAAACTGGCACTTCATAGTAAGTTCTTATTCATTCATTATTTACAAAGTAGGAAAAAGAAAACCTCAGCACTATTTGCTGAGTACCAGTCAGATGATCCACAGACAACAGAAGCTTGCAAAGTTTTAATAAGGTAGATAATTCCTTCTTATAAATGTAATCACTTGTCTCAGCCACTGGAGCAGAGCGGCTTCAAACTTGTCTTCCTAACTTCTGCACAAAGTGACTTTCTACAGTTTTCAGTTGTATCCTCAGCTGTGTTCATGTCCCATTTTGTATTTCAAGTTTGATCCATTGAAGAGATTTAATGTGGTCTTGTTTCTAGAAAGCACATAAGCCTAAAAGGGGACTACTTACACTCCTAAAAAGTCCATGCCTTGGTGCTGCCTTGAGTAGATCCACCGCCTTTGCTCTGCTTCTTGTGGAATGAGGAGGCAGTATGTAGTTTCAAAGTCTACTTACTGTCCTTATGAGCTGTAGCAAGCTCTCTAGAGCAGCCATTCATATTTGATTTATTTGTGACACACACCTCCTTCCAGAAAAACCAAACACCCCACCAAACAAACAAACAAACAAAAAACCCACCAACAAAACAAAATGAAAACTAATCCCCCCCCCCAAACAAACCAACAAAAACCCAGTACCAACAAAACAAAAACTAAACCCCCTCAAACCTTCAGAATTTTCACAAGAAGGCAATTCATTATTTCACTGACAAGGATGCTCTGAGTGTCTATCTCCTATATGCATCGCGCTGGTGGCAGTTTGGGAAGTGATGCTGACCTGGGGCATGACTGGCTTGTGCCAACAGGTTTGTTTCTGCTAAGGGCTAACACGCAGTCCCAAAGGAACCTCTACTGAGTCTTGAGGAGTCCTCCCCAGCTTCTGTGTTGGGACCATGTTTGCTTGCTCATCTGGCAATATATTATCCATACCGTGTAGAAGTTGACTCCAGGCAGTCCTTCTGAAGCTGCAGTAGCTCCTGAGGTCCTACCAGGGAGTGTAATTAGGATCCATAAAGTAGACTTCCCGCTGGCCCTGTGCCTTGACTTGACCAAATCCTACATTTTACGGTCTGTGAACTTCTGTCTGATGAGCAGTGACTTAGGGGCAACTCCCTTCTGCGTAACATCTCTCTTCTGCTTGTAGCAATCTCTGCTCATTTAGGGATTTTGTCTGGTTGATGCATTGCCAGCCTCCCTGTGACCGTGTACATATTGTGTAAGAGACAACAGCAAAATTTGTTATGTGTAATTAATGGAACAATTTTATCCTAATATGCATTGTTTCCTATTAATTTCTTCCAGATTAAATTGTTTACTAAATAATAGACAGAAAGCCTTGGCTTAGAGATTGGTTTTAACCAAAAGCTTTCAAGGGAACCCGATATCTGTTGAGGTGGATTTTGGCATAAAGGATAAACAGTCCCTAAGAAATATGTTGACTCAAGTTTTTGTTTCCTCATGATCTGTCTTGAAAGTATAAGTTTTGCTTCTGTGATAAGATACCTTTACTGGGAAGACTCATCTCTTCATGGCTATATTCTGGCACTCTACCATGGTTTGTCTTCTTTTGAAATTAAATGTTTTTGGCTAAGTTTTGTCAGATGAAATTTCATTGTCTTAGGGTAACTCTTTATCTAAGGAGATCAAGATTAGGCTGTGTATTAAACAGATTTAATCTGCATTCTAGATCACACTACACAAAAATAGACTATTGTTACGGTTCCTCTGTGTCGGTGCTGTGAAGGCGTAACAGGAATTATCACAAACCCGGGCTGAATGAAATCCGTACTGGGTAGCCACAGTATAAAATGTTTGGTATTTTTAGCATTCATTCATATCATATAGTGACAGAGCAGTTGCTAGGAATTATAGCAGGCTCTGGAAACCTCTTCCTTGCATGAAAATATGTTAAATCAGAAAATGTCCACAGACTTATTGCATCAATTCAGCTTTTGCTGCTAACATCAATTGTCTCTCACCTTTGTTTTCAAATCTATCCTTCATTTCTCTAATGCGCCTAATATAATGATGTTAAAAAGAAAACGTTTATGTATCTTGCTTTTTCTTTTTTTTTTTTCCATGTGTTTGCCCTTGACTGGTAGAATTTTGAGCATAAGCACATTCCAGTCTTTTAATGAGTGCCAGGAAAAGGGACAGTCTCATGGCTAAAACACAGTATTGGAGAATGAACAGAAAGAGGTCTGATACTGGCCAGGCTCTGGCACAAATTTGAGGCAAGTAATTTTCTCTTTCCATGACTCAGTGCTTGCCACAAAAAAAAAAAAAAAGGCGTGTGTGGGAGTCTTTTGTCAGTGACAAACATATTTTCAGATATGAAAAATATGTCTGTGAAGTATAAAGATTATTTTCTTTTGGAAACATTTCAGAAAAGAGCAGAGGCAGTGAGGAGGCTTTCTGTATGTCTGGATGTTCATTCAGAATTTTCCCAGACACTCCAAACCCTTGCAACTGGCAGTTAGGAAGGGATGCTTTTTCCATGATATTTCTTTTACAGTAAGGTTGTACTTTAAATATGTATGTATTATTTAGAGCAGCACTTTAAGTTTTTGTCAAGGTAAGATATTTTCCTTTCTCACTCTAGAGATGCAAGTGAAAAGGGAAGACTGGAGGACAGGAAATTAAAGTGCCTTTTATCTCTGGGATTAGTTTATTTTTAAATTTTATACAGTGATTTGACTTGCTATTTATTTTATTGAGTGTAATGTATTCATCAGAGGTGGTTCTGCATCATAGAAGTCAGTGCACTATTCCACTCAGATAACCGAGATAATTAAATCACAGTGAGATAATTTTATCTTTATTTTAATTCTGTGCATCACTCAGAGATCTTAAATTAACAACACGTTCAGGTGAAAGATTTCTGACTTGAGATATCTGTGGTGATGTAAGGAACAGGAACCATTTCAGGATTTTTTTCTTCATTTTCTTGCGTAACACAGATGCTTTGCCAGGGGTTGGCAATAGCAAAGCTGATGCTCGGGAGCACTGTGCTCTAGATATGCAAGTCCCTCAATGGTCTGAACTAAAAGGTAAAGCTCTGTTAGCTCAGAGGTATATGTAACTCTATCACGGCTGCTTCTACCACAGGAGGGTGACAGAGTTGTACTGGGTTCATGTGGGCAACTGGTTTCTGCATTTTGAAGTAATACGAATGCAGTTTCTCTATGTGCATGTGACTTTCCGTAGTATTTAGATATTCTGTCATGCTCTAAAAGGGTGAGAGAAAAGTGGAGAGAAGAAATGAGGGTGTTCAGTGACACATCAGCAACTCTAGAAGTCTTATAATTTCAATCTATACATTAATTATGGTAAGAGAGGCAATTTTATTCACGAGTGCAAAACTTATGCAACAGAATGTATTTTGTCATTAACTGAATGGACAATTTTGTCACTATGAGCAATTTTTGCTAAAAATAAATAAATCCTTTTTGTAACTAAATGCATTTATTTAGAAACAAGGGACGTCTGTCTGATTGGGAGGGAGTGGGTGTTTTGAGAAGGAGGTGGCCTGTGATTCAGAACTCCTTAGATCTATTCTTGGTTGTGCTTCTGATTCATTATTGGTTGGATTTCAAATCAGTGGAAAATGGGCCAAACTTTCTATGACCTATAACGAATCGCATCAAAGTAAAAGTCATGTTTCTTAACCTGTCTTGCTTACTAGAACACAAGAATTCTGATGCAAGAAACAGGATGTACTACTTCTCTGCTTCCTTCCCTTTGACTGCCTGATTCCGGGCATGCAGCGCACCTTCCATATTTGGTCAGTTTTATTTCCTATTGCTCAATCAACACAAAAGTTTTTTTCTAAAATCTGGGACTCTAAATGTACCACAAATAGCAACACATACTTATATATAGATATTATGCCCAGAACTACTCTTCTTTTTTTTTTATTTTTGAGGGAGCAACTCTGAAGCTGATGATGTCCATTTTTGTACTAAAATTCTGATCATATTTTTGTTAAAAATTAAAGACTTAATCATCTTTTTTTTTTTATAGTTATGAGGCTTTTTAGACAACTAAAACATTCCATGGGTAGAGAATGAAAGTAATAATTCTTTATACTCATGAAGTCTCTTATCCTCTTTGACTGCAGCCACATTCACTGCATTTCAGGTCACAGAAAACAGAACTTTCGCAGGTTATCAAACTGAGTCCCCAGTGTTCACTTGAAATCATAAAATTAAATACGAGATAGGAAAAATCCAGAGTCTATTATCACAGTCGCCAATATGTTTCCATACCAAATTTCTGAGCTGGAGTGAAAACCCGGAGCCAGAACTATAATATCTTTCCACAAAAGAACAACAACAAAAAAAAATTATCTAAATGTCTTAGTTTTTCGCAATAGGAGAGAGTAAAGCTTTCAGATAAAGCACTTTTGGGCAAATTTACCTCTTTTGGGTGTTCTGCCCAGAGCTAGAAGGATGTGAGATAACTACAGGGCAATCCTATTTCCAGAGTGCACCAAGAGCCTGCCTTCCAGCAGGAAAGCAGTATTGAACATTTACCTTTCATTCTTGAAAATACTTTCAGCGGATGGGGGAGGGTAATTTACTGTGGTATACATCCCATTATTGCAGATGGGATTTGTGTGTGTGTGTATTTCAATTTAGACTCAACAATATGGAAGCAATTCTCAAAGGGCACCATGTTCTTTTTGCATGTATAGCATAATGCTACTAAACATTTGAATAACTGAATCAATGGAATGTATAAATAGATATCTCCTTTACCCATCTGCACAGCTACAACGTGTTTAATGTATTAATTAAAACTTTCAGGGAAAAGAAAAATGAAGCTTGAACACTAATCTGAAAACATTCTTTTTTAACGTGTCAGGAGTGTACTGTACAAAACGATTTCCTTAACAACTTAATAAGTAAGTGAGAAATGTTGCAGCAGGTAGTGGATCTGCAACGATAACAGTTATTGCAAATGATTGATTAAAAAAAAAAGAGTTTAAATCTCTTAACTTGTGAAGACTTAGTTGTTGCTGAGTAAAAGATATAGATGAGATACCTGCTCTTGGTTAGGGGAGAAAAGGACAGGTTAAAAAGTCCTGCTTTGAGCTCTAACACAAAATCAGTCATTTGTTCTTCCAGTGAAGAAATTTGAAATAGTAACAGGGACTACACATCTAAACCCTTTCTATGTTCATGTGAGCATACATTTCGAAAGGTGCACTTGATATACATTTAATTAGAGCTAGAGTAGTCTGAATGTATTTTGAAGCGTTCCAGTATGCTGACTCCTTTTAGTTTCACTTCCCGTGAAATGCTATGCAGTGGGCAAAATTCTTCTTCCCACTAGTGTGAAAATGAGGACACTTCCCTGCCATTGTTGTTATTAATGTAACTGAGCACAATTCGTCTCAGTGTAGACCTGCAAAGCAATTTACTCCTGCACCAGAACATACTTTCTGTCCTGTGGGAGTTAGCATTCAGCAATGATAACTCATGAGCAGCATTGTCTGCCATGAAGTAAACTCCTTGTCTCATATGTCTGCAATTCCTTGGAAGATTAATTTGACACACAGAGTGCAAATACATTACTAGCCTTTAAAACTTGTCTGCATGGCTTTGGAGGTCTAGCAATGTATATCCTACATGCTCTAGTTGGTGACCTTTGTTCTCAACAGATTTTTCTAAGATGTGACTACTTCCAATTGCAAGTCCCATTTCTGGAACTGAACTTCTCAGCTGAGAACCTCAAATGAGGATGTAACAAGCAATAAATGGCATAGCATACTATTGTAACAGGCAGTGCAAAACATATGAGGTGTTCGGTCACCCTAATGTTATTAGGACACAGGCTGGACCGTAGGAGACAGCTCTATATTCCATGAGGATTGGGAAGCCCAAGATAGAGTGTAAAGGGATGAGGTGCTTCTACTGCAGAGGTGCAGAGGAGGTTTAGTCCCAGCACTTTGCTCTGCTCTTCAGTGTGGACCATGAAAAACTGGTCCCTTGTGAGACAATAATTTGAAAAGTCCTCTCCACATTGTAGTGAGATCACATCACTGACAAGTGGGGGACCATTTGTGGACAGAGGGAGGGAGAGAAGCTTCATACTATGAAATTCCACACATCATTCTTGTTTTGTAAACTAACATGGTTTCGTATCATGTTTGTACTACTTTTTTTAGTTATTATTTCACCATGCAATACTCAAATGGTCCTGCATATCACAACTGAGATCTCTAGTCTGTGTTGGTCCTTGGACAGTCCATGCCCAATGCACTCTTACCCTGGGTTGTGATTGAGACAAGTCAAAGCTGAATGTCTGTCATTGTGGATAGTCAGGACTGCCAAATAATATACAGAGAAACTGCATGTCTCACTGCAGCGTGGAAGCTTTATGAAAAATCAAGAAATCTCAAGCCCAAAACCTCTAAGCATAAGGAACTCTCAGCTGTCTGGAGCATTTTGAGAAAAAATCCCCCTTTTCTTGAAGCATAAGGACTATGAAATTCTTTAAAAAACTAATGAACTAAGGTTCTCCTGTAACAACATAACTTGAAGAGTTGGGAATTTTTGAGGATCTCTAAACAAGACAAGATTGTAATCAGTACAAAGGATGAGACAATTCAGGTCTATATAGGCTACCAAGTTTTGATCTACTCCTGCTGTTGATACACTGATATTAATTTTGGTGTGACTGTGCTCAGCACTAGTAGACATTTGAGTAGTGGTTTATGGCAAATAACTATGGATTTTCATATCCATCAGCAGGCTGTACAGGGAACGATGTGAAATCCATGCAAACAAGAAGCAGAACACTGTATTTAAACTATTTCTGTGGTGCTCATATCAAACCTTTAGTAAATTATCCAGCTGACTGCATTTTCCTCAACAATAATCTTTCAAAATTATTTATGTTAGGTATTTTATACCTGGTGATTCCCCATCTGATACAAGTTACTTTAGTGTGATATTTTTTTAATTACCAAAATAATTCTGTATTTTGTTTATAGAGCTTTTTAACAAACATTTGTTAAAGCTAACATTTTTTTTGCCATGGCACATTAAAGATTCAAGACTAAACCTTAAGCTGGTGTAAGCTGATCTGGCTTCCAGTGAAGTCAATCCTTTAACTTTGTGAAGACTTTCAGTCGTAGCCAAGAGAAGAATAAGAAAGTCAGTGTAGTCCTTGTGCCCATCTTATTAATCAGACCTGTAATTGCACCAAGAAACAGAATGTTTTTAAAATTCTTTTGTTTGGGCCAGAGCATTTGAAGAAAAATGTATCTATGGCTATGCTATAGTGGGCAGAGTGAGTTCCTGTGTATGGAAGGGGGCAGGGTGCAGAGCTAAGCAAAACCATCAATTTTAAAAGGGTACTTTAATTGAAACTGAGCAAAAAGTGGAAAATTATTTATCCAAACAAACTTTGTATCCTATAAAGATGTGGGTACATAAAGCACACAAGCCCGTTGCTTATTAGATTATTTCAGGCCTTCACAAGCTGTTTGCTTACTCCAATAGCAACTTGTTGATAATAGGAAGCCTTTTGTGAGAAACGGCCCAAAAAACAATGGAAAGCGTCAGATTTAGTAAAGTGTCTAAAGAAAGTCTTAAAATGACACCCACGCTACGAAGGGAAGACCAAATTTGCTTTTTCTGAAGGGAATTTGTGTTTGTCAGGAAGGGCTCCTGGCGGCTTTGTTTCCAGGCCTTGATGTGTGACCAGGAGCCTCCAGGCCTCCCGTCACCCCTGGCCTTGTTCTGCCACCGCGCTGCCCACCCATACCGACACCGCAGGGGGAAGGGTTTCAGAGGAGCCGGAATCAAAAGCGGAGGGAGGAAAAAAAGTGCTTTTCAGGGTCTGATGTGTGGGAATCAAATGAGAGGCCTAGCTGAAATCCGGTCGCCAGGCAACCATAGTGATATGCTGAGGGAATATCATTAAAGTTGGAAACTAAGCAGTCGCTCTGAATTAGCAAACCTGACCGCCGTGTGGATGATGCGCCAGAGCCACCTCAGCCCCCGAGCGCCGTTTCTGCACGTAGAGGGGGGAAAAAAAGCAGCTGATTTGTGGAGTTTTTCATAAAAAAAGACAATGGCTGTCCAGACACGGAGTTGGTGGTGAAATACGGTAACTGCCAGGCTTGCAGCTGGCCCTCTGACACAAGATTAATAAGTTGCCGTTTCCTAGCCGACCACAACCTAGTGGGAACTATCCAGCATTTTTCCGTGAATTGTGGGTAACAGCCTTCCCGCAAGCTGGCCTACTTTACTGCTCTGCTTTCTGCAGATCGCCCAAAGTGCAGTAAACATCTGTGGCTGCAATGAGGTCAGCGGACATGGGGTCCGGCAGCCACCACCTGAGCTGCCTGGCCCCATGCACAAACCCCAGGGCTGGGACTGACCCACGGTGCATCCCCTGGGAAGGTGGCCATGGCTGTGGGTTAAGCACTTCAGAAAGTTTTGCTGCAACTGGAGCGGGGAGGGGGTGGCGGGGGCCTGCTTCGGAAATGACAATGTGACAAGAGAGCGGGAGCGAACCTATTGAATTAGATTTAGGCTGCGCTGAATATTATCATTGACACGAACAAGCAAAGCTTATCTGCTCTTTCCTTCTTGAAAGGTTGAATGAAATTGAATTGCCAACCTCTGTATTTTACCACCGTTTGGCTGCAGTGGCTCAGAGGCATACATGATCGCTTAAAAGGAAGCCGGGTTGAGTCAAACTGCAAAGCGTATGTATGCGTTTTTGACAGCAACATCTCAAACACAGTGTGACATGGCATAACATTTAGAGGTAATTTGATTACAGGCACTGTGTAATGCAAATCAGACTTCCCCAAACATGTTAATTTTTTATCACAATAGCTCACCAACACAGTCAAGTTCGGTTTATTTTAAGGTTTCCTCGAGCTACATTTTATATTATATTAAGGCATCGTAATATAATTGTGTGAATTTGCCCACAAATTATAAAGAGCTAAAAGACCAGTGAACCCCTGGGGTTCTGTCTTTCTAGGTTTGATTTTAAATTGATGATATGATGAAAATCTTTCTTTATAGTACATAGATGTTAGAAGAGAATCATTTGAATGTTTCTTTAGGCATTGGAAAGAACAAGTTGCAACTCAAATTCATCGATTATTCTGGGTAGGAAAAAAAAAGTCAATGCATTTGTAAGAGCCTTTAAGCTTTTCTATTATCTATTTATTCATGTAGGGCCACATATAAGTAAGTTGCAAGTAATTTTAGATATTATTTTTGTTGGTACATAGGCAGGACCCATCAGAGTAACTCTGAATGTAGAAGGGCAAGATTTGATCTTTATGTTTCTGTATTTTTTTTCTGCCCTTCCATGCAACATTGGTGAAACAAGTTACTTCTTTCTTGTCTGAGTTTCCTCAGTTTTAGACAGTAAATTCAGATTCATAAATGAAAAATATCACAAAGAAGCTGTATTTGAATGATAATATCAGCCTGGGAAGAATATACTTAAATTTTGAGCTTCTGTTTTTAGAAATTGCTTCGTGGAGCAATATTATTCTGATGATTCAAAGCTAATGAAACTTTAAGTGGTGACAGAGTCCTGCTGGTAGGATGTACCTCCCAGTCTGGAGCACAGCACAACCCCTCACACCCAATGTCTGTCAGATACCAGCCAAAAGACTCAGCATTGGCTGGTGATGTCCAGCAAAGTGCTGTATAATTGCTATTGGTAATCAGTTTGAACTGAGGCAGCATTGAAGTGTCTTACTTGGTGGAATAGGAGAAGCTGATGGGAAGTGGAGAGTTGGTCTGACATGGTTAGCTGAAGTTTGATCAACTCAGTGAGTGCAGAATGCAAACCCCACAGTGAAGCAGAGCTGAGCACAACCAGGGAGAAGCCCAGATGATGAGCACCCCAGGTGACAGCACCAACAGAGTATCTAGTCATTCATCTTTGCTTAAAAGGCCAGGTATCTTGTCTTGTGTATGTGCTATAGATGAAAAAAAGATCCTAGCATCTACCAGCCATGATTGTTCCTTCCCAGTATGTGTGTCAAGGACTCCTTCTGAACATGTGTAAAGACGTAAGTAAAAGAAATATCCCCCAGTCACTACTAAAGAGGAACCCAAAACATAAACACAAGTGAAAGCTTATATGTGGTAAACATTTCCAGCACCATCAACTGATCTACCATAATTTTACATGCCTGCTTTTAGCTCCTGAAAATGTGAAGTAATTCATGTTGGCTTAGCCTTCTGCTCTGAATAAAAGAGAGGAATTAAGTAATTTCAGTTACCTGAGCTGCCAGCTTAGAGCACATGCACGGACAGTTACCATGAATCAGAGGTCGTGCAACAACCTCTTTGTATGTGAACATCCCAAGTTTATACGAACCAATCCTACTCAGTTATAATGAGAGGGGAAAAGTTGCCTTCGGCTTTGCATGCACAGAAACATTAGTGCTGTTTGCTGCCCCTGTGTCTTTTTGGGTCAGTGTAGCTTTTGCACTTTCTCTGGTTCTTCATATAATCTCCAGCGCTTTCAGAACACAAATTTCTCTTGTGAGATTTACCTGGCCTGGAGTGAGAAGAGAAGCTTAACAACATGGGGCCCTTTTATTTATAAGAGTATTCCTCTCACAATCTCCACCTGTCACAGATGTGAGGATTAAACATGGCTCTGTTTCTTGTACATATTACTCTCTTATGTCCTGGTGATTCTTGACCTTGTGGACACTTAGAAAACAGGTTTCCCAAGAGCCTGAATGTTTTCTTTAATTCAGTAATATCTGCCACATCTTATGGCTTCATAAATATTCCTAATCTATCAATTAAATTTACTTATACCCTATGTTCTGAATTATTTGGGACTAAAGGATTTTAGATATTCTAATAGTGAAATGAAGGGACATTAATTTCCAGTTACAGTAATAGTGCTTCATATTTAGCGTGGTGTGTACTTTTGAACAACAAATGAATATGTTTTCCTGAACTGGTTTAGTATTACCATGTGTGTTCTTTCAGCCAAGCCCCCTCAAGTCTCTCTCTTTGGTCCTATGAGATTTCTTCATCTTTTATGGTTAGTTGGACATAGTTGGCTGTCACTACAGCAAAGTCATTGCGTTATTTGCCACTGCCCACTCTGCAGCTTTTCTGGTCTCACTGGTTCCTGGAGTCATCTGGACTCCCTCTCTCTTTCAGCAGGGAGAGTGTCACCTGAATGACTGTGGTGTACTGGGAGAAATAGCTCTCCTTAAATTGTGCTAAGAAGCAGCCTCTCTTTCATCACAGCACCAGCCCTTCAGGTACGAGGGAAGAGCTGGCTGTGCAGAGAAAGAAGTGACTTCCCTCATTTATGGGATTTCCAATTATTGCAGCATTAACTCAGACCCATTTCCAAGCCACACAGCAGCGACTTGCTGCTCAGCTTTCAAAATCCACAATCAGCTTGCATCCGTGCTTGTCTGCTTTGCTGTGTGGCAGAGGCAGAGGACAGGGTGAGGCTCAGAGAGCTCATTGGTTCTTGATGTTAACGAGAAGCCGATGAGATCTCCTGTGAGTGTTCTTCAATAAGTGATGAATGGGACATGTAAGCACAAGAGCACATCTTCTTGTTACCTGTGTGTACCTTTCTTGATATCAGATGTCTGTATTACTACTCCTTCCATTGTAACCTGGGACTGTGATTGTGAACTGAATGTTCTTTATCTATTTAATAGTCTTATATAATTGAGTATGTGGAAGAGTAGAGTAGCCTGGTCAAGAAACATCTTTCTCCTGTAGTCCTGAACTGATGGGGTTCATTTGGGCATTTGAATTTATATTGCCTTTTTTTTTTTTTTGCATCTTCTTGCAAACTAGTAATAAAAATCACAGCAGTGCTTTGGGTTATGTTCTGAATCTGTGGGAGGGGTAGCAGAGAGTGCTAAGATCTTTCTGACCAGATGCTTTCTGATAAGGTGAACACCCAGTCGTAATTAGTTCTGAGGGTTTCCTGTATACAGCATAAAAATTCAGTTGCAGAGGGGCTGAAGTCTCCTGACTACTAATGTTTCCACAGACTTTTCTGTGGCACCAAAGCCCACAGCTGTCTAGTCTGGAGCTGGAAAGTTCTCCAGATGATCTTTGTTACTTGAAGTATTTTGTTAGGATTTTCAAGTGCCACATAAAGTAATAACTGAGTAGCAAATAAGCATGTAAACCCAAGCAACCTATGCAGGAGGTAATATATATGTGTATGTGTTATTACTAGCCCAATTTCTATCTTTGTCAAAAGTGTGGTCACTTTGCAAAAACTACTTTTTGAGACAGAGAGAGTGGATTTTAGCCAAAAGAGAGCTGATGAATTGGCTGATTTTATCTGTGCAGCTCATATTTTAATAAAAAATATAAATTCTGCCATAGATCAAATAAATGACAAGAACGTGGCACTGCAAAAGAACTATTCTGGGTTTCATGAGAAATTTATGGGACAGGCAGTTAAAAGGAATTACCTCGTGATCATCTTGCCATTTTCCTCCTGCGAGTGTAAATGGTAAAAGGCTGATTCCGAGTGCTCCTGCTTTTCTTGGCCACCATTGCAGTATTCCTTGGGCTGCTAAGTTTGGTCTATAACTTGATGTGATTTAACCCTTATGGTTTATTTTCTGCTTGGCTGTCAGTTGATGGCAAAGGGCCAAATGCTACCAACCATGATGGCTGAGCAGCTGGACCTGCATGCATTACTTCTTAAAAATTACTTACATACTGTCCCCTTCATTGCGGTATGTTGCTCTTTTCCTTATTTGACTGGTGAGGTGGCAGAAGTGAGATTAGCATCCTCGGGGATGAGACAGGGCTACGGCAACTGCTGAAATAAACATTCCTTCTAAATGATAAATTTTTCTTTAATTATAACCATAAAAGTTTGAAAGGATTTCTGTTTTTTTCCCTCATCTACAATTTTCCTTTAAAAAGGGTAGACTTCTCAAATTCATCTAAGTCCTGGACAAGCTGGGACTAAATTCTGCTTGTTGAATTCCTGTAGACTATTACTAAGGTGAAGGCAAACAAATTAATCTTTGAGGTAGGATTTACCCATCATAAAATCAGTAATGAACAGGAGAGAGAACTCTTTGCTATAACATGAAAATTAAAAATATTATATGCAAAAATTCTGGAAGCTTGTTGTTTAATTGGTCAAAACGGACTAAAATCTGAGGTAATGAGATTACTTCCGAGAAACTAACAAGTGCACTAAGGTAGACTGCACAGCTTTCCATGTGCAAGAAAAGAAATCCTTTATGTTTCATTTTATTTTAGGCAAGCAAGTGGTTTTGCTGTCAGCACCACTTAGTAGCAGTATAATGAAACTGAATAATTTTAAACAAACCCTCAAATACTCTCTACTTTGTGTTAGGATTATACAACTGAGAGAGAATAGTACTTTCTTAACAAAAAAGAAGCAATATGTGACATTTTGTCTGTCAGTACCGGTGAAGTGGAATACACACGCTTATTTAAAATTATTATTGTGTTTTACTTCACATAATGATATAATAATAAAGGAAAAAGAAGTGGCTTGGAATATAACGCACCCAAAGCATTCCAGCAAGGAATATTATAGAATTAGTAAGGAAGAATATACGCAAGCAGCCTGTGAAGGATAACACATCTTGATATGGAATTTCTATAAATTATTCTCTGTATTGTGGAAGTGGACACTGAGGAATAATCCCACCAAGACCGGTAAGCATATGAAATTACTCTTGTGCAAATTCCAAAGGATCAGGCCCTGGATGAGATGTGTAGTCTTTTTCCAGTACTGGATTAATGTGACTAAATTTATGCAGCATGGAGGAATTTTTAAACACACTCAGTGTTAGGACTTCTGCTGACCTAAATGAGAGAAGAACTTGCACAGCAGTGAAGAGTTGAGAAAATCCTACTGGGTTTTGTGTATGTGTTATCAAATCCTTAACTGCATGCTATATCAGTCCTTCAATTTTGAAACCGATTAATGAATCACTTAACAGACCACACTGAAAACCCTTTGAAATTTGTGAAAAAAATCATGATGATTTCAGAAAGCTTTGGATTAGTTTTGGAATTAATTTTGGTTTGGATGAACTTGGTTATTTTGTGCAAAACCAGTCAGGCAAATGGGCATTAGAACTGGATGTGTTGATTGGTACCTGTTACACCTTTTACATTTGTGTCATTGCAAGTGGAATTCACATTGCTTTGAAATTTAAAATAACAGAGATTTTTCTGAGATACAGGTTAGATTCGGCACTTTTTCACCGCACACAGTCTTTATAATTTCTTTCACTATTGCTGATGTTATTGATGGAATGTAATCTTAGAGACATTCCTCCAGAGAGGTGGATATTATTGAAGCTGAAATAGAAGTTAGCCTCAGGAAACTTATTTTGTGGGTCACTGTCTCTTAATTCAGTGCAACATGTCTGGCTATAATTTGTTTTCTTTTCCTGCATCTTTTGGCTTGCTCTCAGCCTCATGGGATGCTCCCAAAATAATGTCAATGAATCTGTTGTTATTCTTGGTTTTGCTACCCATGAAATTTGATATCAAGCTGGAGAGGATCCAGTTTCACCTAATCCATCAGGTAAACTGTGATGATACTTAGGTGAACTTTGCAAAACACTGTGGGTAGAACCAGGGACTGCCAAAGCCTCTTCTTGCTTCAATCTCTTCAGATAAAGAACCAACTTCCATAGAAGTGCCTTGTAAGAGGCTTGGTGCCTTCCTGGCTCACACACCCCAAGGACAGATGCTTAATATTGACTAGATACATTTGCTTTTATTTGAATTACACTACTGCGCGTTCATGCAACTACTCCAAAAGAGAGACATTTTCCCCCTTGTGTTGTGTTTAAATATTTTCCAGTTATTAATCTCATAATACTCTTGACAAAAGGAAATAATTTCATAGCAGAATAGACACATCCTGGAGATATCATGTCTTACATGAGGACTGGTCCTTCATTAGTGCCACAGTGGAATTCAGTTTTGCTAACAAAGCAGAATGTGCCCACGATATTAATGTGGTGTGATCGGCCACTCGATGAGGGAATAATTCATAGGCATGCACTAACAAGGCTTTGACTGAGCTTTGCTCACCCTTTAAAGGAAGACAGGGCTGTTGTTTTGGGGTTCAGTCCTGGCCCTTCTGAAGGCATGAGGATTATATTGTCTCTTTGAGGTGTATAACAATGAGAGCGCTGCCTCTTCCTGACAGGCCCTGTGCTATGCCTCTGTTAGAAAACAGAGCTCAGAGGTCTACCAAAAAGCCCACTGTGCCTGGAAATATCAGACAATGAAAAACTGAATTAATAGAATCTGACACAGTTTTACTGTAGCAGCATGTTTTTCCTTCCTTAAATATATTTTTCCTTCTCACATCAACAGATTACTTGGTGCTCTTTTCAGAAACAGAAAAGTTGCAAAACCAAAACAAAAGCTCTAAAGATATTGAGTTAAGGATTTTTTTCTTTTTCCTTTAATTCTGTGTTTAAAAAAAAAAAAAAGATACTACATGAAATGTCAGACAGTCTGAAGCGCTGCTGGCAGAGTTAAGAAAGTGGTTCTCTGACAAAAGAAGCCAGGTTGTCTTTGACTATCCATTTGAACGTGCAGACCTGCTTGCAAGCCCAAACTAGAATCTTATCCAAATTTTGGGAGTGCTTGGATTCTGCTTTTTGGGTTGATCTTTTATTGACGCATGAATTAGTAACTAAATTGCTACCTACATCTGTCTTTCTACGCAAAATGCTTGGGTTGCTTGAAGCTAGAGTTTTGACCTTGGATTGCGAAGTATCTCACTTTCACATAATAAATAGTTGTTGGGTTTCTAATTCCAGAAACACATTGGCCCCAGCTAAACGCTCCGTCTCTGGGCTTGAGATCCCTGAGTTGCAGCTCAGGCAAAGGCAATTCACTCAATTTTCAGTGCTCAGCTGGTACTGCCTGCGCTGAAACTCCAAGTCTTCTGACATGTTTTGCTGTTAACTTCAGTCTGGATAGATTTTTCCCCGTCTCATATTTTTGTGCTGCCCAAACAGCTGCTCACCTGGAAAGGGAGGAGGCAAAGGCTCTCTTTCATATTTTGGATTCTGTGTGTTTCTAAGGCGTATTCTCAGCCTGGATTAAGTGAGTTATGAACTGTTGAACATTGCAGAATGTCTGTGGCACCAGCTATGGAGGATCTGCCCTCAGATCTCCTCCTTTCCTTCTCCAGAAACCCATGCAAACAGAGTCTGGAAACCAAGCAACATCCACCAGTTGGACAAGACAGGGTATCCTGTAGCAATAGCAGTAGTAGAGCAATTATGGTAAGCCTTTAACTAGCTACAGAGTGAACATTTTACATTCCTAAATCTGCCATAATGCAAAATAATCTGTTTATATTAGGAAAGACATTGCATTCTGCTCACTCATCCCTTCACAGGCTTGTCTGCACAGAGCTAGGTTTCCATAACTCATAATAGGAAAACATAAAATTGTCAAAACCTTGGGCCTTGGCTTCTTTTTTTAATATTACCCCGGTTGCACTTTCTTCATAGCCAAAGGGTTTCTTATTGGTCCTTTAATGAAGAGCCATATTGAGATATTATAGAGCCCGGTGCTCATCCCATGAGCCAAAGGATCCCCTCTCAGCTGTTGGACTGTCTTCCCAATTATCACATCTGGTCTTGAAGCTGTTTTCCTCAGCAGCACTTGGTAGAGTTCAGACGTTCTGGCCCCATAGGCAACTCACTCACCCTGCTCTGGTGCCGTTTTGTCTACAGCTTATGAGCAACTTCTGTTGATGCCTGTTGTGATCTGACATAGAAGGCCTCCAAGTGGGAAACATCTCTGCTTTTCTCCCATGCCCATTTAAATGAGACCATTTCAGCAGGCTACCATTCCACCTGACGGATGCCATAAGCAAGTCAGTTTCAATAATTTCAATAAAATGATTTTAAAATTAAATTTAGCAATAGCATTTCACTAACAAAGTACTTGCAGAGTTCCAAGCACAGTCCAGGAATTTAGTGCATCTTTTTATAATCATGGCCCTGCCCCTAACTTCAGTTATAAATAGCTGAATTCTTATCTGGTGAAAAGGAGTTGGATTGTGCCTTAAAGAGACACCAAGTTTCAAGCGCTTTCAGAAATCAGATTTAGATCAGATGAAGGCCTGAGAAACTGGATGTTTGGATGAACCACATGGTTTCAAACAAAAAACCCAAACGACCTCACCATTTTTTTTCTTTATAATTTTCTGATATAGCAAACGCATTGCTTGCTGTCTTCCATATGAATCAGGGTAATAAATTCATGAATAGCTTTAAGCTTCTGACTGGTTCCATTGAAGAGTTAAATTTTTGTGCATTGTTGAGTTCTCTGTATGTGATTGCCATTCCAGAGCCCAATCCCGCATTCCTGAGCAGCCAAATTTCCCCTGGAAGTCAGTGGGAAGTTTTCAGGTGCACAGCAATGGACTACAAAGCAGAGTTTCTTGAGAAACAGGGAACTCACCATTTTCAAACAAAAATCTAGTCACCTTGAAAGCGACCTCTGTGCTCTCTCTCAGCCAGAAGCATTGAAAGAAAACCTTCATTTGTATTTATCTTCTAACACTGAGTGAAACAAGCATTGCATACCTATCAAAGAAAGCACTTAAATTTTTTTTTTTTAAAAAATCCCTAAACTTGGAACGTTTAAGTGGTTTTTCCCCTTCCCTTCAGTGAGGCACATTTATTTTAATAAATGCCATTAGGCAATTATCACAGGTTGTTGCAAATAGCATTTATTTGAGAGAAAAGCAGAGTTCCCTTATATGTCTCTCCCTACTTCCCCCTTGTGATTCCCAGTTTCAGCTCTTCCCCCAGCCTATTTGGGCAGGGTGCCTGTGAGCAGCACTGAATACAAAGAAAGGAAGCGGCCCAAGTGTAAGTTTCCTTTGCCTTATGCCCCATATTATTCCTTATTTGTTGTGCTAATTCAGCAGCGTAATTCCCAAATACAGCCTCCTTGAATTGTTTTGATGAGAACTGCTAACTCAGTGCAGACTATTTTTAATGAGCTCCAAAGCCCAAAGAGTCAGAACTTTATGATGTGAAGGCTCCACGTAGTAACTGTTTAATAATATGGCCGATTATTGAAGTCCCACTATTATTAAAAAAAAAAATCATTTCTGCGATGTGATTAAAATTTGTTTCTCAAACCATAAAGCAGAGAGTGCAAGTGAAACAGCCAGGGCACTCGTGTCCTTTGTCCTGGTGCCTTGGGGACGATGTGGTAGTGCCCTCTAGTGACACATCCCGACAAGTATTTCACGGAGCACAATGCAGGACTTTGTTCCACTTCCTAACGATTCTTTCATTTGGACTCTATTTTGGGACAAAATTAGATTTACGTCTAAATATTTCCAAAGCTAACAGCTAGTGATGGCGTTGCAGTCCCGAAAAATAATACGTTTTTCCGTACTTTTCAGAATCAGTGGGTGTTTTTTCACCTTTCAACTACTGTATTAACAAATGAGCTGTGGTTAAACATTTCAAAGAGGCAGAATTTTTATTTTTGCTCTTATGCGTTACTTGTGCCAGCAGGGTTTTGCATGGCTGAAGCCTTACAAAGTCGGTAGTTGGAGGCTTCATCCAGTTCCCAGGGAATTTAGTACCCAAGTTCTCATTAGACTTCCACAGAAGCAGGATTGGGTTCACTGAATAGTCATACACAATTAAAAGATAAACAGCCAGCCTGAAATGTTACCGAAACTTTTAGCTTCCTTTGCTCAGGAAACAGGGGCATTCAGAAATGTTCAGAGAAGATAAAGAAGAGAGGAAAAAAAAAAGGAGAAAAAAAAAAAAGAGAAGATAAATGTGTATTAGTTGTAGAAAGATTCAGAAAACACACAAAATGTGTACACCTTTGCTGCTGTCAAAGAACAGTTTCTCTCTGTGACCTCCTACAGACATTTCATCGTCTCTTTGTGATCACAAAAATATCATATTAGAATAAGACAAAACCAGTGACCTGCTTCATTCAGGGATTGGCTGTTTTTTTAGCATTTTTCTGTAGCAATGAAATCAGTGAACTATAGTTTTCCTACAGCATACAGGGGGTTTTGTGCATGCTGCAGTACACTCTATTAATATGGCATAATTTTTCCATGTATTCTGTAATGAGAATAGGTCCAACGTTGTTATACCTGTAGTTTGTGGTCTGAGGACTCCTGCTGTTACTGTTAGTCATACTGAAATAGCACCAAGGAGCCTTACTTGGAGCCAGATGTACTTGGTGCTGTACAAATATGAAGAAAAAAAAAAAAAGCAGAGTCTATAAAGTCTCTCTCCTAAATATTTAGTTTCATTCAAATATCAAACTTCCTGTGCCATAAACAAACAAAAAGGCATCCTGTTAACTGATGCATTAAAGAGGTTAGATCCTGTATTTCTTCTGTGATGGGGAGGGGGGCGAGAGGGGAAGTGATGCTATTGACCTATATAAGTGCTATTCAAAGTGAGCAAAAGTTAGCCTAAGAAAAGCTGAAATGTTCTGCGTGATCTTCTTCACATGGAAAGGTCAGGAGGTGGGGAGTGAAAATCAGGAGAAAAAGACGTGATTAAAATGAGGTTTTATTTTTGTTTCAGGTTAGGGGAGTGGGAGCTGATTGAACATTTTAGACATGAGAGAAGAGTAGGAGACGTATCCCTCAGTGCCAGGGTTATCCATGTAACCCAAAGACCCTTTTTATTTAAAAAGCTATTGCTTGTGATCTTTTCCAAAGAGGGAATCAATAAATGTCCACCAAAGTTGTTCTTTTGGTCAAAATGATAAATGAACATCGAAGTGTTATAAATTGGTAGCAACCAGTAAAGTGATTCTGGAATTCAACAAGAAAACCAATAAGAGCAAAGCAACACTGAGATCTTCCTGGCTCTGCTGTTGTTGCTGAAATTTTTAGAAATTACCCAAATATTTGGCATGAAATCATAAAAAAAAAATAAATTGTTTTGCATTGCTTTTTTTTCCCCTTGTTGGAAATAATTTTTTTTTAAAAAGTCCTCTGGTTCCCCTTCCAATGTCTGTAATTTGTACGTCAAGTGAGCCTTAGGCACAATCATCAGTGCCTGAGTGCACAGCACGGAGTCAGACCTGGTACCTGCCTGCATCACAGGCTTCCTGCAACACAGGTGGTGGGAGCAGTCACCAGTATTCTCCAGCATCCTCCTGTGCTCAGGGAATGCTGTTGAGGATTGAACTCTGCTGTTCTCCCACCAAATCCAGCAAAGGCAGGGCAAGGCACACCATTTTCCTTCCCTTGCACCAATACCCTGAGTAATAACTCCTCCTGTTTCCTAGGCGTTGCAATCCCTTAGCCGGTGTCTGGTAAGAACATGCTGATTTTCATACTGAAGATGTAGACCCCAAAATTTTATAAGTTGCTCTTTACTCCTTTACTCTTTCAACTTTTAAAAAAGCAATCTGTATTCCAGCCTGGCTTTTGTTTAAAATAACCCTCTCATTCAAAACTTCACCTGTAACTTTATCCCAGTGGTAACTCTTACCTGCCATACTAGCCCTAGGCCCTTGTAGCACTTGACATCATCTCTTGGACAGGTTACAGAGCCTATTGAGGCAGTTGTTAGAAGCAGATTTACTCTGCAATGTGGAGCCAACCACAGAAGAAAATTAGTGCATTTATCTGTCAGCATTAGGCTAGATTATCAATCCAGTACACTAGTCACAGGATCTGGTTTTTCTTTCTCTGGGGAAGTGAAATTGATATAGTGGGTAGGCAGTAAAGGTGTCAGTTATAAACAGGACATTAGCATGAGAAAGTAGGAAAACGGCTAGTTTTAGGCAACAGTCCTTTTTCAAGTTTAAATATAAGTTTGAAAAGTAGTTTTTTCTTCCTCATAAGTGGACTTTCTAAAAAGAACGTGAAAACTCCTTCCCTCAAACCTCTTAGCTTTGTTTTTCCTACAAATAAAAGTGTTGATTCTGAAAAAAAAAAAAAAAAAAAAACAAAACAAAACAAAAAAAAAAAAAAAGGAAGGGGAAAGGCCTTCTCTCCCTCTTTTTTCCAACCCCTCCTCACAGTTATGGTAATGACTTTTAAGATTCCGAAAAGACCAAAAAGTATTCCCAATCAAGCAAGCCTCTGTATGACACTGAGCAAATAAATTGCAATAAATTATTTGCTATGAAAATTGGCTAATTTTCATGGTCACACCTCATCTATGAGCAAATTGCAACTTTTTCAACCAGTAAGACTGCAGTAGCATGCAGGTGTCCCCATCTCAAATCACCGCCCTGTCTGCCAGATGCTGAACAAGTACCCTCCTGAAATGGTCCCTCTGTTGCATACTCATGCAGGTGCCAAACACTGTTGGTTTCTTCTTAGTTCACTGGGTGGCTTGTAAAGACTTTGTTCTGGGGAACAGCAAACTGACCTTGGTAATTGCTGTGTTTTAGTTTTTTTGCCATACCTGCAAAGTATTCCATTACCAAACCAACACATTGCTATTCCCATTATCCACCCACACATAAACATGCTGCATAAAAAAATGAGACAGTTGCTCCCTGCAATTACATTCCATTGTATATGGATGAGTATGAACTGCTTGAGATTGGATTTTATATAAACAAGTAGTGAATAGTAATCCTTTGTCCCTAAACCTCCTTTTCTTTGTCCCTAAAAAGGGTCCCCAAATGCTTTTAGGGTTTTGGGCCATCATATGTATGATATATTTTGCTTTATTTCTTCATGAGTCCTGGCAGTGGCTACTGACAAATACAACGCTGCCAAAAGCAGCAGGTTGCCTGGAGTCGACAGGGGTGGCAAGAGCCAGTTGATGTTGGAGTCAGGGACCAGTCCTTTGCACAGTCAAGTGTTCTCTGCTGCCTCCCGTGCTCCAGAGTAACCTCTCCTGGCAAAGGTCTTGAGCAGAAATAGATTTTGTCTCAGGCAGGCGGAGTGGTGTTGGAGGTTTTGCTGCACTCCCAATATGAAGGAAGCAGCCCCCACCATTTCCGATAGGATTTGTAAACAAAGGTGTTGTTTTTCAAAATATCTTAAAAAAATAATCCCAAGAAGCTGAAAAAAAATTAAGTTAGACATTTCAGAGTGCAATATTGGGTGCATAGTTCCCATGGAATTTCAAAAGTACTGAGGCCTTTGCTTCCTTTGTCCTTATTCCTTATCTAATCTTATATGAAAGCTAAGGTTTGCCCATATATTTCTAGGTCTGTTCAATTTATAAAGGCTTGTTCTGATTGTTGGCCCCATAGTTCTGACTAAAATGTGAACCTCAACAAATATCACTTAATCTCCACAGTGAATATTTTTTGGGAAAGCCTTTTCTACTACTGGCTTAAGTACTTAAGGACTTTCCTGTAGAAAGTATATCAGCCCTTGTCCATGCTGGTTTAACACTTGCCACACAGAAGTACTTGAGTATGAGGTTTAAAACAACTTCCCAAGAATTCTTGGGTCACCTAAACCTAGTAGCTTGCTATTGATAGAAAGCAGGAGCAAATCTATATTTAAATTTCTGCCATAATTGTGCATGAAAAACCTTTAATCTTTGTATTTTTTACTAGTGGTATGAGTGGGGTTGTTTGCACCAGTTAACTTTAGTCGAGTGTAATAGTACATCAGTCAGACCTCAGTCTCTGTAGGTCTCTAGAAAGATGTCTTGCTTTAAATCCTCATTTTCCTCAAATGATGCAGTAAGAATAAGGATCTCCCTCCACTTGATGGGGGGTGTTGTAACTAGATGATCTTTGAGGTCCCTTCCAACCCGAAACATTCTATGATTCTATGAATGTATTTTCCTGGACCATATTCTTACCATACTCACAAAGGAAGGCGACGAGGACAAAACACAGATGTGTCTATGAGGGGAACACTTGATCTGCACAGGGCAGCAGTGGTGTGGCACGTGCTGCCCGTGTTCCCAGAATTTGCTGCTCACCACCTGCTCTCTGCCTTCGCAGCAATTAAATTGGAAACTGCTGGTAAATCGCCTCTGGTGCAAATTCAGGGCTTTCCACACTAGTGCTGTGTGTTGCGTGCAAGTGTTTCACAGGCTGACATCATCCTTTTCTGCCTCTTCCAGCAGGGAAATTGGGCTGTGTTACGTGGATGACCACAAGTCAATGCTGCTCTGCCTACAGCTATAATTTCTGGTTTGTGGGTCTGCTCCGAGGCACATGTGCCCTAAAACTACTGCTGCTGAAGAGTTAGTGGGAAGACTGAATTGCCTCACCATCTGAAGGCTCATTCCCTGGCCTGCAATGACCAGTGAAAGCAAAGAGCAGAGAGGGAAGGAGCATCTCTGGCATGGGAACAGGGATGCTGCCTACAGAAGACGAGGGGCAGGAAGCCTGAAAAACTAGAAATAACAAATTTTGTTTCCTTCATGCTGTGGAGCTTAGGTTAAATTGCAGAGGATCAAGTCGGTCGTTTCCCTGTGTTCAGAGTGCAGGTGGGCAGCTGTGTGCGAGCAGGCAGTGCCCAGGGAGTCTCCACTCCTGGGCAGGAGCTCCAGACAGGCTGTGGAGGACAGACAGGTCAATGGGCCCTGTGTGAGTTCACCGGTGGGATTGTTCAGCCCTTCATGAACCTCCTCTTTCAGTGGAGGTTTCCCATGGCTCGTTAAGTTCTTGTTGTGAAGGCTCCCCCAATTTAGATACGTGCCCCTGCAGATGCAGTCTGTTGATGCTGGAAAACAGCCTGAGGCAAACAGTGGATCTTTGCCTGTTTCCGCTATAACTTCTTTCTTTGGGAAATTCTCCTTTAGACCACTCCTAGGCTCAGAAACCATGTGCATGTTTGGGCAGAGGGAGGGATTCAAACTTTTACTTTCATGGCCATAGGAACTCTTCTGGACATCGGCAGACTGATAGATTATGGGAGACTTCTTCATGTTCACTTCTGTGCAAAAGGAGTAGCATTCAGTACTAACAGGCTTTTCATAGTTCTTCAATTGGGACAAGTGATCCTTTGAAGGAAGGGGTTGTCTTTCCTTTTAAAATTAGCATACAAAAATTAATTTGATGTTCAAGACTTTGACAGGTAACAAACTGCAGAGCTGCTAAAGGCTAATGAGATCCCTGCCTGTTTCCAAAATTGCTGCACTAAAAAATTAGTACAGGAAAAGGCACAATGGATCTTCTCCCCATGATACTATTTGAGGTGGGAAATGCTTCCACATTGCTGCCCAAGGTTTTTCAGATGGTTTCCTTTTGCTTCTCATGTAAGAAAGAAAATCCTGTAGAAACAACTTAAGACGAATCAGTGCACAAATCTTAGTTTTTCTCCCTCACCAGGTGAACCTGCTCAGTTTCTTTCACTGTCCCAGTAAAAAAAAAAGGCGTCTTTCAGCAAAGCAATAGAGAGCTTTACCTTCATCAACAAGCTGCCAGCAGACTTGGTCCAAACTCTTCATACAGAATTACTGCATTTTCACTGTCCTATACTGTGCTTTTCATAGGCAAGTAATATATATATACATATACATATCTATATATGTATATATACATGTGACAGCATTGTTAGAGAACTAAGCCAAAGTGGGTTTTGTCCATCTTTTCCCCATTGGGCAACTCCGGATCGCTTTCCTGAAATCAAGAGCCTGGGGAGTTCTTGCTGTTCTACAGAACTGCAATGCAGTGAGTCACTGCCACCCATCAATTTGTGTCCCTCAATCTCTTAAAATTCTAGAAGTGCTTCTTAATTTGTTTTTACTTGTTTTTCTTCATCAGGCAGTGAAAAGAAAGTTAGATTTGTACCAGAAATAGATTCAGGGAATTCTCATCCAATTCGGCAAATTCTTTGCTCACTCCCCCTTAAATGAAGCTATTTCCATTAGAAAAGACTACTTTGTGTGAGTAAGCTTTGCCCAAATGCAATACCAGCATTCATCATTTCAATCTACAAACCCAAGAAGCAAAAATTTCACATATTCCATCTGCTGCAGAACTAGCTGGAGTTTCTGGATAGCTGGAGAATCGAGCTGAAAAAGTTCATCGGAAATTCTCTGTTGAGTGCAAAGCATAAATTTAAGAAATTGTAATATGATTGCAAAGGGCAGATCTCATGGCCTAGAATTTTAAGACATGAATAAATTGCTGAGAACAGTAACTGACATAGGAAGTAGGCAGAGCTCTGAGATACTGGAGCATCTTTACTGAAGATGCTGCAGGGTTCTGTTTTGCCCACTGACAGTCCATTTGTGCTTTCAGTTCTCTCACAGCCCTCTCTGCTGCTTTGACTTCGCAGACCTGATTGCTGAAGCTCATTAAAAACTTGTTTAGGGAGTTAATATCAATGTTCTTGTTCACTAGGTATGCAAGAAGAGCAGGCTACCAAAAAATTCTAAATTTTCTTTTTTATTCAACTTTCAAGTCAGGCAAAAAAAAAATCAAATAATGCAACTTCATTGACATTTTTCTCTCTCCCAGTCTCTGAACTTGAATTTTGCACTCCTGACATAGTAGGACAGCTCTTTTATCTGCAGGTGCAGTAGAGGAAGGGGAGAAAAGTAGCATTGCAGAAGAGCCCTGAGGGAGGAGAGCAGTAGGAGATATCATCTGTCCCTCCATCCCCAAAGGAAGGAATCCTCAACTCTGACTTGGCGTACAGGTGGTTGTGCCCATTGCAGAGGTATGGGCTAGGACGGTTTTACTGTCTAGTATTACATACCAAATGCCTATAGATTTATAAATAGGATAATGTTTACTCTTAACAGTGCAAGGCTAAAGTTTCCCTAGTTTTTGTGAAGCTGGTAGCCCCAATCTGGTGATGGATTTTGATTTATTTTACTAAGGGAATCATGAACATTGTGTCAGAGGTAAAATGTTGTGAAAGGGCTGATTACAGTAAATATAAGATCAAATTCAAGGAGTAAGGAAAGAATCCACTTTTCCTGCTTGCTGATTTTTTTTTTTGTGCTATTTTTCTTTAGTATAAACGACAGGCAATCATTTACATGAATCTCTCCATTATAGACCAAAATAACAGTGCAGTTTTCATTAACAAAAAGACTACCTTTTTCTTCTTCGTTTGTGTTGTCAAGATACTTTAGCTGAAACATACAGTGATTTCCAACACTTACCCTAGTTGTCACACTGAGAGTGAAATAATGGCTGACATTAGGAAGATTATTTCTCAGCAATAAAATTACCTTTCACAACATATTTCTATCTAAGTGGAAATGATGGAAAATCATAGATTCTATTTTCAAATTGAGAGAGAAAGAGGAAAATTAAATCAACAGGATTTCTTTGAGAGAATGTAGAGAATGCAAGCAACCAAAATGCTGCCCAAAATCCAGTGGGAGCATCTTCCCAGATCTGTTTTTATTAATTGAGCCAGTTGATTGAGGCAAGTGGAATTGTGCGAAATGTTTTCTTTGCACAGTGTAAAATGTGGAGGTTAATTAACTGGGATCCCAATCCTGCTGCCTCTGCTGTCAGCAACATGACTCATGTGGATATCATTGAGCCAAGACTGAGCTTTTAGTTAGGTTTTGTTAAGCGGTTTGTGAACTTTTTTGATGAATCTCTAGCCAGATTCGACAGAAATGGGGTCAGTTTAAGGTTTTCTGTTGAAACTGTGATGTTCCCAGAAATGTATGATTTCAGTCATAGTCCTGGTGAAACTTGGCTTCACTGTGCATGGAGCTGAATTTGAATGGAGTTCAGGGCATTTGAAACTATGTGAATCAAAAGAAAAAATGTGCATGTGATCCCTGCTGAAGTGTAACTGCCAAATTAAGACTGCCTATAAAAATGAGTTTGTAAAAAAAAGTGAAAGGCAGTGTGGGTTGGCTTTATAAACACAATTGCATCTTCTGTCACCAGGAAGGAATCCACCAAAACAGTGGATTGTGACTTGGGATATAAGTTGTATAATTGTCAGTGTAAATAAGTAAAAGGAATGGATTGATGACTTCCCATTTACCTCTAAGTGAGGGTAGAATCAGGCCTTCAGGACTGCTCAGAGTCCAAGGCAATAAACATGGTGACTTTGCACTCTGCAGAAAATATGCCTGTTACTAAACCCAATCAAGTAATGCTTTCTCAAAATGTTGCCCCCCTGATTTTAGCCCTCCAAAGATCTATTTTTAGATCTCTCTTTTCCACCAGCGTTGCTCCTGAGCCATTGTTCCCCTGCCTCAGGGATGGTGAAGCAGCTGGCGGTGGATTGCAGGCAGGTTGGAAATGCACACAAACACGCTCACCTACAAAGAGATTTTAGTTCTCATAGTGTTAACTGCCCCTTCCCTGCACTCCTCTCCCCCCCGCTCCACCCCCGCCTGCCACAAGCACGACCCAGATCACATTAGAGTCCCAGAGCACAGGGAATGGTTCTCATCTATCCGTCACCAAGGAGGCAGACAGGACGGGGAAACAACAAGTCATTTGTACCTGATGAGGAGGACACTCCTGGGAAACAAACAGATGAGCCACCACATGAATCTGAGCTATTCTCTGAGGTAAACAGAACTGCATGAGAAACACACAAATTATCAGGGGCATCACGCTTAACTCCCCACTTCAAGCTGCTGGGCGGACTGTGGGCCTGAAACCCTAGATTGTCCCAATATCTGATTGTGAGAAAGTTAACCCTCTAAAAGCATCAGGGGAGGGGGAGGGAATCCCAGACCCCAAGTTTCTGGAGCAGCGCTGTTCACCCTGCAGCCCTTGCTCATGTTCAGTTGTCCATGCCACCACAAACTATCCTGGGAGGCCAATCCTTTGTCTGTCACAGAGGACAAGGGCAGCAGGAGCAGCCCAGGGCTTCCAGCATGGTTTTTATGGGATACACATTTTCCCTTTGGGACCATTTCCGGTGAGATTTATTTCATGCTTGAGACAACTTTCTGCTATAACACTCTAACAGCAAGTCATATCAAACAGTGGGGTCCCTTGCTACAAACAAAACATTTGTAGTGGGGGGCAGTCCCAACGAATGGTGACAGTGGTGGTAGCCCTGCAGGGCAGTGGCTGTGTGCAAACGGTTGTGTGTATATGGCACATCCTGCTCTGCCTGCTCCAGTGCGTTTGAGGGCCTGACTTCAGCTCCCATTTTGAAAATGCGATCTCATTCTGGTTGAAGGGAATCATATTAACTGATTTTGTAGCAGGCCTAAGCTTTCTGGCAAGGTACATGGGATAACTTCCAGGAAGGGAATCTAAGTCATCATTTGCAGCCTGCTGATGTGTTTGAGACACCATTGCATTGGGTAGCTAGTGGTTTGTGCAAAGCTTTGTGGCATGTCCACATGGATAATATAATAATTTATCCCTATTTTATGAATAAAAATTGAAGTGGAAAGAGATTTAGTAAGTGATTTGTATGAAGCCATACAAGGATCCTGTGTTGAAGTGAGGAATTAAACCCAGTTTTGAATCTTAGTCCAGCCCTTTTAATCACAAGGTCATTCTTCTGTTCTGCTAGGTAGGAAAACAAGACGTTTAATTTGGTGCTTAATATTTAAAAAGAGATGTCTGTGAATCTCAACCAAAGAGGCAAATAAGTGTAGTAGTTAAAACAAATTGGAGAAAGAAAAGATATCCTGCTGGAGCTGAGTTCAAAAGTCTGGCAAAAAGAGGGGTCTTGTGATTAAGCATGACTTGAATGTAGGTCACTTTGTAGAGCCAGGTGATTTCTGAACACAACACTTAGCAATAGTCTTTCTGCTCTTGGTGGATTTATGGTAGTATAACTCAGAGGAGATAAAGGCTCTAATTTTGACATTTTCTTGACAAGTATTGTTCCACTTCTTTTCTTTCCTTCTTTTCCCCTCTTCCTTGTTCTTCCGTTGTGAAAGTGATTATATTCTGTTGTGAAGTGATTACTGATAACAAGTGATGCTCTTTGAGTAATATGTTAGGAATACCTTTTCACACTCATGAGTTATAAGATGGGAGGTTTATAGTATGTTTGTATTGTACCTTAACAATTTCCCTTATGAAGTGCCAGTGAACGCTCCATAGTAGTTCTATTTTTTCTCTGAAGACTGGCACAATACAGAAACATATAGTTATGTTTAGAAATTCAATAATATAAGTTAAAGAATTTTAAAAAATGCTAGAAATTATGTTGAGGGCAGATCAGCGATTTTGTGCTTATCGGCCCATGATGCCTTTGAGAACTTGAACTGAATAAGGACAGTTTATCTGGACAGGTAACAAGCCCCATACAGCCAGTGCCCTCTTGGAATCTGCAGGTGTGACTCCACTGCCTTCATTAAAGTTGATTCATGAATGCCAGGGAAAAATTTGGCTTTTACTATATAAAGGTCACTCCTTATGACTTAATATTTTCTGTGAAGTGTGTTGTTGAGCATCCCTTTTTTACATACTGTGTTGCTGAGTCATTTATACTTATCCCCCTGACATATGAACACATCTTATAACTGATTTTAAGAAAACATTTTCCATTAATTCTTTCCTTATTCTGAGTAGTGAACTCTTGAATATAACCCCATGAATGTCATCTTTTTATCATTGTCATGGCCACAATCATCAATGTAACTTTACTCCAGGCCAGTGAATTACATTTGTATACAGGGCAGCAACTATAAATTAGCCAGTATTCATAGTGGAAATGTTAACATTTTGGTAAACAGAAGCATATATTGGTTCATTATCAGATTAGAAGGTAACTGAATGAAAGTGGATTATTTATATGCACTTTATTTCTAGATTTCAGAAAATGGGGCTAGAAGATGGAAGAGCAGGTTCTCTGATTGCAGTTCGAGGATGTTATCACAGTTGTAGGGAATAAGGAATCAGTCAAAATGACAGTGGAATGGTTATCTTAGACAAAAGACTTCACCTCTTACAAAAAATCCCCAGTTGCATAAGTTCTCCATTCTTGCATCGAGAACAAATGCTCCAGAACTGGCTTCTGATAATCCTATGCTCATAGGTTTTAAAACCTGTTTCTGCTAGTCTTTTCTGGTTATTCAGAGTACCTCCTTGTCATGCTATTCTGCACTTGGCATACTTAATGGTATGATTCCCATGGATTTTTCTGTACAAACAATGTTTTAGTAAACATGTTCTCAGTAAATTGGAGGTGTGTTTCTAATAGGATGGAGCGTTAGTCAGTATGCACATGGTGGAAACTCCGCACAATAGAAGAAAAGTCTAGTTTGTTTAGTCCTCTTTCAGAGTTGTGCATCCCTCTAATGCTACCTTTCCTGTCTGAGTCAGGGTATTGTCTCTTTTGCCTGTAAATTTTAGGGTCAAGTTGAGGTAAATCTCTGATGGGCTGTAAAAGAGGGCAGTTCAGCTGTCTGATGGGAACTTCAGTGTACAGTATCATTGAGAGGTCATGTTTTTCACCCCATCAGATTTTCATGGGTTGCTTCATTAAAAATTGAGCTTCAACCACATAACAAAACAGAGTGGCAGGCTGCTTGAAACTTCTATCAATAATGTATCAGCTCATCTATTCTGATTTCTTCCAAATAGTCCCTTTGTTATTTTTAGCACAAAAGAGAGTGCATCTAAATACCAAGCTCTGTAAAGGGGGAGAAGACTTCACTCATTGCCACGCTTAGCTAAACAGTGTCAAACATGAAGCAACCTTTTGCTTACATAGAGCTTTTCAGTTAGAGGGGGAAGATTTCCATTCCATGAATGCTTGTTTTTGTACTGGCCAAGATGAGCAATTTTTCAAAGCCCTCATTAACCAACAAGAGATAGCTGTGTTCAAGGATCCCTCCAAAGCACTAGTCATGTCGGTAACATGACTAATGCTTTCTTGGTGTTAGCTTGTGCACAAAGCAGCAATGAGTAGTGGCCGTATTCACTGTGCTTGAGAAATTGCCAGGAGAGAGTGCTGTTCAGAAGTAACAGTAATCCCCTGGGCTCCCTAAACTGCATATGGAAGTACTTCCCTGTTTCTCCATTCTGTTTCAACCACCATAGAGGCAGGCCTGGTACATATTTCTTCTGCTTTATATGGGTTGTGTGAGTGTGTGCTATTGTGACTGTGCAAGGGCAGATGGAGGTGCAGGAGAATTCAGGAGAGGAAGAATGATCCAGTACTTAGAGCGTGGCTGTCTGTCATGTAGGTGTAGCGTTGCCTGTAATGTGGCAGTTTTTGTGTAACCTTCGACTTTTCACTTGGCTTTGTGTCTGTAATGTGGGATAACAGCATTTGCTCCCTTCCACATCCTGCTCCCCACAATCTAATGACCTGAATGGAAACAGGCAGAGGAGAAAGCACTCTTTTTTATGGACTTTCTCTGAGATATCTCTGCTGCAGTGTGTGTTGGTGAACCTGTGCATTACGCAGAGATGCCTCTGTTCTACAGCCTGCATCACTCAAGATTTGTTTCTCTTTGAGAAGGTTTCCTTCAGAGTTGGCAGGTGCGAGGAGAGGTAAATTTCTGTCTTAGCGAATTGTGCCAGGTCCTTTGAATTTCTACCCAATGTGCCTTTCTGCAGCCAGAGAGGTCTTAATTTGTAGAAAAATTTGGGGCAAACTTAGGAAAGAGAAAATTCTTGACCACAGAAAATAAAGCAAACTCCAGTAAATCCTGAGGGTGAAGGGGGTACCATCTTATGTGCAAAGTAGCCAGTAGCAATATAAACTGTGAAGCTATAATATTTTTTAAGAAATAATAGTTCTAGCAACCCATTTCTAAAAATACCCATCTTAAGGGAGGTATTTATACCTCAGCCTTAGGCACCTCTCTCAGCTGGCTAAGTTAGTCACTTTATATCTCCTTTACAGTCAGAGCAGAGAAGTTTCTGGCTGACCCTATGCAGCAGGACTTCAGAGCCTTGCTTTATTCTGTGGAGAAGCCTGTGATTTTAAAGGAATAACTGAAATTATCTGACTGAATTATGGATTTAAAGTTAGGTGACATGACTCTACCACTAATGTCTCTTCAAGTTCATTAGGTAACTCAAGGTGCTAGAATTTCATAGGTATTTGCAAATACTTTAATAATGGCAGAGAGGACAAACAGGCAGAAAAACCTTTATTGCTGTTGTCTGTGATGTGCATGACCTCTATTATTTTGCTTTATGTATAAGGTCAGCTCTTTCTACAGTGTGAACTACAAACATAACTGATAAATCTCTGTGGTGTTACCTGTTCTTCAGTGTTGATTTCTGCATTACTGGTATTAGTTACATATGTGTTTTGAGGAAAAATTGCCATTTTGAGTTGCTCAGAAATGAACATAGGGAGTAAGCTTGGTAGTAGCACCAATAAGAAACTTTGCACCTATGGACAGAATGTGTACATGCGCTGTGTGGTGCGACTATGACAAGAGATGTTTCACCATGTAACATGTTAATTTGCTAATAGGTCTCACACGTATCTCATCTCACCAGTGAGAAAGAAAGCACCTATTTTTATGTCCAGGGTAACACACAGAATCATAGAATCATTAAGGCTGGAAAGGACATTGAAGATCAAGTCCAACTATTAACCCAGCCACTGCCGTGTTCACCACTAAACCTTGTTCACCACTAAACCATATTCCCAGGTGGCCTTTTGAACACTTCCAGGGATGGTGATTCCACCATGTCCCTAGGCAGACCATTCCAATGCCTGACCATGCTCTCTGTGAAGAAATTTTTCCTGATATGCAGTCTAAAGCTCCCCTGATGCAACATGAGGCCATTTATTCTCTTTATGTCATTTGTTACCTGGGAGAAGAGGCTGATCCCCACCTGGCCACAACCTTCTTTCAAGTAGTTGTAGAGAGTGATAAGGTCCCTCCTGAGTCCCCTTTTCTCCAGGCTAAATACCTCCTGCTCCTTCAGGCACTCCTAAGCAGACTTTTGCTCCAGAGCCTTCACCAGCCTTTTCTTTCATTGCAAGATTATGTCCCTCATCTCATTCATCTTTTTTCATCTGCATTACGATTGTCTGACTTCATAATTCTCCTGTAGAGAGGTTTCTGAGGATGCCTGAAACCAGTCAGGGAACCCCAATGTGCACCTACCAAGATTTTTCAAAGAGAAGATTTCTGATTCTGTTTCAGAGATCAGGCAGGTGGGCGCCAGGTGAATTGTCAAAGGCTGTGTAGGGTGGCCATGTGTTTAATTCATTTGTTTAATTCTTTGTTGATTTTCCTTTTCTTTGTGTTTTCCCAATTGGGTTTCCTGTCCTTCTCCTAAGGCACATGGTTTTCTTCCATAATTGTTTTGTCTCATTTGTCTGTACTCATTGCTTGACACTTGGTATCAGAAGGTTATTTGCAATGTATAAACTTGCAACTGTAATTTTGGAAGATTTATTGTATTAATACGATTTTAGATTTCCAACAAGCAAATCAGTAAAATAAACATGCCAGAAGGGAGGGTTTATTTTTTTAAAGAAAGCAGAACTATTTTGCAAATGTTTTTAAAGATGTTCTTCAAATAATGTTCTTCCATGGGGAGATGTCCATGAGCTATTCTATTACACCATTAAGAGCTTAGATATTTGAGTAGATGTTTTGAAACTGAAATTATCTCTAGGGTTGCATATAAGTTGCATCTTAATCTAAGGGTATCAGAGAAACAAGGTGTTTAGGGAGAGATAACACATTGATCAGACCAGGTAAAGTTGTTAGGAAAAGGGGAGACAGTTCCAAGTGCACAGGACCTGTACATAGACAAAATGACTGTCTTAAGTCACTCTCCAATCCCAAATATGCTATCGCTAGAATAAAAAGATCAGTGATGATAAATAACAGTATCTTAATTTCTGAAGAGTTGGCCAAACTGAAAGGAGGGTGACAGGGAGCTCCTCAGCACCGTGTGGGTCAGTACAAGTACACAAAAGAGCAGAGAAAAGAACATGAATGTCTTTTATAAAGTTTATGTGTTTCCTTACAGGATCAAGTTGGATACTGGGTTTTACGAGGTTATGTCAATCTCTAGATGAGTGTGGGGGCATTATTTAAACTGTCACGAGCAGTTTATACAGCAGTACATTGCATCTTGAGACTCTGAAGAATTTAAAGACTAAACTACAACTGTGTGAGCACAGTGAGAGAGAAAGCAGTGTGAACGTGTACAGGGGATCTTGTAAACTGTGTGATCATGATGAGTTTCTTATTGCTACTTAGGGAAAGTGTTTATTTTTCCCAGTGCAGAAGTTGCAACATTCACTAGGGATCTGAGAGAAAAATATTCTGCATTTGAACTTCTGTATCATCAAAAAACATGTCACCGAACAAGTTCACTTTTCTTAGCCAAGAAATGCTTCTTTCCTTCAGAGAGGGACTAACAATGTAATTTGCAAATCCCTCCCAGCAAAAACAATATCAAACACAATGTTTATCTGTATTGAGCCTGACAACTTCACAAATGAGCTTCAAAAGGCATTCAGGAGCACTGTGAATACACATCCTGCAGACATATCAACAGTTTGTTCCTAATGAAACAAACGCTTACCAGCACATTAATCAATCTAATCACAGGGAGAAATCATTCACTACAGAAGAAGTTCTGTAACTTCATTTGCCACCTTGTGTCTGCCTGGCACATGCCTTTGTTAGAGCCTTACAGCTATCCACACAGTCTTTGAGTTGGTTAATTAATGAAATCAATGCGAAAATTTGATATGATTGGTTCCCCAAGGAAGAAGTGGCAGAGTAACCCTGCACTTGTAAGCTTTTGTTTTCTGGAGTGTTGGTTTTTAGCCTCTCTTCAGGAAAAGGTTGCAGACCTGAGGAGAGACAAATCCTCTGAAATTTGCAGAGGTGAGGTTCCTCCTCTCGATTTTGACATTTATCCAGTAAGAAGTGTCCTCAGCACGTCCTTTATGCATCAGCCTTGGGCCACACAGGGAAGGCTGTGAGCATTTTATGATATTTGGCCACTGAGGGCTTAATAATCATAAAGTGTATTTAACTCTGGAGCAATTACTTGCAGGATCAGACAGGCCTGATGTATAACAACTATGATTTGACATCACCATACATTTTCCTTACATCAGCACAGGAGAGGTGTGCTCCTTCTTTTGGATTGTTACCTGCTTTGTAATGACTCACTGTGATACTGCCAGCCAGGATATGAAGCTGCCCAGATCTTCACAGGGAGCTCAGTGTGATCTCAAAGATGAACCGTTGGTGATGTTCAAAAAGTTCAGTTAACTTTTTAAAAAATTATTTTGCTCTTCCCTCTGTGGAAAGTCAGCTGTGCTTCAGTTCATGTGAAGTGCTATTCTCCTTTATATTCAAGAGCCTGGGGGTCTTTTTTGAAGTAGTGGGGTCTGAGCTCTCACCAGCTTATGCCTCCGAAATCCTGGGTAGTCTCAGTGTGCAGTACTGTGAGGGCTGTGAAGTGCTGGGAGGTTGTGGGTCTGTTACAGCCTGTATAACACCTTTGCCACTGTGAGCTGGCTGAGGAAGGAGGGTGTCCTGTGGAAAAGAGTTGAGGGTGAAATCTGTGAAGTAAGTCCTTGAAGGTCAGTGAAACCCAGTTAGGCCCCAGCTGCTGCGCTCCCTGAGAATCTCTGTGACTATGGATGAGCCCTTACTTCACTAGAAAAGCCAAAAATCTTAGTATTTTCTATATTTCTACACTTGTATTAAAAATATGCAGGACAACAATCAAATAGAAAAGGTGGTGAAAATAGTCTGCTGTAAAATGAGTGGTCTGTGAAGTCAGTGACTGTTTTCACTGAACCTTGAACATCAGAGCAATCAGCACTTGGAAATTACATTAGTTTACTTCAAGTCATTTTAGGTAAAATAATACAGCTTTTGTGGATACACGGTCTGATATCAGTGTAATGTCAGCTACGTGATTTCTGCCAGTCTGCTGGGGTGATGGGGATGTACAGCACTAAATCTGCCAGAATTAACATAGATCCAAGTGTTGTTCCCACAACCTGTTTTTTAAAAAAAATTGACACAACAAAAGGATTTGCATTAAGTGATCATGGGATTTCTGATCTGCTTATAAAATAAACTTTTCTCTCTATATATAAACATAAATTATACAAGTCAGTATGAAATTGATAGTGTTTTGAATGTGTGCTTGTAGTAGCAGTTTCAGGAGATTGCCGTACTCCTACTGGTCAAAATGGACTGACAGAAATTGGTTGAGTATGTTCACCAGTTCAGATGTGTGTTTCCTAGGTTTTGGTGGAAGGAAGCACATATCTGTATAGGCAGCTACGGACACAGAGGGACATCTGTGCACTGGTACTTCTAAACATCCCATCTGACAACTTGCACAGTATTAAATTAGTGTTCAACAGGAGTAACTCAGTAATAGCCTGAGCCATCACATGAGCACATAACTTAGAACGAGCAATAGATGCAATGCAGACACAGGATGTCAGATATCAGCTGCTGATTCAGAAAGACATACAGATGAACTAGATGGATATGGTTCTACTGACCTCAGAGAGCTTCACTTCTCCAGGGCAGCAGGACTATTATATGGAATTATATGCTTAAAGCCTTTCTGAATTAAGACCCAAGAAAATCTGGGGTTTTTTTTAATATTTGAACAAGAGTTGGAATGTTGAAGATGATGCTACACAAGATGAGAATTTTATCTGTAAATTGTCCCTAGCTTTCCCTGCTCCAGAACATAATTTCATTTATTATCCTAATGAATTAGTTTAATTCCGGGGAAAAAGTTCTTAACTATTTCTCAAGCAGAGAAATGAAAAGTATGAATAATTATTTAAAAATGGGGCAGAAGTTTAAAAAATGCAAAGAGTATCTAAATTAATTATCTCAATGCTTCTCTTTCCTTTAAAAATAGAAATCTTGCAAGCAATCAGTGTTTTCACAGTTTCTGATCCTGCCTGAAAGCTGAAAGTTTAGTTGCAGCCATTAGTATTATTTGCCACAGCAAAAAACCCTTAAGGTGTCAGATATGGTATTTAAAACGTGGTGCTAATAAGAAAATGTTTCCATTACAATTCTGGATCAATACAGAAATCTGTCAAGGTGACCCTACAGAGACAACAAGAAGATGTCTATACAGATTTGGCATCACAAATTTATTTGAGATATGGCAACGGTGGGCCATAGCCAGGGCTCCTGGCGCAAGATGTGCACATGGTTGCACTGAGGGAATATCTCACCCATAGAGAGATAGCTGGTTGTTAAGGTACCTCTGATGCTCTGTAGTATTGCTGAGATTAGATGTGGCAAATAAAAGTGTTTTTCTCTGATTTGCATAAATTTGTCTGTTAACAAACAGGGTATCGATAAGAACAGTAAACAAGTGCAGAAGTTTTGACTTTCCCTATCAGTCCCCAGCTGCTGTCACCAAGGAGCCACTTGGATAAAGCATTTATTCTACAGTGGGAAACAGCCCAGCCCATCAAAGCTTTGCCTGCTGTGTGGGGACTGCCTACTGAATCAATAGAGAGAGTCACTACATGATTGAACACTTAATCTATCTGCAAATGAAATTAACAGGACAAACCCAGAAGGATTCAGTCTAAATAATTCTCCTGAGCAAAGCATGAATCTTAAGGTGATAGATATTAGAAAAATATATAGTATAATTTTTAAAATTGCAAAGAAGAAAAGCTCTTTTCTATATATACTCACAAATGTCACAAGAGTTAAGTAAATAAATAACACTGTACAGGACTAATTTGGAGGAACCTTTGCACTGTCTTTGCAAATATACACAATTAAACCTTGCACCATTTGCAGCCTACCAAGAAAGACTGAGAAGTAGCTGGGTTTCCATCCTCTGTTCAAATCTGACTGGCACCAAGTTGCAAGTCCATGGCGAAGTGAAGATGGACAGAGTAGCAGTGGAATGGCCCTTCCTCATCAACTCACTGGGACTGAGGATTTACAACCTGTAATAAAAGGAAATAGTGGAAAAATCTGCCATGGGAAAACAGATCTGTATGGAATTTTACTCTTAAAGTTCTGTCTTTCAGGAGAAATATTAGGGAATCCAGAGCAGATCCAGAAAGGGACTATAATGCAGAAGTTTGATTTTGTCTCCCCTTTTTGGGTTGCCATCTGCTTTATCACTTACAGAATGTTAACATTCTTTAAAAATGGGCAGATGGACCTCATTCAAGTTCTGACAGTAACTCTTTGTTATTGGTACAAATAGCTGCAGAGGTATTTAATTACCATTAGTAGTCATCAGTTTGCTGCTAGCTGGTGACATTCAGAATAGTGAGCAGGCTGCATTCTTTGTGTCCAGTGAGTTCATAGAAAGTTAAACCTACTTTTGACAACAGCCTCAAGCTTAGCTACCATTAACCCCTCTTCAGTTACTGGATGATGTGTTTGAACAGTATGAATGATTAATGAAGGTTAAATAGTCCAGTTTCTATCTTAAAACCTTTTGTTATTGGCAAAGGGCAGGGCAACTGACCAGGTGAGCAGAAATTCAAGTGTTTGATTTTCACCAAATAGTTCTTGGCAAATTTAAATTATCATGAGATGGTATATTCAGACAGATATTAAGGGCTGGGCCAAAGAATGTAATTCTTGCCACTTTGGCAAAATTAAACCGATCTTGCTTATGAAATTAAAATTCTCTGCTTATATTTTTCTCAGCAAAAACTCTACAGTATTGCAATGTGTAAAAATACCTACTCTGGTATTAACAACATTTGGTTTTATTCTTTGTCCCTTTCTTAGATGATACAAAAAGAAGGAAAGAAAATTCTTGGTAGTTGTTTGTTACCTGTTCTATCCTAATTCCTGCTCAAAATTTGGTCACTTGCAGTTTTGCAGAGGCGAGATTCACTTTTGACACCATAATACTTGCTTGTGAATGCATGGTATAATATTTGCCAGTTCTGCATGAGAGGATGATCCTGGAAGACTCAGAAGTTACAGGGCAAAGGTAGGTCCAGACATTAGGGTTCCTTTGACCTCAGACTGCCCAGAGTTGCCTTTATACCTGTGAATAAGAAGTCAGAGGCAAAGACCAAGCGAAGGCAAATCCATTCAGCAAATGCTTTCAGATGCAAACTGTGGTGGGCTGATTTTTTTCTCCCTTCTTATACGTTACCATTGCCACTGACTTCTTTAGCAAATGCCCTTTGCTGACATCCTTGCAGCTTTATTGGCTACAGGAGTTTTTCATAACAGAAACTGAATGATGAACAATTCCAGGAGTTCATAGGAAAGAAGGGTCCTGTTCATGCACCTTGTTTGGAGTAAGGGGAGCTACAGAGAAAGCCCATTTGCAATGAAATTTAACTTACTATATTTTCTCATTTCAGTGAAAATTGTGCATTGACAGATTCAGACTCTGTTTCCTGTTTTTTTCTTTAAATCTGCTTTAGACACCCTGTGATTATTGACAGTGACCATAACAAAAATATGACTGATCTCAAAGCAAAAGGATCAGTCCTCCTTTGTTAGAAGTAACTATTCAGCCTTCAACAAAATGTCAACTGCCTTAAAAGCTTCCACTGTAATATATATAATGTACATAGTCTAAAGTAGGGGATCTAAAAACCATTAAAAATATATCTGATACCACTGACTACAGCCCCAGTCCAGTCTCACTCCAGTGACATCTGTTATCTGTAGGAAGGAAAGAACATATCCAGAGGTTATTCACCATTGATTCTTGTCTCATTTTCTGTCCAGTATCAGAGCTCCGGACAACTGAGTAAATAAAATCACCAGTGACAAGACCGTGCTGACACGGAAGGAAGATGATGTCAGTTGGTCACTACTCTTGTAGAAACATCACTGAGATGGGTCACAAATGACTGCTGGGTCACACTTATTAAGAGCAGGGGGGACACAGACTCTGTCCATTCATTCCTGTAAACAGGGGAGTATTAAAATCATTTAGAAATGTGGGTTTTTTTCAGTAGCTCTGGTGTGTTTGGGAAAAAATTTGGTGAAAACCTCTGTGTTGCTCATGTATGCCTTCCAGATACTGTGGGTAACACCTGGACTTGCTTGAGTAATGCTTCTCGCATTGTTTCATGTTTTCCAAAGTAATCCTGTGCCTGTCCCAGGTAGAGCACTAGTTATTAGTTAGGAGAGGATTAGACACAGCTGTGCCTGATGTGCCTTCCATACTCTGGCTGTAGCAGTGCATACAGGCCCAAGGCAGCCTTTCTGCCTGACGCGGTGTCCAGCCCTGGGGTATTTGCCTCAGAGTCAAACGGGACCTGAATTCGCTTTTGCTGTAGTGGGGGCTGACATACAGTCACTTCTCTTGACTTTGGAGGCCTCTGTGGGCTGCTCTGCTCCATCTTGTAACTCCTGTGTTTCTCTTTTCCTGAGATATACCCTGCATGGGAGCAGGCACCATGAGTGAGACCAGCCCTGAGTTAGACAGGTACCGTGCCTAACTAACACTTTAAGAAGTCAGAGTGTTTGGATGCAAATGGGCATCCAAGTTTTCTGATTTGTTTCCTGACTGGTTAAACCATATTCCTGAGCTGTTGTGGTAGAAGGTGTGTCACAGTGCTGGGACATGTGATGGAGCGTGTGCAGATTACCTGCTGGTCACTCCAGAGGAGGAGGTCTGGGGCTGGAATGAGTGAGGTATTTCCTAGCAGGTTCCTTTCTCTGTGGTGCCTCTTCAGGAGGGCACATCTGAGATTCAGTTTGGCATGATGAAGCTTATAACACTTGCATTTACCTTAGTCATGACAAGCATGAGAAGCTTAAGTGAAAGAATTTGTAAATTAGTATTTTGAAATTTATTAAGCCAGGTATTGAGCATTTGGTATGTTGTCATGAAAAGTGTAAGAAATGTTCTCGTTGCTATGTTTTGGAATACTTTTATTAATAAGCATGGTTTCCAAGGCAAAACCTTTGCAGCTTGATGGCAGGCTGTATGTACAACTTACCCAAAGGTGGAAGCAGTTGTACATCTGTCTCTTGCTCTACCTGAACAGCAAACAAGGCTAAGTAGTTCTGATTAATTAATGTGTGAAAATACCTCAACTGATTGTCTACAAAATTCTCTTAGCTCTCTTAGATCTCTTAGAGAAGTTACTTATGTTGTGCAGACACCCCTTTAGTTGTGGCAGGGAGATCTAAGGAACCACTTAAGTGAATGTTGAAAAATGTGTACAGAAATTACTTTTGAAATGGAAAACAAAATCATCCAAGACTGAAAAATGGGATTACAGCACTTACCATCCTGTTCTGATTTACCCCTTCAATATCTGTGTAGGAGGTACAGACAGGGAATGGAAGAATAGTGTATCAACCTTCCAAGCTCACTAAGGATGTTTTTGGCAGAGTGCACGATGTAAGGAGGTACCTTCACCTCTGGATTTTCACACCTGCCTGGGTAATTCTTCAGAGCTACATGATATCACCTGTATGTCTAGGTTTAACAGCCATCAAGACTTTCAAAGAGAAAATAATGGGAAAACTCTACACAACAAATTGTTGACTTACAATCACAAGCCCAATTAATTCAGCTACATTGCCATATATAAGAAGGAGAAAGGGTTAAAAAAGATTGAGAAATAGATATTTAGAGTTCTGTTAACTGTCTATCCTGCCAAATTATGTCTGGCGTTTAGAAATAGGGTAAAATGTCTATAAGCTCAGAAAGACTGAGATTTATCCCACTATATGAAGTAGGTAATGAATCACCTCAGGAGTTATTTACACGTAAAGTGTATAATATTTTAACAAATGATTAGGAGAGCTGAATCACACTTTAGCAGCCATTTTTTGGTAGAGTAGTAGAATTTTAATTAGCTTCATATTCATTACTCACCCAATACATAGTCTCTAATTGTACCTTCAGTGTATTTTGCTGTCACTGAAGCTCACTTTTATTAACTGTAATCATTGAAGGTTTTATGAAGCCTATCTATAGTATATGAATACCACAGTGCACATTAATCACTCAGCCTTACTAAGCTGTCATAAGCATTTGCCAGTAGATAAGTAGATTTTGTACTTGCACTGGCATGATACTTATGAGAAGTTGAACCAAAAAGTGATTTATTTGATCACCAAGGAAAAACCTGGTAATTGAATAGGTAGATTTTGTAAACTTATAGTAATTTACTCAATTTTTAAAGAGACATTTCTTTAGAAAAACACCTGTGCAACTTTCTTTTAAAAAAAATAAAATTAAAATAAACCTTTTTCTAGTTTTTGATAATTAAAAATCTCCATTTAATCAGCATAGAATAGTAATATCTATGACAATTGTACTTCTCTGGCCGTGTAGTTACACAGAAAACTGTACATGCAAAAGTAAAATACATGATTTTATTTTGTTTTTCAATAAAATCTTACAAGAATATGTTCATCACCTATGTATTTAGAGTAGGAACTTCACCAGCAGTATTGAAGCCAACAGACTCCTAATCCCTTTGGGGTGCAAATTCACCACTGATCCCTGCTACTGATGGGTTTGTGGTTTGTCTCTAAGTTTGTGTGACCTCCTCTTCCCCTGTACTCTGAACTTCTCTGTTTGGACTGTAAACTGAAGATCATAAAGCCATATAATTGAAATTACTTACATTTGCTGCATCGTGAAAGCAGAAGCAGGATTTTTAACATGTGAGCCTGAGGACTTTGGGGTCACACCTGGGCAAATATCAGAGCAGTCCCCACTTGGGTGAGTGCAGCTCACTGGAGAGCTGCAAACTCTCCCACTTCTGAGAGTATTTCATCCACACTGAGATACTTGTTTATTGAGCCTCCAGTAAATACACTGTAGGGTTGTTGAAGTTGTAGATGTGGCAGATAAAACAAATGTCTGTGTTTAGCACAAATTGGTCCATCAACATAAGGGTATGTCGATAAGAACAGTAAATAAAATTACACCTGACAAACAACAACATCATAACCACAGGGTTCCGTACAAGTGTTTGTTCTTCATAAACATTTTTCATCTTTTAATAATGTAGGTAGTTCACACACAAACTTAAGACGATAAGTGAAAAATGAGTTATCTGGGGACTATGTTGAAAGTGCTGACCTTGCCTTTATTCAATCAAATTCCCAGTAATAAGGATGTAAGATTTGCCTAGAGCAGGCCTGAACTGGGATTAAGGATGGCAGCTGTCAGTGATTTTTCCTGTAAAGTAATGCTGCTAGATGCTCCTGTCATACAGAAATGATAATAAGAAAGTAATTAGTGTTTGCAGTATTAATCTTATTGGGGCAGGAATTCTTTTCAGAGATCATGATTTTTCTTTAATTTCTCAATTGGCCATTAAAAAATTGTGAACTGGTACTGCATGTCATTCTCCCACTCAGAAAATGTCAATCAAATAGAAAGATGAAAATAAGTAAGTTCTGCTTAAATGCCTACAAAAGAGAGAAGCAGATGGAAGAGTGGTTTGGTCTGAATTTTTTTCTTTGCTGGTATGCCACCTGCAAAAATGAAGTAGAAAGTAATATCAGACAACAAGCTGTTCTCCGGTGCTTCTAAGCAAGTTGCTTTTAAATTAGTCAAAAAAAAAAAATAATAATTCCAAAGGGAGTTGGTTTGGAGCTGAAATTACCAAATTGAATTTCAGGAGTTTTTCATAGTTACACACCTGATTAAGAAAAGTATGTGACTGTTCTACTGTTGGCCAAAAACTCCTTCAAATTTTTAAGACCCTGTCGACTTTCAATTGAGAATTTTGCTTAGATGAAATGACATGAATGAACGAAGAAGGGGTTGCAATTCCAAAATATGTCGAGGCAAATTTTAGCTTAGATCCAAATCCGTCTCTGTATGCTGAGGCCACATCCCAGAAGACATGACTCTTCCACAGTGCCAAAGGGCATCAATCTATCAATGAGAACAGAGAATCCATCAGTTCCCTCCTCTTTGACTTCTCCTGGAAGACCCTGTCACTCATGATCTTTTCTCTTTTATCATTGCTATATTACAAACCTATCCCTGTTGAAATTAGTGGCACAAATGTCAGTGAGCAAGGTTGAGATGGTGCAAGGATGTGGGGACATTCGAATCACAAGGTTGCTGTGATGGGATCACAAATGTTACTAACAGTGTTCAGCAGACTCGGATTTGGATGCTTCCACCAGGGCTTCCATTTGCTCAGGATTGCTTTGCTGATCACTCTTGCTCTCACCTCTCTGTGGAGGTGGCTGCTTGATCTTTATGCATAAATGCAACATCAAGATGTATTTCTGGAAAAAAAATATACCTCATCTCATAGTAAGTAAATGACAGTCAATCATTCTTGCAATGTTCCCAGATAATTAGCCACTGGGCCTGTCTAATTACTTCCATGAAACTTGAGTTGTCTTTCTTAAATTTCTGAAATATGGTATGGGAAGTCTCAGGTAACACAGTGGTTAGCCACTGGCTGGTCAACAGTTTATTAGTGGTATTTGAATGAGGGATGGTAAAATATGGATATGCTCCTTACTTTCAAATTATTTATTAATTATTTTATATTACCTTTTTTCCACAGTAGTGATTAGCTGGTTTTAATAATATATCAATGTAATCATGTATACATGAAAAAAATACACTGGTTCACCTTGCATGGGAGTAGGAATATCAAACCACACAAGTGTGTATCAAAAGACACTAAATAGGGCTCAGGGAATTTTACAACTGCACGTTCTTTTACCATTTTATTTCATGACTGAAGCAACTTTTCTTGGTATAATGAGCTTGCCTTTAAGAATGGGGTCTAAGGTATATATTTTGGTGAGTTTTCTCAATTTAAATTATCGAATCCTCAGCTGTGCCTGCTTTCTCTTCCTTTTACACATCTGCCCTTTGCTAGTGCCCTATAGACTCTAGAGAAATTCAAAATTTCTACTCTCTAGGATGTTTCAAATTGCATCAAAAAGTTCACATTTTAAAACAATTTCTGTTCTGATCTGAGAAGTCTGCATTGGGATGATAATCTTTACAAAAGGCAGAAAAGAGTATGTTATGAGGTCTGTGGAAGAGAAACAGCCCATGCAGCCTGCTCCTGGAGATCTCCGTGTGTAAGACCCAGATGGAGTGAGTTGTCAGGACCCAATGCCAGGGTGCCCTGCAGTGCTTGGCTAGCTTGGTTGTCTCCAGCTCCCAAGGTGTGGCACAGCTAATCCTCTTTGCCTTTTAATGAAATTGTTCTTCTGATTCCTTTGTTGAGGAAAATTTTCCTTGTGCTTGCCCCTGGGACCTGAGAGTAGAAGGTGCCTTCATTCCTTTGAGTTTTGTTCTCCCATATCAGCTGTACAGTTGTTTTAGTCAGAGTTTGGGCTTTGTTTTTGGTTTTGCAGACTTCTGTATCTGAGCAGAGCCTTATGGCTCGATGCTCTAGAGGAGCCTGCTCTGCCTTTGACAATGTCTACAGAGGTACAGACCAATGATCATTTTGCTGAAATTAGGACATATGGCTAGTTTTGCCATGTTCCTCTGTTGGCTGTTACATTTAGGTGCTGATCTGGAAATGATAAATGTTTCAGCCACAAGTAGGACTGCAGGGCCAACAGTGGTATTGCAAGAGAAGTGAAGGGAAAATGCAGCTCTGTCATCAGCTGAGAGAGAGCTTGCAAAAGGCTGTGTCCCTTCACGACATCTCAGTAAACTGCTTTTAACTGCACAGCTCCATGGAATATTACAGAAAACCAGTGGAAAATTACAAGCAGTTATCCATTACTCCACAAATACGCTTTACATACTTGAACTGCATTGAATGTCTGGTTCCAATTCTGTTGTTGTTGCTTAGAGTAATTCTGGTAATTCATTGTCAGCCTCTACTGCAGGATAAATCTTTGCTCGAGGATATTCTCAATTCTTCTGGAAAATCAGGGAGGAATCCTGGCATCAGTGGGATTTTGCAATTTATTTCAGTGGAACAAACATTTTGGCCCATGTTTTTCCTTTTTCTATTATAGCTGGAGAGGTTTGCATGAAAAGAACAAAGAACCCTAGAAGAAGTGGCAGGTTTCTATGGATGCTCTGCAAACTTTATTCTCTTGTGCCCCTGGAGAATCACTCTCTGGATAAACGCAAACACTGGCAAGAAATGTTCTTTTTTTTGTGAACAAACTGGCTCACCATCCCTGAAATCAAGGAAACGGATTAGTCAAAAGAGTTCGTGTTCGCATGCAATAAATATGTTTAAATCCACTATGGCACTGAGATCCAACTGTGTACTGGGAACAACCAAAAATACACCTTTCCCAAGGTGGCTCTTGGAGACAAAGAATGAATCAGGCACAGGTTATGTAGGTCACTGGCTACACTGGAGGGAAATTGAAGACAACAGTAAAGATATTTCATATGAAGTTAATTGTTATTCACAGACACTAATTACTTCTACTAAAACTGGTAAGAGTTACAAGTGAGATTTTCTTGGTATCATGTGGAGTTGAGAGATTCACAGGGAAATACATAATTCTGTGTTTTTTAAAGAAAATAAGACAGGTTTTTGCGTTTGGGTGCAATACAAGGTTATTAGGCTTTAATATGGACCTGTTCTTTCCAAATCTAAGAGGTTTGAACCTATAGACCTGGTCACTCCTTATTTTTAAGCTGTTACAGCCTTAAAAGATAGAAAATGCAATTCTACTGTTTGTGTCTGTGTATGCCCAAGGTATGCAAAGGTCTGGCTCTGTGGCTGACATTGCTTAGTTTGAACTTCGAATGCAGTGATGTGGTAATGAAACACCAAAAGGACAACTTGTACCATTCTTTAGAGAAGGGAGCATCACCATCTCAGCCATGCAGTTCTGTTCAACTCTATATTAATTTTGGATATACTGGAAGGGACTGGAGAGCGATGTCCCCCCAGCAGTTTCTTTAACCCATCACTCCTCACTCGCATCTGAGCTCAGTGCTGTAGGTAAGCAGAAATGCGGCATTTGGGTTAATCCCTTGGCACAGGCAGGTCAGGCACTCCCACTAAGTTAAGTACTAATGCACTTCGAGTTAGTGCTTAGTGTCAGGAAATCCCCCAATTCCCAGAGCCATGGGTAGGATGTTTGAATGTGCAAACATATTTTCACATGACTAGAAAATAGGCGTTTTTAAAGGAAGCATTTGCACTTCATGTACTTTTTATTCGTTTTTAGAATGTTAAATACAGCTCTTTGATTTTGCACTGGAATGGCTCTGTGGGGCTAGGTAACCCTGGGATGAAAGAACACGAAATCCTCTGTCATTGGGGAAAACATAAAAGAAAGCCTCATAAATATAACTGTGATGCTCATCTGATAAAACTGGAAGGGTGAACTGGTATTTTTACCTAGGAAATTCAAATACTAGTTATTTGATGGTATGAAATTCCTTTGTGTAAAATGTGTATCATTCATTCAGGGTGCTGACTGCAGAAACACTGTTTGGACTTGAAAGGTGAGAAGACCTCTGGATGCTCAGGGGAGAGCTGACACAGAAGTGGGAAAGTGCTAGACAGGCTACTATTGCTGCCACTTCTGGTCTTCAAGCTACTGTGTTTCAAGATTTCTCCTTCTGTTCTGCTCCCTCCAATCAGCCAACCTCTCCCTTGGGAGGTTCAGGCTTTCCCAACCCTCTGGACAGGTGAACTGCTCTTTTTTCTCTCTCTTACGTTCATGCTTCTCTAGTCAGCTTCTCTGGCCATTCCCACCTCTCCCCATTCAGGAGTCAGAGGTTTTTATAGGCTCATTTCTCTGATTTAGATATTGAAGAAAGACCTTAAGGTTATCCTGAGCATTTTGGAAGGTAAAAATAATGATGCTTCTTATGGATTGTTGTTGTTGGGGTTTGGTGGCAAGGATGGTGTTTTAGGAGTCAGGATCAGTAACAATCTCCTCTCTGCTACTGCATCTTCCGTTACTGAGGTCCATTCATTTCTCCACTGTTTTCAGTTGCCAGCAGAGGTGATGCTAGAGACCTGCTTTTGTATTATGTGTGGATGCAATTTAGGAAAAAAAAAAAAGGGATATTTTTTCAATGTAATCAGGAACTTTACGCTTCTGAAGCACCTCATATCCAGAGAGCCAGTGCTGAAAAAGAAAATGAAAAATCTTTTTGTCTATTATTGAAATGCCATAAATATTACTACAACCCTCAAAATAAAAAAGAATAATTTGAAATGCTTCCTAGCACTGGGCAGGAATTGGGCAAATGCACAGATGCCTCTGGAAATCAAATCCAGGCAGAAGGGAAAATACTCCCTTGTTGTACAGAAAGGAACTGATGTTCATATGTTTGGGAATTTACACAGATCCTCATTCAGTAAGGCACAGTGGCAGTAGCCACCTGCAGATACGGCTGGGGGCACACAAGAGAACGGGTATATCCTCTACATACCAGATGTCCCTTGCAAGAACCAGTCTCCTCTTCACCCTCCTCTGAATGCTACAAGCTAGCTTTTTAGTTTAATGATCTTTAAAAAAAAAAAAAAAGAAATGGTTTATTTGAAGGAGAAAAACTTCCTGCAAATAATTAACTGCCAAAAATGACCACTTGGGAGTTTTATATTGATTTATTCCTCGCTCCACCAAACACTTCTGTTCTGTATCTTCCACTTACTACATTATCACTTGTCTATTTTGCATATTGGGGTTATGAATTTGCCTTTTCAGCTGTCTTAGGCTATTTGCATATCTTGATTGTTGATAAAAATATGACAAATTGTTCTTGGCAATGGGAGGGGAAGGGTTTTAATGATAAATGGGTTTTGAACTGCAAGCGTATATTCCACATTTCCTGTGAATGCCATCTACTGAAAAGCTCATTGCAGCCTGACAAAACATTTTTCTGGATTTAGCCTTAAATAAAATTTAATAGCCATATTAAATAGCAGAGGTTACTTTTCCCTTTTCCTCTTTTCTCTCTCTTTTGGCAGTTTTCCTCCCTACTTTTCTTTCTTTAAGAGCTTCTTTGACAACAGGACAGTGCCCCAGATTTCCCAAATCTTAGAAAGCCTGGAAAAGGTTAATTGGAAAAGTCAGGGTTGCAGTTGGATAGTTAGTGCAGCTGTATTCTCTCTGCTGCTTGTTAACATTTTCTCAGTGCCTCAAGGCCCCACAACTCTGTGTCACTGCTGTCGCCAGTGCCCTGGCTGTGAGTCCACTCCCCAGCCTCTCTGGCTCCTCATTTCTATGCGCTTCACTTTGCTGAGCCACTCCAAGCTGGCGTCATCCATCCAGTCACAGCTCTCTAAGTTTGCCATGTGCACTGACCCCGTGCTGACCCTGAACCATGATACAAACTATGGGATTGTAATTAATCTCTAATTACCCACAATACCTCGCTGGGTATTCAGCTTGCTGTTCAGTTGTATTCCTTACCAGTTCAGTCATCAGTGGAGCATTCAAATTCGGTGCAGCTCAGTGTTTAGAAACCAAGGGCTTCACTAATGTTGAGTGGCTGGGGTACTTCGAGGGCTGCGTCCACCTTGCTTTGCTCTGTCAGGGCTCTCCATCCAGGCAGGGCAGAGCCAGGCTCCAGCCCTAGCTCAGCCAACTGAGGGTGCAATGCTTGGGTTCATGTGTCACCATCCAAAAGACAACTGAGCAGGCTGCATGTGACACCTCTTTCAGTTCTTTCTTTTGCAGCTGGTGTTATTTCTCCTAGCAGGGGACAGATGGAGACTGTCATTGAGTCAGCATATCTCACTAGAAGGCATCACTCTTCTTTTAATTTAGGTTGTATTCCTGCTTCTGTCCAGGTGATAGGATCTAGAAAGTGTAATTCATAGGGAAGATGCTCTGAGGATGCTGATCTGAGATAGGGAACTAGTGCTGGGATTGTGAAGTGGTCCTGCTCTTGAGCTCCTAGCTAAATCCAACCCTTAAGAGGAGAGATTTGATGTGGCCTTGGCTATAGGAGCTGCTACGGACTGTAAATTTGGTTTCGCTCTGGTAATCCCACTGGGACAGGATCTTCCACTCCTTTTGTGTACAGCAAAAGCAAAGGCATCATGCTACAGCCCTCAAATGCCAGAGAGAGCACTCAAGAATCAAAGCACTGTGTAAGAGAAACTCTTTCCCCAGGTGTAGCTCTCCTACTATCTTCTCATGTCTCAGCTGTTTTCTCTTTCTCTCCCTTTCCACACTTGCACTTATCTAGCTTTCCTCTGTCCTGAAGTGCTTCACTGGCTAGTTCCTCACATCTCACCCACCCTCCCATTTTCCCTCCACCCGAAAATCTCTTCAAAGTTTCAGATAGCCTGTCTTGGAGATGGGAGGGAATATTTTGATGGGATATGGTTTGAGTAGAACATGCATATTTGTTAAAAAATGGAGAAGTCCTAGTTCCAATGACATACTCACCAAACCAGACCAAGATCCAGTGCCAATTGGTGTGGCTCCCAGTAGTCACCAACCAGCTCTGACATCCTTGGGTGGAGCTGGGACTTTCAGGACTGTTCGCTCCCTCTTGTGCAACTGGAGTTTCTCGGTTTCTAAACTCCTGACTGGGTGGCAGACCTCTCCCTCAGCTCACAAGGATTTACTGGGCTGTCCTGGGCACCACCAAAGAGGGCATCCAGCTGCTGCATTTCACTGTGGAAATTAGAAAGAAAAAATTGACGTAGAAAAAAAAATTAAAATTGCTTTATAGTGGAAAATTCCAAATTTCCAATGGAGAACTAGTAAATATATCAATCACCATTTTGAACTTCTTAGGTTCATTCCTTCCAGCATTTGCACTGGAAAGCTGTCTCAAAATCATAGTGCCTTGAGAAGTCTACTGATTTCCAGCCTAAAGTTATTAATATTTTACCTCCTTTGTACCTGATAAATGCAATATATGTGCATTCGAACACAGAATTTTAATTTCTCACTATGGGAGAGCATAGCTGGGTTAAAAATCTTGTCTTTTTTGCTTATTTATGACCTGATACCAGCTCAGCCTGATACCTGACATAAGAGCGTTAGTAGATGTATTTCTCTATGTGACAGCTCTTCCAGGCCCAATATGTTGCAGCCACCTCAACTTGATGTAACAATTGCTGTGGTGACTGTTTTGCTCTTAAGTTGTCATGACATATGAAATGATCACGTTATAACCTGCCTAACTTGTTTGAATATTGTATATGGTAAACCTGTTCTTTACCAGCAATAACTTGTACTCCTTGCCTTTGCTATCTCTGACATGGGAGAAATGTGAGTACCAGAGAAATCTTTGTACCAGACGTGCTCCATGTGTCATTTGACTTGGTTTTAACTTGGGGGGCTTATTCCTAAAATGTTTAATAGAGCATTTGGGAGAAGAAAGGGCTTGTACCCTTGCGCACCTGTCAGCACAGTTTGCCCTCATAAGGTCCTCTCCTCTGCTTAGAGACCTTTGTTTCCCACACCAGGTACTGGCAGCATTCCCATCTCTAAGACATGGCAAATACTAACAAAAGTGGCTTGAATTTTTTCGCTGAACATCTTTTAGACTTCCTCTTTTTATTCACAACTCTATAAAATCTTAGCATTTTTCTTTAGAGGCTCTGTGTCAGTAAAATTGTTGGATGAATGAAAAAAATATTTCTGCCTACATTTTCTTTGGTAATTCACTAAATTGAATGACTACACCTGTAGCTGAGGTCAATAATTACCTTTTTTTAGTGACCTTCAAATACTTTAATGTTAATTTTGGAAAATAGATCTATCCATGACTCATGTGGATGTATGTTACATGTAAACCCTGGCTGCATAGGGAATATGTCTCTGTTTCCAAGCCAAATTTTGAAAGATTGTGGGTAGCACTATTAAATAACCCATCTATTTATCACGTACAAATAAATGTTTCTTTATTTTATAATTTAAAATGACAACTGACTCAGTTTATGATACTGATGTGCTAGAGATTCCAAAAGAAAGAATTAAGAAAAGAAACCAACACCCAGTGTTTTTCAGCACCTGGTAATGCAGGCATCTGATAAAACATAGGGACCTGTGATTCATATTTGGCCTACTTTTAACCCCTGAACTTTGTAGAGTGATGAAATTTGAACAGCAGTATTTGTGTATTGAAACTGTTGGTTTAGAAAAGCCACATGAAACACACTTAACACTGCCTTTTTTTTTCTTTTTTTTTTTTTTTTTAAATCAGCTTTCTCATTTCTGCCTCTTGCTCATACATTTCTTTTTTTGTTTGGTCAAATTTCTATTATCACACATTGAGGGGTTATTGGGCGTCACCGAGAGTTGTATTCAGTTCTTGAATCATTTACCAGATGTATTACCTTGGGCAGTAAGTGCAAAGTTACTTCATCTGTGTTAGAAATGGGCACAGAAGTGAGGTAAGTCCCAGCACGGAGGTTGGGTGATGAGGTAATTGCCTGTAGATGCAAGAGGGCGTTTGTGAATCTGTGGTGCTATTCCAGTGTTATTGAGTATACAGGAATTATTCCGTCAATACAGAATAGACCTTATTGTAAATCTGCTTATTTTATAAAAAAGTTCCTCATGAATAGATACAGTGGTAGGTGTTGATTGTTGCTGAGAAGGAATATACCATGAATTCTTTTGCTCTATTTAAAAACAAAGCCTTTCTTCTGTTAAAGCTTCTCAGAAACTTTCACCTTTTTTTCATTTCCATTATATGACAAGCAAAGGTAGTTCTGCATCTTATTTTTTTTGAGTAGCTTGTGTTCTCAACCTTGAAAAGTAGAGTTAAGTTCTGTCCCCTAGGTTTTAAGAAGGGATGTTCTTGTTTTCGCAGCCATTCTCAAATGCTCAGGTATGCGTTTAGCTTTTCTAAAATTAGTTGTCCTATTGAACTCGAGCTTCTTGGTCTTCCGTGGGGTTTTGGCAGGCAGGAGGAAGTGGAACATTATTTTTGTGACTGTACACTGTACTGCAATAATATTTGATTTTTCAGTAGAGGTCTTGAAAAAAGAACAGTTTTAGAAAGGTTTTCCTTTCCTTTCCAGAAGTTGCCAGCAGAGATGAGAAGTCGGGACACGTGGACACACTGGTCTGTTTATTTTGATTTCTGTGATAGTAACTGATGTGGTGAACCTAAGACCTTCTCACACATTTTCCTCACAAGCCTTGAGTTTGCAAAAGGACCTTGATCACTCAGCAGAATACAAATGCCAAATTCCTACTGATTAAGAAAAAACTAATCTCCATATTGTAATGAAAGATATATCACTTTTCGTGCAGCTGGTGGGGAAAAGGTTAAGAGAAATCTGGAGGGAAAAGGAAAATACTCCAACTGGCTGCAGACAGGAGGTATACAAAGCCTTGCCTCTCAGAAGAGAGGTGCTCTATTTAGGGGCTACAGATTTATAGCAAGAGCCTGAACAGCAGGGTTTAGTGCAGCTCCAACCAAAGGAACCTACAAAAGTTGTTAGAGGCACAGAGAGCAGGACTTGTCTATTAAAGATAAAACTGAATGTAGAAAAGGGTGGCTGGAATAAACCTTTCCGCTGACCTTTATTGCTTGCAAGGCTGCAAGGACCCAGATATTATCCTTTGGACTTTTTCACTGGAGTTTCCAGTGAATATTATCTATTCCAACAGATAAACTGAGTTAATACACAAGATCCTAAATGAAGAACAAGCAGAAGTTTACTTTGGGGGTCAGAAGTGTCAGTGAAAAGCCCACTATGACCTAATAAGTCATCCCTAGTGATGCAATAGAGAGACTCACTGACAAATATAGTTCAAAGCAAATGGAAAAGGATCCTCTTTTTTGTTTTGTTTGTTTTTACAACATATTTCTGTTGCAAGCATGAAAATTTTGGGTTGCTCCCTACAATCATTTGACTGACATTTTATACAGCCATTGAAAGCCTCTTCTGTCATATTTTCCTTTTTTTTTTCTTTATTGATTTTTTTCTCTCTAAGACTTTAATTCACTCTTCTTCAGTTGCTACAGTTAAGAGAGAAATTCTGTAGATCACATAGAGACAACATTCCAGCCTACACTGGGTCACTCACACTCACACAAGAATACAAGCTTCCTGCAGACAGCTAGTCCTTTCCTGCTTTTCAGGCCTTTTTGCTCCATCTTTTCTTTTTTTTTCCCTCCCTTAGTATTTGGGTCTTAATCTTTCTTTAGACTTATCCTTCACGCTGTGCTCATCTGAAATGTACCAATAATTGCTGCTACTATACGTGGTTTGAGCATTCGGTGCATTCCTTGTTGAAACTATCAGTGAAACAAGACATCTAAAATATGATTCTGTAGTGTTAAAGTAATATTTTGGGTGTCTGAAATCTCTTATAAATTGTTCTGTAGAGAGTCAGTTTTTTCAAGGAAAAAATGACAGCAACAAGCCAACCCTAATGACATATTTCAGTGTAATGCTGTAATTTTAGCCCCTGCCATGAACTATTGCTGTTGTAAAGTATTTCGCTTGTAAATGGTGAAGTGATTTCCAGTAAGACCCTTTCTCTTTATTCCATTCTTCCATCAGGAAAATACCCATCTTGCTGATTCCAATGTATTAAAAAGAAAATACTCATCTGAAGCACATTAGACACCATGTGAGTGCCCTACAAAAAGTAAATAGTAAAGATGAGATGTTGTAGTTTCACCTTGTCTGTTTTGAAATGTTTTTGAGAAGGCAGAAGATGAAGGTATTTCTTGCCTTGAAGTGGATGAAGTGTCCCAACTGCATGATCCGTTTTTTGCTGTCAGTGTTTTTCCTTGTTCCTGCATGTGTGCACACTAATGTGCAAACATATTTAACAGCCTCTGCACTAATAAGCCTTTTTTCTCTTCCTTTTTCTCTGGTTCCCTGTTTCATGATTGCTGGAAGTCTCCTCCTTCAGTGTTCCTTCATTCTCTGCTGGTTGCTGCAATTAATTTTCCAGCAATTTTCTTCTTAACTGGTAGGTGCATTTCTGTGGCTTTTTGTGACTGATCAACTTCAAGATCTATTGCAATCAGTCAGCTGCCATGTAAGAACTTGTACGGGATGAGTAAACCAGGAAAAGATGGTCAGTGGCTATACTGATGGTGAGGTCAGTGCTTGGAAAGCAGGACCTCCAACCTCTGCAGCAGTGTAGACAGAGGGCACCGGTGGGGAGGTGAAGGGCTGACTGATTTCCAGATCTTGTGCGGCCTGCATTTCCAAACCTGGGAGACACAAGTCAGAATTGGAGCTCTGGAGCACCAAGCCACAGAACCTCCATGGCTGTCAAGTGTAGGCCTGGAAACTCAGATGAATAGAGCGCTAAATGTTTTTTTGTTTGACACTCAGTCTTAACAGAAAATGATGACTCCATTAGCAATTCCTCCTGCTGCCAAAAGAAACAGACTTGCACCTGTAGATTGCTTTCTTTCTGTGCTATCAAGCCACTGCATGGTCAGCTTTTGCAAAGCTGACAGTCATCTATCACTTAAAAATATTTAGAGGCACCGTAATCTTTGTCTGAAGTGCGTGTGTGTGTGCTTGAAAGTGTCTCATTAAAATATACTGACCTCATCAAGCACCTCAAACAAAATCCACAGTGGAAAATATCTTATTTTCTGTTTGCTTCGAATTATTTCAAAGTTTGTCACTAGTTTCACGTGATAATGGGGCTTTTGGCGTAGTTGTTACCTGTGATGATGGCTCTTACTATGCTCAATGGGAAAAATGTGTCAGCGGAGAGTGGACCCAGGCAGTTCTGATCTCATAAGAAGGGGCAAAAACGTTTCTGAGTCGGGTCCTGCTTACCCAGGGAAAAATCCCTGCAGTCCTAAGTATCCTGCAGCAAGCAGTGAGACTCCTGAATATGTAACAGATCCAGGATCAGATGAGTAATGTCTCTAGAAACAAAAAAGTCCTAAACTAAAGATTTTTTTTTTCTTCATGAGATACTTTATCCAGCATAGTAAAAGCATGTATATTTATAGCCTAGATTACGCTTTGTTTTGTGGGATGAAAAAACACATTTTAGAGTTGGCCCCTTTCCTGAACAGATGTTACTGGCCTGGGTGAATAACTTATTCAAGCATACGATTGAAGAGAATTGAATGAGAATTTTTGCCAAATTCAATTCTGACTAAAACTGAAATCTTTCACCACTCTTCTTCCCTCTGTCATACTGGCTCTGCTGTTCAGTTCATCCCAATCGCTGGCTTCCGGCTGTGACTGTTCATGGGTTACATCAAACCCTTCGGTTTTGGACTTGAATTTTTCCCATGCAAGAAAATCTATAAACAATTTTTAAAAAATATAAAATTCTTCCTTTAAGAAAGGAATGTCAGGGTAACTTGGGGGACTTCAGTGCTTGTCTCTCACTGATTTCTTGCATCAAATGTGTTCATTTTGCTGGTGCAAAGATGTTTCTTTCTAACTGCCACTGCTTCTAGCTCCAGCTGGCGTCTTTCCTTGTTGCACATTATCACCAGTATTTAATGGTTTACAGGTCAAATTAGACTCACAGTGACAACTGTGCCACCCATTGCTTTCAGAGAGACTCCCCAGGCTGAACGCAGTAGTATTAACAGTCTGTGCAAGAGGGGACAGACTGGATCTCTTTCTCTCTTGGTTTTGATGGATTGGGGTCTAACAGGTCTAAAAAGCAAATAAATTAAATTGGTCAAGCCTGCACTGAACTGGGTGTAAGAAAGATATTATTTAACTGAAAATATGACAGTCTTTATGGAGGTCTTACTAAGTTTGAGAAATTGTACTGAAGCAGCTTTGTGACAAACATGACCCTGAGTGTGATGCCTTTTCATTCACCTGAGGTATTATAACTACCCTTCAACTACCTCCCTCAATGCATAAACGCATTGAGCTCTACATAGAAAACACAGCTGTGTGATGGTATACCAATGTCAGCGTCAATGGTGCCTTTCCAACAACTGAGATCATCCACCTGAACTATCAGAACAGTCCAAGAAATTGGTAAGGGGGCGTTTGACTGATTTTGGTAAATAACAGTTTTGAGTATTGCTGACTCACTGCCCCGTGGTTATGCCTGCCTTTGATAGATTTTTTTTAAATACTGTCGTTGCTCTTAAATATGGATGAGGAAGACTTCAACAGTTCTAGGATTTGCTTATCTGTGCTGTAGCCATAGGTTTCAAGGAGTATTTTGCATGGTCAAGTCCTCTTTGTCCAGCTTCTGTATGTTTGCATGCAGTGCAATTGCGTCTGCTTCTTGGAGTTAGTGAGGCAGCAAGCGTGGCTGCTCTGTTCATAAAAACACATTCGCAGAAGCATTTGAAAGTACCAGCACTGATCTTTTCTTTTTTTTCCCTTTCTTTCTTGCTCTGTTGATATATTAGGAAACATACTCTGTAAATCTCATGTATTAATTCCTCTTTGGAGAACAGTTTAATGCTTAAAGAAGCATTTGCCTGCCTACATTGTTATTAATGCATCCCATTCTCAAAAGACAACATAAAAAGTAAAACCTTCTTGAAATTTAAGGAATTTGAAGGAGTTATATTCTTAAGATATTAAGTCCTTGTGTTAAAGGTATGCAGGCAGATTCTCAGACACATTCATATACTCAGTTTGACAAAAGGATCATCTGTATGAGTAGTTCTTTGTTTTCCTTTCTGTGATTTATACAGGTTGTTACAGCACTTTGACTGATACTGGCAATAATTGAAAATTCTTCACAAATGCTTTAAATCTCAGAGGCTGGATTCTACTTTACTGACTCTAGTCTTATGCCAGAATAGCTGCATTTGGTTCAGCACAGTAATCCAGGTTTAGACTGGGAGAGTGTAGGGGAGCAAGGGAGTGGAGTTGTATTCTCATATGTTCTGTTCTGATATTTTAAAAAATTACATCAGCTGTCAGATTCTATGTTGAAAGTCTTGTCTCCTTTGACCATCTGTGGCACTGATCAGTATCTCTTGGGAGAGTTCTAGTTCAGTCACTGGGACTATGTATTGTGCAGGTCACCACTGCCTGGTGCACCCTGTTTCAGGCTGTCTTTAAATGTGCCTGTGTGCTGCCACTTTTACTGTGAGCATCACATGTGTGTATAGAGAGGTGCAAGTTTGAAAGGACTCTTTTGTAAGGATGTCCTGAATGAAAGATCAGAGTTTACTCAGTCTGCTCTCCCCAGCTCCCCTTAGTCAAATACCTACTGACACATTCTTTTCCTTGGGAGAGGAAAACAGATTTACCCTTTGGAAAACAGCTGTACAAAGCAACGTAGTTCTCCACCAACAGAGGTCATTCATTTTCTTGTTGCTTGCCATGTTCTGGGTGCTCTACTGGGGACTGGGGTCTGCTCCCATTGACCCTGCAGGGCCTTGACTCCTTTTGCATCAGGTTTTGAGTGGGATTCTTCCCATTGACCCCCAGCACCTGAAAGCTGGCTATGGAGTCTAAACTACTCAGCGAGGTTGTTTTTTATTGATGAAGAGAAACAGATACCTCTCCAGGGAACTGCATCCCATCCTAAGATACGTGTCTAAATAGCTGTGATGAACTGCCCTTTCTGAGGTTTTCTCTGTACAGCCACAGATTATAAAGGGAGCAGAGTAGCTTAGACCAAAGGGCTGATAAGAGGAAAGATGACTCCCTGCATAGGCAGTCACAGTGGCAGCAAAGGGCCTCTCAGGATGGCAGAATTTTATACCCGTAGTGAACAGCTTCCAGTAGCTAAGTAGGCAATGACAAAACTCTGGCTGTCTTTGGAAGCTCCTATAAGTCCTGGGAATTGTTGCACCTGATGGGGAGATGAGGGGTGAGAGAAAAGAAAAATTTGCCCACACTTTAAAATCAACTGTAATTCAGTAGGTTATCAGGAACCCTCTGTTTCACTTCTGAGTAACTTCTGAAGCGGAACTGATGATAATGCTCTTTTAAGTGAACATGAAATACACAAAAATGCAGTTTGAATATGTTGCAAGAGTTCTGACCCCTTAAACTATGGTGTTTTCTCTACAGTTAAAGGATTTTGGTAGAAGTCACTGCATAACAGCACTTAAAGTGCTGGCAAAGATTATTAAAACACTGTTCCCTATGATATTAAAGTCTTTATCCCAATGTCTTGTGGAGCAAGTCCAATGGGATGTAATTACTGAGGTGGGCTCCATCACTGTGCTAAGAGAGAAGCTGTTTGGAAGAGGCTGCCTCAGAGCTGGCACAATGTCCCTGCTCTGATGGCTTTGCATTTCCACTGCAATGGCTTCACGTTTCCATCTGAAGCCTCCAAGTCTTTCATGAGGTGTGAGGGTTTATATCCTGGTACGGAAGTTGAGGAACAGAAAGATCAAGCAGAAGTCATGAAAGAGCAAAGCCCCAGTTTGGTCCAACCTCAACTCATTTCATATCTCTGCTCACTTCAGTAGAACCCACTGGGGAATTGAGGGCAAAGCCTTTAGTTTTCCCCCTGGGTCAATAAGAAAATACTTTCCCAGCAGCATAACCGCTCAAAGGAAATATTGTCAGGCGCAAAGTCTCCAATCATCCAGCAGCAGTAAGTCAGACGTGTGTCTTGAGGGAGTCTGACCTTAGATCCTTCTGGTATCTGTAATACTGGAATGGCAGAAATCTTACATGGCTCTCACTCACTGAGTTCTGATTTTTTCTCTACATTATGCACTCACTGGGTTAATAAAGCCAGGTTTTTGTTGTTGTCGTTGTTGTTAACCTTTCTGTGTCACACATGGCTGCAGAATGTGAGCTGCAACATCATTAGAAAGTGCTTCTCTTTTTTTAAGAGATAAAATAGCTCAGAGAATTATTTCCTAGGGCTTTGCACTTGAGCAGGGGCCCAGACTTTTGGTCAAAATATTTCCCATTAGCATTTTAGCTTAATAATAGCAGACCTGGGCTATGTTTAGGAAATTGTTTTCTTAGAAGAGCCACTCCTCGAACAAAACAAGTTTGCATTCACGGAATATTTTGGAAGATATTTCTTCATACTCTGTGGCAAAGTATCAACTTCTCCTGTCTATTGATTCAAAAATTAGAGGTGTGCAGTAGTTGCTCTGGCAACGAAGTCTCATTTTACCCCCCTGTTCATTTCCAACCTGTTACTAAATTACTAAGCATTGGAAAGATGCATCAAAGAGCACCTAGAGACACTGCTAATGTAATGAAATCGAGCCTTCATCTACTTAAAACATGTTGTGTCAGCTTGGAAATAAGACAGGTGATTTCTTTACCCCCAGAAGTTGGCACTGTGTCAACTACTTAAAGTTTTAAAGTTATGAAAACAAGGTCTACACACACATAAAAATCCCTTATATGGAATTTACTGATATGTCGTACCTGGCAAAATTAAAATTGTTTGTTAGAGATTATAAAATATCCTTTTTACTGTATTGGTCACAACATTTTTCAGGTGTTTTTACCAGTTTTAAGTACTTCAGTTTGTATTTTCTGTGTATATTTATCATATATTAAATGTGTAGATTTATAGCTACTATTGCAAACATTTAGCAGCATGAGTAGTCCTTCAGATAGGAAGGAACTGAGGATAGGAATCTGTGTTATTGAAGGCAGCACTGTGCAACTTTAAAATTTTCTCACATAGTTTTTTGGGGGAACTTTCCCAAAAGAACAAAGTGAGGTTTTTATTGGTCAGATAGAGGATTTCCTTTTGTGTTTCACAAGAAAATTGGTTAAAGTAATATATAGCAATGCTTATAGCACTACAGGAAAAGTTTAAAGTCCTTTGGGGCTCAGTATCAGGGGAACAAGGCGTTTGGGGTTTATCAGACTTGTTGGGTGCTGCATCATTGCACAAAGTGCAGGTGGGGCTGGTGGCAAACCCCAGTGCCCAGAGCCTCCAAGAGTGCTGTGAGCTCCAGGAATGACAGGAATTATTGAAGCAATAATCCCAAGAAGTATCTCCTTTGAAGCCTCACACCTTATCCTACAGATTCTCATTGTACAGCTTGGTTTTAGCTGGTATTTCAGTCTCAGGAACTTTCATTCTGCTTTAAAGAAGGGATAAAATTAAGGAAGAAACATATTCTTCTAGAAAAGGATGTTGTTTCAGCATCACACCATGAGACCAGTTTGGCTTCCTGTTTTTTCAAGCATGAGAGCATGGGCGGAACCCTCGTGCCCTCGTCTCCTAGGATAAAGTGGGGAAGAGTAGAAATCATAAGGTCCAGTGCTACTGTCAGCCTACCCTGAGTCTCATCCCTGGTGTGACATTTACACCAGGCACTATGGGCATCAACAAGGCATCATCAGTGCACCTACTGTTACAGCATTGTGAGACCCTTTACTCCTTTTACTTGGTGCAAAGAGGGAAGGTGACGGGAAAGTCTCATCTGGATACCTCTCTGTATTCTAATCCTGGTTTATAAATACTTCTGCCATATGTTACATAAGTTCCTGAATTACTTGTGTGAAGTCGTGTTTGGCTATGATTTGAGAGTTCTATATAGAAGAATTGCCTTTTGATAGTGTTTTTCCACAACATCTGTAGACTATTATCAAGTGGTAGGGGACCAACTAGCAAGAGCTTCAATAATGTAAGCAAAACTTCAACTCCTTAATACAGTGGTCTTATACTGTTTCCAGTCTTGAAAACCCAGTACTAAGCCTTTAAAATGACACCATAAGATACCTTTGTATAAAAGTAAGGTGCCAGATAATGCCTATAAATGTAGGTGTTTGGTTTTAGCCTTACATTGCAACCTTTTCATATGTAATTCCAGTATATTTGCACCAGCTTCTTTTGACTGTCATTTTTAATGTATAATGTTTTTACCAGGTGGGCTATAGAGCTGTGTTATCACTACAGTGAAAAAGTCCACATGGACCATGTTACAAAGTGCAGAACATACCAGATATAATTTCCATACTGGGTTTAGAGATCAGACTTTAGCATAACTTTGCTCCAGATGCAAGATGTGGACAACAGAGACATGTTTTGTTATAGGTTTTACTAATGCAGGTTTAAAATAACATGACTGAAGTTCTAAATTGATATGACAGTTGCACCTTTTCTGGATAAAAGAACTGGCTGCAATGTTATGCCTGGTTTTAAAACCAATACACATGATCTGAACCAGATTTTTCATCGTGGTTTTGGAAATTTCTCTTCAGACAGAGGGAGTGTTTAGGAACATTTCAAAGAAATGTAAACATGCACTTAGACCAAATAGCTTGTATCCAGGCCAAATTTCAGCTAGAGTATTTATTAATTTCTACCTCCTTTCAAGATTTCAGTGGCTTTTTACTTGTATTCTCCTTAAATTTCCGCATCGATGCAGTGTAGCTGCATGTAGTTAGACTGCTGAAGTGTCTAAGCCCAGGGGAAGGCAAAGTTGGTGAAAGGCTTTCCCAGTACTTACAGGTCTGCTTTCCCATCTGGGAACAATGCTGCCAACAGGATAATGGTGCAGGAGCCAGCATGACTCCTTCCTCTGCTTTTTTGATACTGGAAAAAAAAATCCCAAAGACACTGTGTGGAAAATGGCACCAAGGAATTGGTCAAGAGAGTAGGGGCAGTACACGGCTTTACTGGAGAGACCAATCTATTCTCTCTGATACTTGAAAATGTTTCTTCTGAACACAGTACTGAAAAAAGGATAGAAACTGAGGTTGTCCTTGGTAATTTGCAGTCAACGTGTTAGAAAAAGATCCAAGCAAGATCAAAATCTGTCAGAGGGGCATCATCGCTGTTAAGGAAAGCTCATAGTTGTTATATGTGCATAAATATCACATACTACAGGATGTTCTTTAGCTCCTGTGCTGCACTGTGTAAACTTTCCTGCATGCTTTTTGGCAGAATTTTGTTCCTGTGCAAACATTCTACAAACCGTGTCATGAAGCAGCTTGTTTTTCCTACAGCTTCAAAGTCTTGGTGTCTCACAGCTTACAGTGACTCACGCCTTTCTTTGCAGTTTGGTTGCCTCCCCATCAGACAGAATACTGTGGCCTATAGCTGGTTAATAAGTTTGCTGAGTGTATTGATGTCCTTATGGTTGAAAGGCTCATATGAGCAAACAGTAGGATGAGAAGCCATGAATGTGGATAAAAAGGCAATGTTTAGGATAATACTAATTGCACGTAAGTGGAGGAGATCAACGGAGTAAAGAAAAAGGAAAAAAAAAACAGTGAGAAGTTTTGTTGCCTTGCCCTTAGTTTAACCCTTCTTGTAAAAACAGTCTTTGCAAAAGAAGTGAGAACAAATGAATCCAGTATTGCTTTCATTACTTTTAGATGTGCCTTGATATGCTGTGATTCTTTTCTTTCTGCATAACTTAGATGTAGAGGTCAGCACTCTGCCATTTGTTTTTTTAATTTAAAGACCATCATCTTAGTTTGGGAACAGAATTTTCCAATGAACAACTTACCTTAGAGAGCATAAAACCAAATAACAATGATACAGTTGACCTCAGCATTTCATGAACATTTTATCAAAACCTATCTGTTTGTAGGAATGGTGTCCCAGAGTGTGTGCGAGAACAGGGGGACCTCAGAGCCCTCTGCTTTGCCTGGAACTACTAAGAAAAGAAAATAACATACCTGCTCTGACACACACACACTCTCCTTCAGACTAGCAAAAAGCATCTTAATGGAAAAGCAAAATATTTATAAGCACCATATGTATCACAATATTCAGTAACACCCTGACAGATAAATTTAAACCCAAAGGATGCAGTTCTTTTATATCCTCATATACAGTGTAGCTGTATAAGATAACTAAAATTATAAGGCCTCTTCACGCGTATTTCAGGAAATTTATGAGTATCAGTGACTTTTCACATACAAATATCATGGACTAAAACTTTACAGAGATAGAAGCATTCTTGTGTATCATTTCTTCTAAAATCAGAAGTTATTCATGCTTTAGCTAAAGAACTTTTCAGCAATAATCAGGATAAGCCATGTGCCTCTCTGTTAAAAATTGCTGAGTCTGCCTACTAGGGACCTGCCCTACAGGGACTTGAGCCATGTAGTGCACCAAGAGCAAATGGACCAAGCACCACAATGTTCATGGTTCTGCACGTCTGAGACAGTGAATGTCAGGGCAGCCATAGGAAAGCCACTGAGCAACACTCATTTAGGCAGCTGAGGGAAACTACTAATTTTGGGCTAAGTACTAAATCAGGACTGTGTCCCCAGTTTAAAGGTCTAGAAGGACACTCCAAAGAGTGGTAGATTTATTTCTTAGTGGAATTTGAATCCTTGCCCATGCTGCACCATTCCTTTTGAGACAACTTCAGTCTCCTCACAGGAGGTCCCAAGGAAAATGCTGTAAGTGGGAGGAGGCAGAGAAGCCAGGGAATAGCCAGTTTGTGACTGCAGTCCCAATATGAAGAGCATGAAGGAAAAAGATGCAGTTTTAGAGACAGTTCAGTTTGTTCTGTTCTTCAGCACTGTAATTCTGTTTAGGTAGTTACTAGATCTTAGTGCATTGCTGAGGTTTTCATTGAGAGTGGGTCTCTTGAGCCATTCAATAAATTCAATTGCTCGAATTAAGGAAAGGAAATAAGTAAGATGGTGACCTTGACTCAAACTAAAATCTGGATGTTTTTCAATTTCAGTAGAAGCTGGATCCTCATCCTTAGATCTAACTGTGTTATGGATTCTTGGTGTGAGCCCAACTCTTTACTGTCTTACGAACAACAAAATATGGAACCATAATGTAATGGAAATCCTGTGACAACAGCAGTGCTCAAGCATTTTCAGAACTTAGGGAAACAACTTCACATAAAAAACTTAACGATGAACCTAACTTTGAGTGTAAGACCTCCTGTGTGTCTCATAAACTCTCTTATTAAGCCTAATTCAAACCTAAAAAAAAATATCCTTTTTCTCATCCTGTCTTCAGTGAAATCCTTTGCCGGTTCCCTCTCCAACTCCAACAAAAGATGAATCAAGCAATCCTCACCCTGCGGGCACGCAGCAACCCCACCCTCTGACATCAGTGACTCTACAGCAAGAGAGGAGACTGAAATCCAAGGATTTGAAATAATGTTGTTTGTGGTTTTCTTGTTCTTCCTCTTCTACTAATGACAATACAGAGGAATGTTTATTCTTAGTAAATGAAAAGAAAACATTAAAGTGTTATTTAGACATTTCTGTAACGTGTACAGAGTATGCTAAAGTGTATTGAACAATTAAAAAGCACATTACCTTGTAAAGGTCAGCACTGGTCTTCTATCCTTTTTTTCTACATATGAATCATAGGCAACAAACAAGACTTAACATTTGCGTTACTATTTTAATCTGCACCATTATTTATGAGGGTTCTCAAAATACTTGTAACCCTCAGAAAATATTCTAGCATGGGCCGATATTATTACCCGCTCATGTTACAAGTGAGGCACAAAGGCAGCACAGCCGAAATTTTCCGAAGTAGCTACTGGCTGGGGCAGAGAAAGGGCATCTCACTTTCTGAGTATCCAGCCTGAGTGATAGAGGGCTTTATTATCAGATATATTCTCATGTACCAGTGAGAGGTACAAATGTTCTGCATGTCTGGAAAATAAACACGCTATTCAGATAGCTCTGTTTCTGTTTAGCAAATAGGCAAAAGCTGCAGAAAAGAGAAATTCTGAGTGTGCTGAAGGACATCTGATGTGATAAAGTCAGTGGGAGAGCTTTAATTTTCACACTCAGGATTTCACCAACAGATGAGTGCCCAGTTAGTTAATCAGGCTGCTGGAGCAATTCTGTGCAACTTCTTGCCTTGAAATAACTTTGGCAAAGTCAGACTCATATATGCTGTGCTCTCTGCCTCTGACTCACTCAGGAGCATTCTTCAAAAGGCATTTTTGTGTCTTTATAATTGAATTGATTCTTAAGTTGTGCCACGGGTGTACACCTTATCAAAGAAGAGCTGGCACTCCATTTGTACATAATGCCCTCTCGGAGGAGGTTTAACATGCAATGTTTGTTGTTTCTAGCAGGTCTTTCTGCAGAGAGAGAGGTCGCTACTCAGGGAGGCACTTTCCTCCTTGGAAACAAGAAAAGAAATCACCGGGAAGGAGGGGAAAATGCATCTGGGTAACAGGAGGGGATCTTGTCAATCTTCAAGGCACTAGAAAATGATCATGAAAGTCTTTTGTTAGAGAAGCCTATAATGGTACTATTGCTTGTCTATTGTGGCCACTAACAGCAAACAGCCTGCAAGGGCAGGGGAGACGTGGGATTAGACAAATTGTGAAGAGGGGCTCTGGATGCTTGAAAAGTACATTCCTGCTCATCAAGGTCAGAGAGGTCAAAACAGTGTCATAATTACTCCTCAATGAAATTATTTCTTTGAACAAATTGTCCTTTAACAACATCTATGGCATATATGGAATAATGCTAATGATGTGGATTTCTTCCATATTTGGAAACAGAAATGCAATTGTAACAGAAACAGAAAAGCAAAATGTAACTTTGAGCAACTTATGCTGAGTTGAAGACTCTGTTCTACAGTAATTTTTCTACTACTAGAAACCTCAACCAGAATGAAAAAAAAAATTCAGAAAGCTTATATAATATCCTAATTTTTTATGCATTTTAAGAATAAGCCCAGTGAGCAAATGCTTTTCAGAGGGCTCATCTTTATACATACATATATATTCCTGGGGATAGCATGGGGCTGAAGCTGTATGCATCCACTGCAGGATGGCAAAAAGGGTGAACTGGACCTTTCCTGATGGAAGAGGGACTGAGTACCATCTTTCCCTGTCTAGCCTGACAGTTTCACTTGTCCTTCTCAATTGTGCTTTTGAATTGGGGTCGTTGCACAGTCTGTCCTCTGGCTTCAGTACTTACTGGGCCGATTGCTTAAGTAACTTAATCAGAGTTTGCGTGTTAATAAGGAAAGTGCTCTTTCATAATACAGTTGAAGTGCATGAAAAGAACTTCGAGAAGACAATGATAGACACAGATGTTACACTGAATGGCAGCTGCTAAATATATGTGCGCTGATAAATGTCTGTGAAGTGACTTCATATGGCAAGACAAGTTAAACGTTTATTTCAAGCTTTAATTAAAAGTTACCTCACTAAAATTTTCAAAAGCATCAAAGTTACCAACTATTTTGAATTATTCTTCCTCTTTGTGCAGTCAGGGGCCTGTTTTCTCTACCATCTTGAAGCATGCACATTATTAGTTCTCAAACTCAGATGAGAAAACTGCCCTTGACAGTTGCTGTCTACTCTGCAAAGTAATATTGTTTCCAAACGCCTGAATAAAAGCACATGAACAGCAGGAGTCAACAGAGATAGTTTTATGATTTTTATTTTTAAAGAGAGACTTTAAAAGTGTCCCTGATACTTTTTTAGAATCTTTTTCAACTGAATTTTTCTTGAACAATACTTACAACATCTTGATCTTTGCGGTCAAATCATTCTCTCAGTTGCATGCTGTGCAGTTCTGAAAATTTGGAACGAGTTTAAAAGTTTGAAGGACTTTAACTGCCAAGCTTAAACATGGAGAGATTCAGGCATTCCCTGGGTCCACCGAAGCCTATCTCTTTCTGTAGTTTTCCATAGTTTTTTGGGGATACATTGTGGTCTCTACAAACTGGGGAATAAAATCATGAAAAACAAACGTATCAGTTTAATAACTAGCAAAATAATTCAGTGAGCATACCCAGCAACTGATAATAGAATAAGAAGACCTTATAATTTCAAACTACTTAAGATCTTCATCCAGTTAAGGCATTGGGCTTAATATTATAACATCTGATGTTAGTATTCTGGTTTAATTCTGGTCTTCCCTCTTGCTCCTCCTGTGTGCTTAGAGTGAAGGTCCTTGATTTTTCTTTTATTTGGGAATGGACAAAAGGTCTCCAATATAGATTGCTACTTTGAAACAAAATGAGAATGATACAAATCTATCCATTTTTAATCCTTTCATAGACAACTAAGCAGAAAGAATGCAAAATGCAGCCCAAATGGAGTATTACATAAACTTGGGCTCCTATAGGAAGATTTCTGGATGGTAATTCAATGAGTTAGTTACTGATTGCTTTTCCTGGGCTAGAAAAAACCAAGTGAAACAAAAAACTATATTTTATTCTTTTAGGGTAAAATCCAAGTATTCCGAAAAACACTTTGTACTTGATTTTCATTTGTTCATTATTTTTTTTTTAGAGCAGAATATCTAATGTCCACATCAACAAACCCTAAACCTTGTCCTAAAAAGACAGGATAATATATTTTGGCCAAAATATGTTATGGTTGAGCTGCACGCACTCTAATGGCTGTGATGGGATGAGAGTCTTGAGAAATTCACAGAGAGGCTGCTGATGTTTGGTGTGTGAAGATCAGATTTAGCTTTGGGGAAGAATCTAAAGATACCAAAATATGACTCCTGAGATTAGCAAAGCACTTGGAGCTGGGTAGTCAGGCAGTAGTCCTTGTTCTGGAGGATTCCAAAAGTCATTGCATATTTGCTCTCTCTGCAGTAGTCAATGGTTTAAAGAGAGAAACTCTTGAAAGACCACATGCCTTTTAAAAGTAATTAAAAAATGAAGCTAACAATGATGAACAGCAATTCACACAGAACTAATGCAGACCATGTGAAAGTTAAGTATTTTCAGTGACTGTTGTAAGATTTTGAGAGTTCAAAGCAGCATTTAGCTGGCAGGGGACCACCTTTGAAGGCGTCTGCAAGGGATGGGTGAAGAAAGAATTGAAGAAGAGAGGGAACATTAAACTGAAGAGGTGGTTTCAGGAGCTTCATTATCAGGAAATGAAACATATACTGGTGTCACTTCTAGTCAAAGCTACCAGAAAAACAGGAAACCTAAACAAATGGACTGCTCTTAAACAGGACCTACATACATAAGGGGTTAACATCTGAATACAAGTACATACATGTAATTCATTGACTTCGTTTAAATGTCAGCTGCCGGAATTTCTCATCTCTGAATGTGGGCCTTATCTCAAAAGAGTCTAAGTTTCAATTGATAAAACAAGGCATCCGGGAATAAAAATTCTGACATTAAAGTCTCCCATTGGAGTGGGTATCCAAATTCCAATTCATCAGCCTTTTGGAGAAATTAGTAGCCAGGTTCTCATTCTTCCAATTTGTAGCATCACTGGCACAGTGGGAAAACTTGCTCACTCAAACCTACTCACCCCACAGTTCCTGTTGCAAATGGAGGGCTGTGGGATGGGAGCACAGCACCAGGGCTCCAAACCCAGCTCTGTCCCCAACCTGCTTTGTGATATTGGTCACAAGGTTTGAGGGAGCATCAGTGAAAGATGTTGTTCAGAGAAGATGGTTTGTAGTGAAGTGTTGTCAGGGCACAAGCCAAGAACTCCATTTACTGCCTGTGCTCCTCCACCACAGTGCTGCAGACCAGGTGCAACACTGCAAACCTGCCCCAATGCCAGCTCTAAAGGTGTCCTAAACCTGACCCTGCAGCTGAAGAGACTCATCCACCTAACCTCACCTATGGGTTCAGATGAAACAGTTTCCTTTCAACCCTTTGGTGCTATTAATTGTTACTATTCCTTTAGATTTTATGCAACAATAAAAGGGAGGCTTCAGTTCCTGGCTGCAGCAACTCCTCCCACAAATCAAAGGAATATGACTTGCATTTTGAAAAGGATGAATAAATATGTCCTGAATACAGAGGGGCATGGATTCCAAACACCCTGAAGTCCTGGAAGAAACAATTGTTCTTTCTTTCATCTGATTCATCTCCAAAGGTTCACCATATGCATCTCACAGAGCCGGTGTGGTTTTTGAAGCCAGGGCTTTGTCTCAGGTGAAGGTGTTGAGAGATGCCACAGAAACAATGAGACAGAAAGTGTAACCAGGAGATTGGGATTTCCGCTTTCAGGAAGAGCTGGGGAGATTTGGGAGATCTAATTCTGAGTTATTTTTGTATGACCTGATTTTCAGTGTCTTGTATCCTCTGCACTTTCTGAAAGTCAGACCCTGTGATGGGGTCTTGGGTCAGTTGCCAGAAATCACTAAACTGCTGCCAGTCATGTGGCTAGGAGTCTACTCCAGGGAGGAGACTCTCCCTGGCAGGGCAACACATGGCCTGAGTGGTCAAACTCGTGTCCACCATGCTGACACAGAGACTATTTTAATTTCCCTCCAGAAAGAGGGAAAACAACTCCTAAGCCCTCCTACTGAAGACGACCTTGCACATGGATGCCTGCACATTTCGGCTCTCCCTGAACAGCCAGGCTTCCAGTTCCCAGGCAGAGAACTTCACCGAAGGGTATGGGGCAGTGCTTTTGCTGTCTCTGAAGACAGCTAATTTGGAAAGTCTGACCTGGTGCTGTAGCCAAGTTTGAATTCTCACAGCATCACATTTAAGGCAGGAAGCTCCCTAGCCAGGTGTGCCACCTGAACAGCCCCTTTCGTCTCCTCTTGCCTTTGTTAGCCAATCCCCCAGGTACCTGATGCACTTGGGGGTTTCAGACCTGCAGAAGCACAGCTCCTCACTCTGCTGTCAGCTTGCTAATGCAGTACTTCCAGTAAGGCAGACAGAAGTTCCTGACGATTGTTTTGCCTTTTGTGGTTTACTTTGGTTAAATTAAATAAGTGCAGGTTGAGAAACTGGGGAGGAGGGCAGTGTGCCTGCAAGGGATAGAGGGATTTTGATCATATAGAAAGAGTTAATGATCAACTCTCTGTCATACTTTGTCATGTTGGGAATTTGAAAAAAAAGAAATGTTCCCTTCCTTGCTACAGTCCTGGAGATGAGAGAGGATTTTATTAACCTCTTTGATAATTGCCTTTGGGCTCCATGTTGATTGGATGGAGTATTTCTCCCTAAACTTGACTTAATAATTAAGTTCGCTCATTTGATGGAAATCCTGTTTTTGCTTTGCACTGCAGGTGTTTCTGTCTTGGTAGGTAACTTCGAGTTAATGAGAATTCTTTGGTAGCTAAAGTTGCCAAAGTTCTCTGGTAGCCAAAATATCAACTATGAAGTTGTATCTGCGAAAGCATTTTTTTACATGAGCCGGTCTTAGAGCAGTAGCACAAAAGCCAATTCCTCTTCTACTTTTGAAGTACAAGTCCCCCAGAGTCTGGAAGAGAACAGGTTAATATTTTATCCGTGAGCTACCAGAGGTGTCTGCCCTCATTCAGGGATTACAGGGATCCCAGGTATACAGGGCTCAGTTGGAGCAAATTGCTCCATCAGGAGGGCCTATAAAAGGAAGGAGAGACCAAGTGGTGGGTCAGGTACCCTGGGCTATGGGACAGCTTACTATGACGAGCTTATTTATCTGTGTAATCCCCTTTTCAGCCCAGCTATGGGAAATCTTTTTATTTTTTCACAGTGCTCTCTTTCTGCACTCACCCCACCTAACCTGAAAGGGGGTTTTCAGCATCCTTCAGTGACTCACTGACCCTTCACACTTCTCAGACTCATTTTATCTCATCATTTCCGTTCTGTTTTACATGATTTAGTATGTCCCATTATTTCCATATTGGAAGCTTTTAAGCTAACAGGCCTAGCAGACTTGTAAAGATTATTAGACACAATTTATTTTTTCCTCTGTGGCCCTTTACATGTAAAATGCAAGCCCATTCCATTTCAAGGAAAGACAGTTAAAAATTGACCTACATTTCCGTTGGACTATGTCTCACGTAACACAGTACTCAACTTTATGGAGAGATAGGGTTTTGCAGGATGTCACAAATTAATTTGAGAAGGAAAAGCGTAAAGAATATGCAGCCAAAAATATAACAGGCACCTGCTCACCACTGTATGTAGAATGTCGTGTTCCTTAGTTTAGGTGAGATTACAATTAGGGGTAGATAACAGTTTAAGAGACCTATTGTTCTTTTAGGTCTTTTCACTTTTTTACAGCATAATTACGACTATTATACATTGTTTCATTTTGATTTATAGAAAAGGCAAATTACATCAGTAAGAACGTTATGTTCATAATATTAAGATATGTTTCAGCTTAGGAAATTAACTATTTTACAGTAATATCATAAATTATAAGATTTGATGTTTTAAAGAATGGGTCTAACTACCAGGAATCTCAAGGTAGATAATGACTCCGGGTGTTTCTAGGTCTACAGTCACTGTTGTGTTGTCCCCATTAACAGGCAGGAATTCAGGCGTATCACCCAATTTATCCAATTTCCTCCTGGTGTAATTAATCAAATAACTACTGTGACAAAGAAATTCACTGCTCTGCCTGAGGTGAAAGTGGAAGTCTGTGGCAGATCTCCTGAACCTGTTTCCTTACCTGTCTCCATTGGATATGTATCATCTGTCTGTCCTATCTGCTGTGCAATGGGTCTAAGGGAACTCTTGGTGAAGGGTTTGCAAGGCTTAGTCAGTGTTTGCGAACTATTTCAGTCTCAAATAGAAAGAAAATACAGTTTCTAAACACTGAGCAACATTGCTATGGACAAATGACTCAGGCATTGTGTTGTCTTTGTACTTTTGGAATAATTCAATGAAAGATCCAGAAGTTAAAGTTGGGGGTTTTTTTGGCTTGTGAAAGCCAGGGGATAACCCCTGCATGGCAGCATAGGTACATATCTTTCCCTTTTCTTTATGTTTGGCTTAGGGTTGTGTACAAGATACAACCCTGTGCAAATTTCATGGGCATTTATGTGGTTTAAGGACTTTAGTCCACTGTTGTCTGGGAATTTTTTTTCTTCAGGTTTCTTTATACTATTTCCTTTACTAACTCATTCATAGTAGAAGATGTAGGATTTTGTTCTGGCTCTGATTTGATTACCAAAAATATTACTAACAGAATAGCAGCCAGCATGCACTAAATCCCTCTTCAAGCTTTCCCTCCTGTCTGGGCATCCTTACGTTCACTTTTCCAGCAAGGTTTCACTTTCCGTACAATCATATTTAAAGAGCAACAAAGGCCTGACCTCCTTGATGTCCAAGTTCAAAATTTGCCTTGAGCCTAATAGGACTAGAACTACCTCTTTCATCTTTGGGAGTTCCCAGGTAGTTTAATCAGCCCAAGGAGACTTCATTCCTTGCTGGAACCTCTTGAGGGATTTTGTAATGGAAATAACTAGGAAGCAGCCCAGCAGTGGGTTCCCATGAACTCATATGCACAGGCTGGCAAGGCTTAAGCTATTGATACTGTGGAATGGAAGGGGTTTTTTCGCTCAGTAGCATGAGGTAATACCTGCAGAATGTTCAGCTCAGCAGTTCAGTATCCTTTACTGCAGATTAGGCTCAGGACAAAGACAACAAGGCTGGACTTGGCACCCCTGTGCTTATTGTAGCTGTTAATCAGCCCATTTGACTCTCCTGGCACTCAGAGTTGCTGTTAGAACCCCCAGATCCATATTTTGCAGCTCAGCAGTCCTGTTTGGTCCAACCTTCTGTACTGAGTCATCATTCCTGGAGGCTTTGCTTTTAGAGCAATTACAAGAGTAATTTTCTAGAGGAAAAGACTTCTCAGTTGAGTCACAGAGAGCTCTGCTAGATCCATCATTGCTTCTTAGTATGAAAATAATGGGTAAAAGGAAAAAAAGCAGGAAATAGAAGATATTAAAGTGTGGGATGGAGATTTAAATGTAGGGGAGGAGACTGTAGAAGATGTAAATTCTAACTAGGTTTATAGAAATATAAGTCATCACTCATTTAGATTTTTGAAATGTTTGATAAAACAAGCAAATACATGTACAAGGGTTCAGTAAAAAAATCCCTCTTTTTACGGGTTATTAAAAATGTTAATGATCTGATCCAATTACTGAATTCTTGCTGCCTCATATACACCTCCTCCTCACTGGGCCTGCTATATATCACTCTCTGCCTGGCTTAAGAGGTGACTATAGGTATTAAACAGGGTAGAGATTTTTTACTAATAGTTAACTTTTTAATCTTACAAGAAAAAGATACAAAGATATGTGGCTTGAAAATGGAAACCAAAGAAATTCATAATAGAACCAAGTATATTTTAAGAAGGATAATTAACCTGTGATACCTGGAGACATTGGATTCTCTGCCATGGCAACTTCTTAAATTGAGTCTTGGTGTCTCCTTCTAGTAGTTACAGTGTGTGATTATTGGCTTTTAAGATCAAGGTGATCAGGCCGTCATGGACAGTATTCTGCCCCACTTCTAGCTAAAGGAATGTACTTTTCTGTTTCCAGTTACAAAATTATATAGTTTATCTCCATCAGTCCCAGGGCTCAGCTCTCTGTGGAAACCTCTGACTCCATATGCTCTGATCCATTTGTAGAACACCTACTTGATAGAAACAGTGTGCAAAAGGATTATAAATATATTTAATCAGAAGGAAGGAGAGGAGTGTTGCTACTTGACTTTCAAGCAGCAAGACCAGGAGGAAGGAATCAAACCCTGATCACAAGAGCTTGGACTTCTCTAGGCAATGCACCTATCTGCATAGGGGGAAGCATGTTGGCTGTGAAGACACACACTGCACAGCATATAAAGCTCAGGTCTCAGGTCCAAGCTGCCCTGACAATCAAATTCTAACAAGTAGACAGTTCGATTAAGATGTTTTGATGCAATACATTCACTTTGTGTCACAGGTTGGCATTGCCTTACCTCAAGCTCCTTAAAATATGTTGCAGAAAGTCAAATAACAATGAGAAGCGATAATTTATTGATAAAACATTTGTTTTAAGGACTATGTTTTTGTAGTCTTTGTTTGCTGTCAAGTCTTGACTGTGGTTGTCAGTGTCCCCACTTCAGCAGTGTTTTGGGCAGGGAGATTCTGCCGCAAGGCTGCCAACTTAAAGCTTGTGAGTTTGATGCACAAGGAAACTTTCCATCTCTTTTACCTCCATTAACATGCAGGTTCCACAGCACTGAAACAGTTAATCATTGTGATGTTTTTGCCAAAACTGACAGCATGGCTAGAAACTTCTTATCTTGTTCTACTTGTCCTTGTCCTTATCCCCAGTCCTTTCCATCACTCTTCTCATACTCTGAAAAACAAATCATTCAAAACGTAGTTTAAAATTCCAAGTAAAAGTCAGTATTTCGTAAGGAAAGATAATAGGTGCAAGACAGAAGTACACCACTCATATTCTGACAAAGAAGCAAGATCTACTCTGCATGTTCACTTGTTTCTCCTCATTGCTGTTTATAGTGAGTTATTTCCTTTCTATTTTCAATGTGTTCCAGTTGGAAATTCCTCACTCTGAGCATTTGCTATGATGAGAGCCATATAAATCTGGAAAAAGTAAAAGAAAAAAAGATGATGTGCCAGAATGGGTAACTTAATCCCACTGAATGACAGAATAAGGTGCTTGTTTCTGTATCTGAGAGTTTTATGTATGTGTGAATCATTTGTCGGTGCTGCCTTTTGTCGTTGTTGTTAAAGTTGGGGGTAGTGGGGTAGTAGTGGTAAAGTTTTGGTAGTGGGAAGAGTTAAGGCTGGTACAACCCTAGCTTTCCCAAAAAATATTGATCCCATGAAGAAATGTACAAATGTGTTAAAATGTAATTTAGTTGAGAATGGAATTTGAAAATGTTGCTCAATAAGAAATCAAGTTCTGTCTCCAACCCCAGTGTTGATTCAAAGGCCAGTCCATGGCGGTGTGGTCTTGGACAGAGTGGCTGAGCACTTCTGGGAGTCAGCTGGGACAAGGCTTTACAGGAAAGGGAGGAGACACCAGTTTTCTTTTTAGGCTGTCAAGAAGAATTCTGGTTTTGAGGGTTGTTTTTGGGCACACATCCAATCAGGGTCTGGAGTAGGATGGCTGATGCACTCCTTCCATACAGACTTCTGACACCTGTCAAAAAGTAATGGTTTCCTGTTACTGCTGACACAGGCCAGATTCAAACCAAAGACCGAGAGGTGAAAGGCTCTGTATCCCATTAGCAATCTTCCTCTGAACATTTCTTCTATTGTTAATTTTTAGTGTCCTTGAAAACTTACACTGCAAAACCTCACTGGCACCAGTCAATCATAAAAAAAGACAAGAAGTTTAAGTGCATCTACTTAGAGGGCTAGGCAGATTCTTTCAGGCTGATATTTCATCTCCATTCTCAGATAGGCTGCCTTTTTTTTTTTTACTTGTTTACAGAAAAGAATGTTATATCATAGCCTTCAAGTTTTATTTTCTTCTCAAAGTTTTTTAGACATACTAAAGGACACAATCCAAGAAAGTAGAATATAATTACAGATTTTGCATCTCCTGTATGACCTGTCAGAAGTTTGCTATCTCTTATAGAGCCATTTCAGCATATACTTACTGTCAGTTTGAAAGAAGAAACACTTTTATAGGTTCTCTTTGATTGACACATTTAAAATGACATCAGTTCCTAGTTTTAAAACCTATTGTTATTAAGTTTCTGTTGCTATTTATGTTAGAAATATGTGCATGTGTGTCAAAACAATACATCAACTTTGCTGATTGGCTGCACCTCGATTATGTTGCCAAGGTAACAGAACAATTGCTTTTAATCTTTCCTAAACTGTCTTATTTGTTTGTTTCACATTTCAAGTTTCATATTCAATTTTCCAAAGGCATAATTCAATGATTATTTTAAAAATATTTTTTAGACCACTGGTGCATTCTGAATATGTTATGAAATGTGCATGGACCTACACTTTCTATCAAGAGCAAGAAGAGTAAATAATTAAATAGCTTATTTGAGATAAATATCTATTACTGTGTTACTGGGTACAAAATAAGCTCTTCAGTGAGGTATATCTAGTATTTGTTGTTACTTCTGAAGCAGTATATAGTGGTTTCATCTCCTTCACAATTTGATTATCTTTTTAGATGGCAAGATCTTCATGTAAGACCTGTGTCTTTTTTTGTGTCAAGTTGATAGTGTCAACTGCATTGTTGGCACTATCAAAATATGAGTAATTACCTTGTTGGGGTGCTTTCTAGTATTTTTCCTTTGAAAGGTAACCCTCCATCCATTTGAAAGAACATTATTTTGCATGAAAGATTCTAAAATCCCCAATATAGACTGGTCAATATTTTTACCAGAAGCACTTACTGCTCATATCTGCAGGTGAATTTTGATTCTCCAGTATGTAACTCAGGAATTACTGAAGTTTGTGATTTTTTTTTCTTCTGTTTGGTTATATAGCAAACCCCAATCAAACTTAGCATGCCTAGTGGGGTCAGGCTAAATCTTCTGTTCAAATGCATCCCAGCTGATGCCATCCCAAATGGTGATGAATGCATTAAACTCTTGAGTTTTACCTGGGGTTATGAGAGTAAGACAGTCTTGATTCTCTGACACGTCAGTAAGAATCACCTCTGGGTGTTTTGGGAGGCAGTGTGCTTCAGTTGTATATATACATGCATATAGGTAAACTCTCATTTTTGGGTAAGATCATGTCTGTGCTTACACACATTTACAGTGGAATTTTGGAACAAACCATATCCAAAAGATAATGATGGTTTTTCATCACCCTCCAAAAGAAGACCAGGAAAGGCACATCCCAGACAATCAGTTCAGGCTTAAGTGGGTCTGGACAAGAGGTGATTTCCCAACACACTCTTTTCCAAAGTAATTATCATGCAATGAAAGTGTTAAGTGAAACAGGGATCAACTTCGAAGCAAGATTTTCAGATGGTTTTTTTTTCCTAAAAATGGGGAGCTCATACTCAATTCTTCCCCTAAAAACTTACCTAATATGTTAATAAATTAAAAGTTACATATAAGAAGGTTAGTGTCCCAAGCGTTGCTGATGTTTCGTCAAAGAAATTACAGTATCCATTACAGAGTAGGAGCAGTTATGTATCCAGGCATTATTCCAGCAAAATGCGAGATTAGGTCTGTTAACTGATTGCATTAAAGAGGTTATAAGAGCAGCGTATGTCTTATGATTAAGGATCTACCACTATGCTTATTAGGGCATATTCCAGTAATGTTCACATTCTTCTTAGTAGGTGGCAAAAAAGATCAGAGAGCTCTTATACCTGTAGGCTGGTTTTAAATGATGGCAACAGAAGATCAGAGAGATCTTACACCTGCGCAAGGCTTCATTGTCCTTTGCATGTTATCCTGAAATGCGCTGTAACTGTGAGCTCGATGACTTGATAAATACTGCACTCAGAGCCTAAAAGAGCATATGTTACAAGAAATTTTATTACTAAAGTAATTGTTGATATGACTACAATGGAGAGATTTATGTTGGGAAAGATCAACAAGTGCAAATACAGACTCGTCAGGTTCTACCTGAAGAATGAGAACAAACATTATAGTTCAGCAAATAGGAAGAAATGCACTTGGAACCCTCCTGGCTAATTCTTCAGGAATCAGTTTTCACAAGGATCATGGTTTGTGTTCGCAAACCACTCTTTGATGTTATCTTACCATTGTATCAACTGTTTTTCTGTTATATCATTTTGAAATGGTTTCCAAGGGCTTGTATAAAGGTAAATAGTTTGGTATTTTCTGAGTTCAAGTTACACCTAAAATACATAAAACATTAGTTTTGATTTTAATGAATAAGTTGCACTGTAATAGCACTTGCAAAGAATTAGATTTTAAAAGTAGCATGTGAAAATAATGAAATTCTCTAATAATTTTTTTTACAAATAGCATCACCTATCTGGACACTATGGAAATATTTGAAATTATGGCTGTGGGATGGAGGACTGTTTCATGTTAATAAGGTGGTGTGCCCAATGAGTGGTGGTGACTACAAGGAAATACAATGTAGTTTCATTAAAAGTGTCATTAAACTTCATAACAAATTCTATATTCAATGACAATGATGGTCAAAGGAATACATCGAGTTAAATATAGTCTTGAATGGAAGGAACAGAACACATTCCCGGGGGAATTTTTGGCAGAGAAAGAAGTCATGGGCCGTGTCCTGTTAAGAAAAGAGCAAAAGAGCTGTCAGGGTAAAGAACATTCCAAGATCTTCTAGAGTAACCTGAAGGATATTTCACAGCCTGAAAGAAAGTTTAGACACTTTGACACTCCCATATTTGATGCCAAGAGGCAGGTGCTCTACCCACCTAGGACTGTGAAGTATTTGTGTGCTATTAATCCTGGCCATAAAACAAAAAGTGGCTCAGGTAGAATATACCTCTATTCCCACATCAGTGAATGTAACTAGCATGGAAAATGATACAAACCTAGAGCCTTTTCATGTTATAATATTAATCTGAACTGGCACAACATGAGTCCACTTTTACAACAAAGATTGGACAGAGAATGGGAAATGAACACATGTCAGCTACTCTCACAACAAATCTAAATAATCTAATCTGGTGTGTGGTCCTTCTCAGAGGTTAGTCCAAATCTGGTTACAAAAGTACAGGGTTGTTTTTGTTTGGTTTGATTTGGGGTTTTTTTTTTTATTGTAACAAGAGGAGACTCAGAATGCTCTCTATCTAAAAAAAAGGCTCAAGTTTGTGACAGTTTCAGTTGTTATTAAGGACATTAGTCAGAAGCACACGTAGCATTTTTGGATGTCAGTAACTTTTTAATTGAAAATAGTCACAGCTATACTTGAGTGGTGTGATTTTTTTTTCTTATCCTTTAAATGTACTGAGCACCAATCTTTAGCATACTGTGGGTTGGAAGAAGCACTTCTGAACATTCTTTTTGGGTACATGTTCTGTACTTTAAAAAGCAGCCATTTCCACCCCCTTGCTGTCTGGCTTTCTGCACTGAATACAATATTCATGAGAGATACCAGATCAACAGCCTCAGAGAACAACGCCCTTTCCACACAGAGCAGCTGCTCGATGGATCACAATCCACCCTCCCTGGGGTTGTGCCTTAAACCTGTTCCAGGGACGCCACTTCAGGGAGTGCAGGAGCAATGGAACCATTGGAAACACCCCTCCCATTCCCTGTGTCTCTTCTGGTACTATCAGTTTGTGACAACTGTGAAGTTGAGTTTAGAGATACAGTCTCCCTTGCTGGGAACTGGCCTGTGAGCCCTCCTAGGCACGTCACAGGGGCCACACACTGTCTGCCGTGCAGTGTTGCCTCTTTGGCATGGTTGCATTGCATTTAAACTGCTATCTAGAACTGCTTTTAGGTATTTAAAATTGCAGAGTCACCCTTGTGACTTTCTGCCTTCGTGTCTTGCTGAGGAGCTGCTTTGTGTTTTGTTGGCTCAGCACCTCGGCTGGCTGTGTCACCTCTGTGTGCCCCGTGGTTTGCTGTGTGATGACACCAGGACTCACTGAATCGATGCCTCATGACTCACAGAATTGCAGCTTGCTCAGGTACCACTTGTAGAATCACGACTTTGCAACGCACCAAGTTGTGTTTTTGTGACGCATCCACCCCCTGCCCCTTGGCTGCTTGCAGGGGACTGTGGGAGAGCACTGTCTCTCCTCAGCATGATTTTAACTTTATCAAGAAGGCTTGGAGGTATTTTAAGATTCATTCCAAAGTGCAGAGGATAGAAAGCACACAGCCAAGGGCCTGTCTGCTACCAAGTGCAATAGACTGGGTTTTTTTAACCTGGTATTTTTTGTTTATCACTTGCCCTGCCTCTGGGATGTTGCTGTCCTGCTGGGGTTTTGTTTCTACTAGTTCTTCCATAGTTTGTTTCTGAGAGTTTTCTGCCAGGCTGCTAAAATCCAATATAGCATTGCAAACTGACCTCATAAAATCTCTTCTGGCTATGGTACCACAGCTATGGTGGGCTGGAGCAGAGCTGGGTTCTGCCCACAGCTGGGACTTATCTTGCCATGTTTTCTTATGCTACATAGCAGCTATTTCCTCACCTCTATCCCATGCTATTGCTGAAGAAATCCATCTGTATATAGATGTACCTTCAGATAACATGCCCATCTTTTGCATAAGCTGCAATGCCCTTAGCAGGCAGCAGAAAGCTGTGGGAGCTACTAGAAATACAGTGCAAAAACATAACCTGTTGTAGCACACATCCTGTGGCCTCTTCAGAAAAGGATAAATGCCTTTGATTTGTTGTGCACATGAACCCTGTTTCACTATGGAGCACAATGTCTTACCTTTCATGTGGTACCTTTCATGGACCTTTCATGGTCCTCCACCCACTCCTCAAGACGACGACCCTCAAAAAATCGGCTGCTCTGAGCAGTGCAGCCTGGCCATGCCAAACCAAAATTCACTGTCTGTGTTCTAGCAACACAAAGGTTAAAGATTCCCTTGTGCTAGCATGCTGAAAAGGAAGGTAAGGTAGCAAAGCACCAGGAAGGCTTTTGTGGTTTATAATATGTCAATTTGTACAGTAAATAGGGTCTGTGTTTAATGCTCTCCTGCAGCGATGACTATTAATAATAAAAGGCCCTGAAAGGAACTGAACTTTCATGATGAAGTATTTCTGACAGCTTGCTCCTCAGCACAACAACTGTTGTCCCCAGAGACTCATTCCACATTCATTTGAATCATGGAGAAAGACCAGCTTGGAAGATGTTTTTCTGGAGCGCAGAGGGGGACTTTGATCCTAGCTCAGATAACAGCTGCTCTACCTGAGCGGATTTTCGGGTAGAGGGATCCTTCAGCCCAGGTAAACCTCAGGGGAGGTGTCCGGTTGACCTCAAAGCTCAGGCAAGGCACCTGATACCTGAGGGAGGGTCTTTGAATGGGCAAGAAGACCTGGCAGCACATTTTATCATTCTGTCAGTCTCGCGTTTCTGGCGAGAGACAGCGCACACAGGAAGGGACCTCCTGAAGGGATTCGAGTCGCACCTTGAATTTTTTTTCCCATTGTAAAATAAAAAGGAGGCAGAAAGCCAAAATACTTTGATTAGATTTTGTCTGTACTATTGTGTTTTCTCACTGCCCTTGGAGAGTACAAAGCACTTCATTTGAAATCCATGACCCTGATTTCCCAAGCTGGAGCAAAAAGCAAATACCTGATACTTGATAAACTTCTCAGAGGAAAATGAAACAGTTCATATAGTGCCTATAAGAGCTACAGAGATGGGCATTATGGATATCCCTACAGACAATGCTGGCTGCTGAAAAATGTGTCAAATTCTTTGGTACTTATGCAGACAAAAATCCAACTGACAATAACTTTAGCTTTGTCTGGGTAGGATATGATAAAGATTACTGTATATTCTTTTTATTCTACAATACAGCATCTATGCTGGTTTCTGGAAATGCATATGAAAAATATTTGGGATTTCTTGACTGCAGAAGTGATAAGGCAATGATTTTTCAAAACTGATTTCATTTTAATAATTCTTTTTCTTTCTCCATGCCTGTCTTTGTGAAACTGAGGTAAATCCGGAGTAACCCACCTAGAAATTGTCCTAATTAACTTTTTAATGTTTTACTGCAATGGCATTTGGAAACAACCTCCTCAAAAACTGTGCATTCATTTATGGATATTCTGTTCATTTTTTTAACCAAGGACAATTTATCATTCCTTTTAACCTGAAGTGGGGAAGGTCTTCACATATCCCTTGATATGGAATCTCAAATTATGCCCTTGATACCATGACTTTTTAAAGCAATACTTCTTCAAGTAAAGACACTTGGTGAAGCTAGTATCTTATAAGACAGGAGATCATCTTCTATTGATTGTCTTCTAAACAGCTTCAGAAGATTTTCAAAAATAATGGGAAAACTGCTAGTCATAGACTTTTTGAGCATAATTAAAAGGGTAAAAACAGTGGTGCTGTTGCGGGAAAACAAATGGAACAAGTGCCTAAAAACAAGCTGAAACTTTGCATCAATCACATCAATACAGACAGGGGTAGTCAAAGTTGCACCCAAAATTACCATTGAATTTTCAGTCTGAGAGCAGAGATTTTGTGGCATCCAAGTCAAGGATCTTGTACAGCCCCTTTCTGCTGGAGTGTGGCAGCTCTCCATGCTATTATGAACAGAGGCAGGGAGGAATTATTTTAGTTACAGTTCCCGAGATAAAGATCGTGGAGTATGGAACATGGATGGGAGCTCTGCACAGGGGAGGCTTTTGGTGTTTCTGAAGAAAAACCTGCTTATGAGGATAAAAAGTCGAGCCCTGCAGCCAGTTTTCAGTGTCTTTTCCTGCATAAAGACTAGGGACAAGCCAGCTGCAGTGCACACACACGAAGGCATCCCATGGCTTCCTGTGGGACTGAGATGCGGCAGAGAGGCATCAAGGCAAAACAACCCTGCTTTGGAAAGTTTTAACTGCTGAAAGAGGCTTTGGGGATGTTTGAGGATGAAGGATTTCTGTGGTGCTTTTGTACATAGTTTACACAGCCAGCCTTTCAAATTGCTAACAGAGTCCAGAGCCTAGAAACCTTCACAGTTGCTCCAAAGTTAAGGGTTTTGTCCTGTTAAGTCATTACATTATCTGAGTATAAACCAAAGAGTTTTCAGCTCTGAATAATTTAGGTGAAAGAGTTAGCCCTAGGCCAGGTGTTCTACTTAGGGAGACTGTGAAATAAATTATTCAAAAGGGGAGACAGGTAAAACAGATGGGAAAGGCCGCCAAAACAAGACACCCAGAGGGCAGCTGTTTTACAGGTCCCTGGTGAAGCACCTCACTTACTAGGAGGGCTACGGTAATGAGTCAAACAGTGGTGTTGAAAATGAACTTTGCCTTGTTAATTCATGTGGTGGTCACAGGGAATACAGGTACTGATGCCTAGAAGCAATCACCACTGTGTTTCAGCCTGTGCAACCCATGCTTTAACATTAGAGAGTACATTCTCAAAGGATTTAGGACAGAGGTTCCTAAATTTTTTGATTTTGAAAATGATCTTCAGTGGGGAGGGGAAAAATACACTCATCAAAATATTGACTCAATTTAAACAGTGACATTTTTCAAACACATAAAATCATAGAATGGTTTGGGTTGGAAGGGACCTTAAAGCTCATCCAGTTCCAACCCCCCTGCCATGGGCAGGGACACCTTCCACTGGATCAGGTTGCTCAGAGCCCCATCCAACCTGGCCTTGAACATTTCCAGGGATGGGGCATCCACAGCTTCTCTGGGCAACCTGTTTCTTTTGCATTTTATCTTTCCACACATATGCAGACTTTGAATTTTGATTTAACTTGTGAAATTTGGAGTACATTTTTCAAGGCATTTTGGGATTCTTACTACTTCTGTTTATGGTCATATGTGTCAATTTTTATAGAACGCATCATTTCAACTATGGTAAATAAAGCCCTTTGATATTAAAAGTACTCAAATAGTCCAGAAACTTATGCCAAAGCAATGAAAAGTTCTAAATTATCTTGCCATTTGTACTGACAAGTGAATATTTTACTGGCTTTTACTGTCAGTCAGTATTTGATTCTTTCGCTAATGACAATCACTAACTTTACCGATGGTTGGCAATGTAAGAGAAGTGTCACGAATGTATACAAAAGCTGACACAATTTTTGTTAAGGAAAACTAAATAAACAAATCACTGCAGTGCTGATTTCCACCCCCATACTAGATCATCTACTTCATACAAATAATTTTCCTGGTTATGAGGGAACAAGTTGCCTGTGCAAGTGGCAAATTAGATGTGCAATTGTCCAGTGAGATGTTTTTGTGAACAGGAGCTTGGTACACTTTTCTTTGCCCTGGAGTTACTGTCTCACTAGGGATAAGCTTTTACCAAGAAGGGAATCTCTCTCTCTTCTCTTTCCCTGCCCCAGAATTGAGTGGTGAAGGGTACAAGAGAGGATATACAAGAGAGTGATAACACCTAGTTATCAATACAGTGGAAAAAAATCTACACTTCTTTTTTGCTATTTTGAATGTCTATCCCGAAATATGACAATATTTGTTAAAAAAGTACAAATAATTAAAAATTATGTTAAAACAACTAAGCTAATTTGGCTGGGGTACGTGGACAATTCAATGGCGTTGCAGGCAGACATGGCTTTAATAACATCCATCAATGCATGATATTTATTTAATGATTGCGGCCAACATTGGCTAGGTATTTAAACAGAGGTGTCAGTTATCCATTTATTTTCAAAGTTGTAATAACCAAGCAGTAAGCAGGATTTTAGTATTTGGCCTACTCATTTATTAGTACTGAGTAAAATTCTTTTCTGTTGAGGTCAATAGTCAGGATTTCACTCATCAATTCCCACAAAATCATCCATTGTATGGACGCTGAACATCTGGATCGAGCTCTTGGAAGATTTTCACAGATGATGTGGTAGCACTGTGATGCTGTACACACACCTGAGAAAATAATTTGGTCCTTATTTGGTTCACTTCATTATAAACAGTGTCTTGATTAAACAGAAAAAAATATTTTTAAAACTAAATTTATGCAAAAGATTCTCCTTAAATTCATAAATAGTTCTATTAAAATTAATCAAACTCAGAAAATAGCAGTATTCCTAATGTGATTGAAAAGACAGGTGTATTTTGCTTTCCACTCAGTGCATCATCAAACAGAAGAAAATGTTACATTCAGTTGAGCTGAATTGAAAATAATAATGGAACTGAGGAAGGTGTACTTTAAAATTTGAGAAACCTGATCAGTATCTTGGGTGTTTCTCAGGAAAAGCAGATAAGGAATGCTGTTCAGGAATGACCTCACTGTATTACAGGGTGTAGATATCATCCATTTTCATGGATATAAATTGACCTTTCTAGACAGCTTCATGTAGGTGAATTCCAAACTGCAGAGAAACTATCTTTAATGATACAATTTTTACTGTAATGCTTGTTGTGAAAATGTGGGTTGTACATAACCTAGGGGCTGGATCAATTAATGTAAGATGTTTTCAAGAGCTTGAAAATATTGTCCTTCAGCTCTGAAAGAGAAGCTCTTTGTAATCTGTTGCATGGTTTGACATCTTTTTTAAAACATCTGGAAATAAAGAGAGCCGGCTTTTTTATAAGTCATTAAAGTAGAATATTTTTTTAATTCTGCTCCATTACAGTGGGTGAGATTCATACAGGTGAGATGAGGTTTAGGCTGGGGTATTCCAATTGCAAACTATACAATCAATTTTTAACAATAAGTATAATCAGCAGTACTACAAACCACTTAATGATTCAGATTCAGGTTTATCCCAATGCATGTGTTTATTGTATGTGCTCACTAAACATCAGTGAACTTCATCTTAAAAGAGCATTTTATATGTATTTTATATACAGAAGGAGTAATTACTGAAAATCTGAACTTACATGTGGAAATGTGAACCAAATCCTGTTTTGTGAGAAGGCTATTATTCTTTTAAAACTGTTTTCCTTTCTTTTTTCCCTTTTTTGTTTTCAGAAATGGAAATACAATAGAAATTGAATAGCTTTCCCTGACCTGTTGTGAAATATTTCAAATCTGGTAAGTAGATAAGAGAATTAAACTAATATAATTGGTATGAAATATGTGTTTTTTACCGTGAGTAGCAAAAATTTCAGTAGTGGACAAGGTTTGCAAAGTAAACTCTAGTGAGCAGGTCAAATGCCACAGGTTTTGAAAGAGTTTCTCTGCAATAAATTATAGAATATAAAATCCTGTCCCACAGAAATCAACAGATTAAATTCCTTTAACTTCTGTGGTGACGATTTTGGTCTGAAACATATCTTTATGGACTTAACTAGGGACTGAGATCTTTAAAAACATGACCTCGGTTTTAAGTAGGTCTGTACCCAGGTCAAGGTGGGAGATGCACCAGACATGTTACTGAAAGAGTTTCAGGAGTGTAATTCTGGATTTCCAGAAGACCCATCCAAATCACTGCAGTGGACAATCCTGCGCTGGACACCATGTCTTGTCCAAGCAGGGCACTTGAGGACTTACAACTGCATTTTCCTGTTATGCTGTCTTGTGGCTCTTGACTTGAAATAATCTGTGTGACACCTACTATTTTCTGTGCAGGACTGTTGAGGTGAGATTTTTGTGGGCAAGCAGCAGTTCAAGTACGAGGTACGTGTGTGTTTGCATCATGTTCGCGTTAGATATACCTACAGTATGCGCCTCTTCCTTTTTAGCCATGACTCTCCTCTCCCCTCCCCTCCTTTTTGCACCTTCATATTCAAGGTTGCAATTCTTGAAAGCTTTCAAACCCAAGATTAGTACATTCAAGCCAAATACAAAGAAAGTGAGATGGTGACTGAAATGCTGGAAAGAGATGTTTACACTATGGAGCAGCAGGGTGGTGTAACAGTCTGTAACTCCTGTGTGGTCTGCTGAGAAGTGCCAATCTGTGCAATCTGTTGTGGCAAAAAGCCAGCAAAGAGGCCATAAAAACTGGCACCAAGTGAAGACACGGTATTACAACCTTTCAGTCTGTAGCCCCTGACGCAGCAGAGAGGCAGGAAGAATTCATGGGTGTTTAGCGCCTCTTCCCATGCAAAGCCTGGCAAACCAAATTCTGGCTGGCCTGCTGCAAAATAAAATGTTTGCATCTCATCGAGCCATAGGGAAGGAACAGTTACATCAAAGTGGGGCTAAATTTTTTTCTGGGGAATCTATGGAAGAACAAAGATAGGGAAACGGAAAGAAAAGATCACAGAGACTCCCTTGGATGGATTTATGCAATGTTCTCGTAAGACATGGCCGTCTCCCTTCCCCAGTGCCCCCAGCTTTGAAGGGGACGTGGCTAGTGTGCAGGAAATCCACTGGTGGACAGTCCATACATACATTAGGTCTGTTGCCTCATGAGATTTGAAATGGGATTGGTGTTACTTGTTTTCAAAATGTCTTCCTAGTCCCGAGAGCTTTCTTTAGGGATATTGTCAGAAGGAAGCTTATAAACACGGCCTTTCTATCATATGAGGGTTCAAAGACCTGAAGGAAGGCTCATGATTTTCAAATCACATGGCATAGGTTGATGTCACTCATGAAGCAAGACACAAGGGGATGGAAGGAAAAAACACAAATGATAACTGAAATATTGTCAGTATTTTGGTTCAATGGAAAAGGACAGTGACCCTTTAAATCTACTGAAACAAAAGGGTGCTAATATTTTAGCTTTTGTATATGTAAATGTATGTGTGGAAGCTGTTATTAACACACACCTTACTATAATGATTCATACAGATGTTAGACAGGATTATGAGATAAATAAAGGCATAACCATTCTCTTAAATCATGCTATACTGATCAAACAGTTCTGTGCAATATCCCAGCTATTTACTTACAACAAGATAAAACATGATTAGTGCACATTACTGGTGTGGTAAAATGAAAATAATCTCAAAGCACACATTACCCAAGCAAAAAAGTACTGAAGTGAAATAGAGCCAAGTTTACAATTACAACCAATTTACGCTCATCAAAGAAGTTATTAAAAAAATTAATATTAATTTCATCAAATAACTAATGTAAGCCTGTATTTGCTGATTCAACAAAAACACTGCTTAATTTTAAGCATGTAAGTTAATAGCTTTTATCCTGAGGTCTACAGGTGTCTGGAAATTTATGGTCTCCTCCTAGGAGGACCAAAAGTAGTGAGAAAGAAGAATAAGCCTTTTGAATTCAGTATTCTGTTGGTAAACTTAGTAGAACAGAATATAAAAAAAGGGGTAAATACTGTCAATACAAGTAATCTGTCTCCTTGTCCATCCAAAAGCTAAAGCATGTGAGATTATGGAATTAAAACACCGTATGCAAACTGTACATTCATTCAACTTGCCATTATTACACATACTAGTTTTACTGTTAGAGTAGTTAATACAATAATTTAAATGTTGGCTGTATAAATATCTTTATTTTGCATGTTATACGGAACAAAACCATAAAACACTGTGGAATACAAATAGATTCAACACTGAGCTGGAGAGGATGGAAAATTACTCTGTAGGCTTTTCTCCCAAGTGATATCATGACCCAGAAATAAGTGCAAATTTGTGTCTCAATTTAAACCCTTTAAAGTGTTATAGGTGACAACTACTTTCTCTAACACAATTCACTGTGCCCTGTGTCCTTACCAATTGCTGTGTCAACAAGCCCTTTGGTTAATATGAAAACTGATGAACAGTCTCAACAATTTACGTTGAGCTCTTTTATAGAGCCCCAATGTGTGTGGCAGCGTTGATGTGACACATGTCTGTAACTTGCAAAGAGGTATAAAGAGAATTTTTGCTGTGGCTCTACTGTGTGTTCGTACCTGCATAGAGAAGTAGGGCAGCATTAGGAAACAAGGAGGATGTGAAACACAAGGAAGGTGATCTAGCTGATTGGGTATTACCAGGAGTTGGAAGAACGGAGTTAAAAATAAATTTGGACAAAATTCCCTGCTGAAGTTCTTCCCTGTTCTGCTGCATAATTGCCCTGTGGCTTTCAGAGGGTCACACAGACCTGGAAAATCTGAAGGTTCTCAGGCTCCTACCTTCCTTTTGAAATCAATCAGGATATAAGTACCTAAATACCTTGGTGGAAAAGTCTTTAAACTTTGCGTTTGCTTCAACTCCTCTTGTGCAAAATTGAGATAAATTGTGCCTCTCTTAGAATGTGATCATTTAGAAGGTGTGAGGTTTTAAGATATTATGGTAAAGAGGCCACAAAAATACCTAAAGCAGCTGCTTTTCAGCAGGTAGAGCCTTCAAGCCAGCATAAAGCTTTGGCTGTTGCAGTATTTGTATTTCTCTGAAGCAGTTTTGATTTTTATTCTGCTTCTGTAAGAACTCTCTGAAGGCTCTCTTTGGTGTTGGTTGTCACTACAGATTTTGCTTATTTTGTTGTGTCATGGAAACCCCTAGTACCTTAGTCCAAATCTGGAGTTCAAGATAGTGGGGAAAAAATGGTTTTTAATCATCCAAACTATGAATCAGATGAACATGGTTGTTGGGTTTTTTTTCAACAGGAGTTTATTATAATTTTAATTTTTCCTTGAAGAGCTCTGTTTCTTGGAGCACTTTCCCAAATGCAGGGCCAGAAAATTCAATGCTCACATCTGTTTTCATTGTCCACATTTTTTGGCGCAGAGGTTGATCTTGAAATTTTTTTTCTCCCAGAAGAAAAAACCCAACTGTGCAAAATAGATTCAGATCTCTATCAGGTACTTTTATAAAACTAATGGTAAGTCACTGTGCACACAGCTGAGCATGTTAGGTTTCCATCTTGATTGTGGATAAATGCTATTGGAATAGAAGATATTTATTAGTGTGATCGTGATATCCAGAGGTGAAATATTAATGCTGAACTGGGTCTGTAGTCCTAAATAACAATTTTGCCAAAGGGAGAGGACAACTAGTCCAGAGAATCAGTAGAAAAACTCTGCCAAATATAGCCATAGGAGAAATGCAAAATAATGGAACACTGAAGTAAAATGAAGTGCTTGGCAGCTTTAGAGCAACTGAGAACTTCTCTCTCTTCAGTATCCATAGTGCCCACCTCATCAAATTCTGTAGCAGTCATCCTTTGCATTATCTAACTTAAAGAGACCTCTTGGAGTATCTGCTGTGGAAATGTACAGAACCTTGGCTCCCTCACAGCTGATGAAGAGGTTTTGTCATAGCACCTGGCAGATGGCCTGGCTTGATCTCAACTTTAAATAACCTTTGAAGTTGAAAGTGCACTTATCCAATGCTGACTGGTCCGTTCTGATGCAACAAATATAAATCCTCTCCCCTGAATGCATGGGAAGCAAGGGCCCAGCAGGCAGCAACACAATCATGCTCTTGACTTTAGGGGTTGATGCTCACACGATAAGCACATCCCCAAATGTCACCTCTGTCTGTGTTGTTGCCTTCCTCAGCTCCTGGTAGGAAGAAGGGCTGTTGTTCCCATGGTTATTTAAGCTCACAGCTGATGTCTTTGATAGGGCAGGAATTGTACCCCAACCCAAGTCTCCCATATTGTACAAGATGGGCTAATCTTTACCATGTCCACCCTTGCAGTGAATGAAGCAGATATATTCAGTGTCCCCCTGGCAGGACAGGAGGGGATCATTTTTCAGACAGTAACACAGTGTATAGTAATTCCAGGGTGACAGTGCTGATTATCCACAAAGGCTTTTTTGATCCCCTGCCCAAAACCATGCCATTGGGCAATCCTGAAGCTCAGAGTCATCTTGACTAGTTTCTATTTTGTATATATGTTACTGAGGTTTTTCCACACTGCTTCAGGCAAACTCATGTCCAACCAAATTACATATTGGCCACACTGATGTAGATTATGAACTGTCTACATGCTCACTATAGAGGTGTTAATATTGAGGTTGGTCTAGAAAAGCTCAGATCTGGATCACTCAGCTTGACTGTATCTTCAGTTCTTTCAAAAGGATGTTTAACTATTAATCCCTACTGAGTCAGTGAAGTGTCTGCGTCCAGAACTGTGGATCTTTTGCTTCAATGGTAAATTAGGTGTCAGGGCAGGAGAGAGAACTGACAAACAAATTTCAGTAAAAGCAGCAAGGGACTGTGTTATGGTACTGTCCTAAAAGTCACATGGCATCACCTGAATTCAGAACATCCTTTTATTCTAAGACTTTGAAGTTCAGGCCAACCACTGTTAGGACTAGTCAGTGATGGCATGGCAAAGTGAGTTTTATCCACACATACAATCCATTGATGTTGTGAACACAATTCTGCAATGCAGAGCAAACTTCTGAGAAGTACTCAGCAGCTTCAGTCCTCTTAAAACCCCTGGGAAGGGAAGATAGTCAACATGTTGGTAACATGGACTCTAAAGTTCATTTCATTTGTGTACCTAACAGGCTCAGAGGTTGGATTTTTAAACTCGCAAGACGAAGTGCTAATTCCTCAGTTAAGATTATTTCCACACTAGAATGGAAAGGATCCATTCCATGCTGGCTGCAGAGTACTTGTTAAAACTAAGGTTAAAACTAAGGTTAACACTCCATAGTGTTTGAAATCTTAATGTTTGAATTTAACAATAATAATAATAGCAATTATCAGGCAAAATAAATGTTTTAAAAAATTATTGCTATCTGAACCAAAGTTTTTATAATGCAGGGTGTTTTATAATCTGATTGAGAAGGGATCCTCATATTCTAGTAAAATAAAGTAACCGGAGACAAAGTGAAATAAATAGCACCAATAGCAATACTCCTTGTGATTAAATATTTCACATTTCAAGGATGTCTGTTTACAAAACACTTAAATAGCTCATCAGTTTGGCCAATTTCCCTTTTTTATAACTCAGCTAACACAATTAGACCCTAAAAAGTGGCCAGTCAAAAACTCCCTCTTTCTAATTTCCCTTGGTTGTGAGGAAAGGAATGCCTTCAGCCAAGTGGGCATCTTCACTGTGCATCTACTTTAGGGAGACTGTTTACCTCCAAGCTTTTGCAAACTAGACTGCTTCATGTCTGCGTAAATAAATCAGCCATGTACAGTACAGATTTTGGTTAAATATAGTCACTTGGAGGCTCAGATTCTCTCTAGGTCAAAGGGCGAAACACTCCACAGAAGAGGTCAACTGAGTGGGGAGACCAGGGTTATGGGAGAAACTTCCCCACTGATTAGCAGGCAAATTGCTCTGTGGGTTGTCAATCACATTTTGCTTCCTTTGATATAAATGCATGTTTATTTTCAGCCTCTTTAGGCCTTGTTAGTACTAGTACAGCAGGGCAGAGCTCTCAGCTGTCATGGGGTCAGGTAGAAATTAGGAGATCTCAGCACTTTCCATGATTAGTCCCTAAACTGGGACAGGATGATGGCCACACTGAAAAATAAGCCAGAAGATAAGATGGCACCTTACTTTCCAGGAAAACTCTACTTTAAGTTTCTCAGTATTTACTAAAGTGTGTCTGATGTGCTCAGCTGCACATGCAGACACACATTCATAAACATGACTTTTCTAGATTTGAGTCTACCCTTTTCCAAAATAAAATAATTAATGTCTGTGGAATTATGCCTGGTTTCTAGAAATGTTAAATGAAGCTCTCTGTACAGGTTCATAAAATCCTCTTTAATACATATATCGTATAAATCACATGTAATTATCTGTACTGATGTAATGTCTCTCTTTCCCTTTTATGAGAAAGTAATACAAAAAACCTCTTCTAACTCCTTACATCTTTTTTTGTTTTATTTTATAAATCTAAAGAAAAAATGTCTCATAGCAGTCTGTACAAACAAGCTGCATCTGTTTAATATTAAAGTGCAAAAAATAATAATAGAACCATTACTTTGGAATATCCAAATAACCTGAGGAAAAATAGCATCCATCTGGCCATTGGTATAACTGGTTTTTACATCAGCTGGATGTTTCTGGGATTGCAAGATTCAACACTTATCTTTAAGTAGAGTGAGTTTCTAAAGATGTAGCATCCAGAAACTTGTGAGTAATCTGTCTGCTTAGAAGTACAATATTGTGTTACCAGATCTGCAGAGCAAATGCACAATAAAGTTAATCCTCTGGTTCTGGAAAAGCTGTAGGTATTGCGATGGCAGATGTGCTGAAATAGAAGTGTTTACGTTTGTTAGGGCTGGTGAAGCAGCAACTCCACCAGCTCACAAGTATTTGAATTTCCTGCAAACATTTACCTAAGGGCTATCGTGGGGAAGGAAAAGAGCTCAGAAGGAGTCTCTGCACCCTGTTGGCAGACTTGAAACCTCTTCTGTTGAATTGGTTGGCACGTGCCTGCATTTTCTCGTTGAACTTATTCTCTGTAAATGTAGTCATTATGGCACTAAAGTGCTTTTGGTATATGGGGTACAGTATTACCAAGATCAATATTCTGGTATTTTTAATATATTTTCCACTTCTTCCTTCTTACTACGCCATATGGAAAGGAAGAAAAGTGTTAAATTAAGGATTTTGTAACTGTGGAGGTGTGACAGGACTTTGGTTTGGCCAGAGCTTTGAGATGGAGCTGCCTTCTAGACCTTTCCCTGTAGTGAGCTCCCCAGAGAATCTGTCAGGCTTTAAACTCACAAAGCCAGGTTGTGTAGAGCACAAACAAGAAGCATAATCTTTTGAGGAGAGGAAACACAAAGTTGCTAGGTAAGAACTAAAATCAAAATGAGTCATGTACAGCAATATCCCTGCCTACAAAATCCTAGCAGGCAGGTTCTTGCTTCCATACCTGGCAAGAGTTGACGTGGATACTTTTGGTTGCAGTTATTTCTGTCCAGGCTACAGAAAATCCTTCTTCCTGTCCCCTCTAGTGCCTTCCTGACTGGTGCCTGCCCTTTTCCACCATCTCTGTGGGAGCTGCTACTTCCAGCTCTGTGATATAACTATCTTTCCAAAATGAAGGCACAGTTTCCCCCTTAGAAAGAGGGAGTTTTTGACCAGCCACTTTTTAGGGTCAAATTGTGTTAGCTGAGTTATAACAAAGATGGTGGTGCAGGAGGTCACAGTAGCACTTTTAAGTGTTTGTGCTGGGGAGTTCAAAACATTATGTTACTGTCCCTTCCCTTGGAAGCTTTTAGTTGAAATCTGGAAGTCAATCAAAACACAAATGGAAGTGGACTCCCAAAAGTGTGGAATATTTCAACCTCACCAGTAAAGTAGCGATAAGAGACCTGGGAATAGACCACAGCTCCACAGGTTCCCTTTCTATTTTACAATCCCTACAAACAGTCAGATGCTCAGTTTGCTCTTTGGATGACCTGAACTTACCTCCATGGTCATCTCACTAAAAATATCCTAGTTCTTAATCCAATATATTGATAGTTCTGTTCTTCCAGAGAAAAAAATCATTATGAGGAATGTCGGCAAAGCAGAAGGAGTCCCAGAGGGCTGGTATAAAAAATAAAGACCAGAAGTACATGAGCAGTATTCACTGCTGGACAGGGAATGACAGTAGCTCAAACAAAAGAAAGAACAATGTTTCTGACATAACAGTGTTATTTTTTCTGTTGTTACAGCTGAACACCAGCACAGGCCTTTGTCAAGAGCCAGAATACCACTGAACTAACTCCTGTATAAACATAGATTAAGAGGCCAGCCATTGCCCTGGACCATGTACAAAGTATGTATGAGACAAGGTAGGAGGAGGTACAAAGAAACAGTTGAAGCCTATTGATCACAATAATAAACAAAAATCATAGAAACATAACTTTGAAATTTTGGTCCAATTTTGTGTAGGTATCGTGGGAGAATCAGCATTTGGAATAAGGATAGTTAGATTATTTGATGTTACCAGAGAGCTGCTCCCAGAGATGGTGGCTGGAAGAGAACATAAACAGAACTGAAAATCAAGCAAGTAGGTGGCGTTATGGGATCACTGCATGGGTGGATTACAAGGGGGAGCTCACATTTAGGGGCTGAACATGATGCTGTATGTGGGTAAAATGGGTTTGTGAGTAAAGGCAAAATCCTGTGTCTGCTGATAAAAAAAAAAAACTATAGTTGAGGGACATCTAAAAATGGTGATGTGGTCAGACAGTTGGCTAAGAAAATGTTTCTTGCAGCAACATTCTGGATGGATGGATGGATGGAATAGAATGGTGTCTGTGATATACCTGTGAAGGGGTACATTTTCAGGTCAGGTGTAGAGACTTGAGAAAAGATTCACAACAGAACTTGCAGAATTTCTAGAGCAGAAAAAAAACACATGAAGAAAGTCCTTCAGAGATAGTCACCAAAGTTGTGGAAGATAAGCCATCAGGTTGCTCAGGCTCAAGTAGTAGATATCTGGCAAACAGATAGAAAAATTATTAGATGTTGGTGTTAACAAGAACCTCTAAGACATTTTGCAAGAGCAACTTTGGTTAAACTTTAAAAAAGTCAGATTCCAAAGGGCCTGGAATAAAAGTAAACCAGAAGACTAACATAAACTCCAGGCAGATTTTGTGTTCACTATTTGCACAGGAATGGAAGGGATCTTCTAGATTACCAAGTCCATTCCTCTGCTACTGTAAGCAATGGTATCTCATAATCTATACATTTACTAAGCTGCACAAAAAAAGCCACAACTTTCTTTTTCTACCTAGTTTTAGTGGAAAGGTGTTTCAGAACTTCAGTCTTCTGAAAATCAGAAACTTTAATTTACGGGTGGAATTTATTCATTGCTCATTAGTAATCATTTGTTCTTGTGTCATCATTGTCCATTTGCTTAAGTATCTTTTCTCTCGCTTTAGTGCCTAACCTGAATGTATTTATAGAGAGCAATTATATTCGCTCTCAGCATGAATGAGCTTAGAGATGAAAGGGAGAAGGAAGCAAACATGTTGCTTCAGCCTGGACCAGCTGGAATCTCTTTGTTCAGACTCATGTAAAATGTTTTGCAGCAGCTGATTCTGGAAGCAGCATTTGTGAAGCTCATAGCAATATGATACAGATCTTGCCACCTCACAGCCAGATGAGATGCAAGTGGACATAACAAGCCACAGTTGATATCTAAATATCCATGGGTACTGTGGACCTCAGAACACTGAAACTACAGTCCAGCTTAGCTGGAGGATAACAATCTGCTTTTGGCTGTTATAAACACCCATGGTAAGCCATTTCCCAACATTATCACTTGTATTTTTCTACTGTTAGGAGATAGGTATCTGTCACATTATCGCTACCTGTGTGGCTTACTTTGAAGAGGGGACTCTACATGGTGGTGTCTGCTGTGGACTCTGGAGTCACCAATTCCTTCTGTTCTTTCCTGGCTGTATCCCAGATCTCCTCACACTCAACATAAGAAGAGCAGGGATTGCCCATCACATTTCTCGGACTTTGTGTACAAATTTCTAACTGCAAAATAGATTGAATAATTCAGTCATAACATTCTCCCCCCTAGCATGTATTCAGATAAGTGTTTTGCAAGAGGAATCCTTCAGGGAAAGACAATTGCAATAAATTATTCTTTCGCTTGGTGACATCTCATTGCCAGCATCAGCAAGCACAGCTGAACAATTATACAACTATATGAAGTGTTGGATACTTTAAATATGTGATTGTACCTCATTCCTTTGGATGTAAATATTAATTGCCTGAGAGCACTTTGTTGTGAGTTATTTTTTTAAACTCATTTTATATATAGAAAGGGCTTTTAGATCTGAAACTGTTTATTGCTCTTACGTATGTGTTTGGACTTGCCATCACTCATGTTGCAAAGTATGATTTTTTTCCGTTCAAAATATTTTTAGGATTCCACAAACTGCAAAAGCAATGGAAAGTTAATTCTTTAATTCTGCAGAACATGCATCATAAAAATTAAAATAAAGAAATAGAATAAGATGCTGGTCATTGTACCTGCAATAGGTTAGTTATTCTGTGGAATAATGCATATCATCAGCCCTTTTCTTCTGTAAAGTCATATTTTTTCCTGGCTTAAAGCTAAATTCAGCCCTCACCTTGTAACTGCCCTTTGTGTATCCTCATGTAAAGGCAGAATTTGTACAAATTTGAGCTCTTCTCACAGTTCAGTACAAACCATGATGTCTTTCCTGAGGGGGATAGAAATACAAGAGTAGTGCAGGTCAGGGTTGTGGTGCACTGACAGAGCTGCACAGGGAAGCTTGTACAATACATGATTTAATTGTAAGATTCTCACAGCATTTTCAGAGAGGAAGAAAAACAGTGTGGGTGTCCATGGTGTTTCTCAAAGGAGCTCTGCATTAAGATTCTGGAGCCAGGTTTGAGTTCACCTCATCCTTTGTCCAGGGTTTGCCTGATCAGGGAGGGAAGGTCCCATGGCATGTTGCAGTAAATAATCAAAAATCAATTTTGGCAGCCTAGTCAGTGAAAACGAATGAAAAAGCAGAGGTGGCAGGAGGGGTTTTTTAAGTCTTTCAGGAAGGGTAGTGGTTTTCACCCGTAATTCAAAAAACAGCAGCAAAAGAGAGAGAGAGAACTAAAACAACAATGACAAATGCAGTGTGTGGAAAAAGCCTATTGGATAGTTGGCTTTGCACAACAGCTTCTTCATCAAGAAAACAGCTCAAATACAATCAGTTGTGCAATAGTACTACACTTTGGTGGCAGCGCCCTCATCTGTCTTCACAAAATATTTGACACTGGTCCAGGTGTAAATTTAAAAAAAAAAAAAGTGATAGTCAGCAAACTGAGATCAGAAAAGTGTTGTCAATATGGTTATGCTGATGGGGCGATGCTGAGTGCTCTGTGCCTGCTCCACACACACAAACCCACACTGGAAGGTGACCTCTTCTGCACGAACATACCCAGGGCAGGTGTGGTGACCAGGCACAGAAGGATGTGCTCTTGTGCTTTGGAAACACCTACTACAGTAAAGCTGCTTGCATCTCCCACAAGGAGAAAGGATTTGACCATATAAAGGCATTTCCCTGAGTCATATTCGACCCACAGACCACCAGCTGGACCAAACAGCGAAATAAATATCACCATAGGAAATTTTTAAATCTGGAGACATTTTAAAATGAAAAAATAAAATGTTTATCTTCAGGCTATGTCAGAGTGTTTGAGGAAGGACAAAGCAGAAAAAATATTGCAAATTTTTAGTATCAAAACCGAGTATCTTTTTAGCAAGAAAGGTTTTTTACAACAACAACTAGATACATTTAAAAATTCCTACACAAACGGGAACCAGCACCAACTTCACTTCCTATTAAGACCTTTCTTTTCAACAAACAAACCCCCTCTGCTAGGAGACAACTCACCAGGCTGATTCTTTCATTATAAAAGTAGGAAATGCCCAATGTACTCAAGAAAAGACCCAATCTCTCAAGGGTTTCAAATCCAGAAAGGATGAAGGTAAAACCCCCACAAGTAGCCTAGGCACTTCTAACATCACTGATGGACTGTAGAACATCCCCAACCCTACAGTGATGATCAGCTGTGTCAAACTTTCCAACTGGTGTGAAACTTCATCTCCTTGAGACCTGCTGTACTTTGGGTGGTGCTGGCACCCAGAAGTCATGGTCCAGATTAGGGGCTACTGTTCTAGACACTGTATAAAGATATCACAAAAAGACATGTGGCAGCAATGTCCCATTGTTGTGGGATTTCTTTTTGTTTTAATTGGAAAAAAACCTCTGCAGTTATCCAATGCTCTAGGCCTATGTACAAAGCACATTTAAAAATACAATAGGCATTCAAATGGGAACATTATTAATTAAAAGCCTCCACGTACTGTACAAATGAAACGTTCTTCTCTCTACCTACTCAAGTCATTCATTCAGAAAAATCCTGGGAAAATAGTTAGGCTTTGCAATGTGCCCCATAGGTCAATGTATTCAGACTCCAACAGACCAAGTGGGAGGAGTGAGTTCCAGAACAGCAAAGTCTTCATTGCAAATTCCCTCTCAAAGGGAGCACACTCAGGAATGTGCACAGCACACTCACAGAAAAATGGCTCTAGCTCTTTACCCAGTTCAAATTTTACATGAGTTCTTTAATATGTGTGTATCCAACCAAGGAAGAGATGCTGACCTATGCTCGTCTGAAGCATGGCAGTGGGAAAGGCTTTGAAGCCCTGTAGGGTTTGGACCCACAAATTGCCTGCCTTAATTTTTTTCTGCTGTATATCCTTACGGCATCAATTTATACTGTATATTTATATTTATACCACAACAACCCCTTTTGTCTATGCCCAGCTACACCACGTCCCCTTTATTTAATAACAGGGGTGTCCTTGAGAGTCAAACTGTCCCTGGGCATCTCACTGACAGGATGTTACAGAACATATCCATAAGAGCTGGTCTCACAACTATTTACTCTTACTACAGTCCCATATCAAAAGTCCTTTTTTAGCTTAGGCATGGGTCAGAGCCAAACTTCCTTCATGCTTTAAAGTTTGGTGTTGTATTTCAGATCCATCTCCTAAATCAGACTGGCTTTCAGTGTTCCGATCAGAACAATCCCTATCTTATTTGCTTGCTGGCTGCAAAACAGTAGGAAGATTGTCAATACCCTGCTCAGGCTCTAATTAAAAATCCAAACTCAAATTTAATATTTCAAACATTATTTAAGATATATTAAGATAGTCAGTCTATTGCTGCTGCTCATTACTCTGTCGAAACCTAATATTAGTAACAGCATGTACAGAGGACCTGGAGCATGAATTAATAATGAGGTGCTTGTGCTGGAAAACATGCGAGAGCCTGGTTCCCTGAGCTGGCAGGCGTCTGGCAGAGACTGGTTTGCTCTTCTCTACACAGGGATCAAATCATCTGCTCAACAAAATCATTGGGAAGGAATGTATTTCTGATTAGTTTGCCTCCTCTGATGATAATTTTCCAAAAAAAACCCAAAGATGACAGGCCATCAGAAATGAAGGGGGCCACACTGCAGGGAGAAGCCTTTAAACCAACAGCATTGTACTGCCATCAAACAGCAGCAGTGCTGGTACCTGAGCATCATCCTCCACAGGGTGAGGACCCCCCCGTGCCCTCAGCCTGCCCTCACCTTGTTCATGAAGTCTCTTCTTGAGGCTTTTGAGGTGAGGCTTAATCAACTCTTTCCCTCTTTCTCATTGTCCTAACAGAAAACAAATCTGAACGAGAATATAGAGAAAGAGCGTGTGGCTTGTTAGTGCTCTTGGCCCACAGCGAAGGTATTGGAGTTGTTTGCAGGTTTTCTGTAGATTTGAGCAAGGACATAGCAAGTCAGTGAGCTCTTCAGGTGATTCCAGAACCAGGAAAGATGTGCCACCTAGAAAATATCTGCGTCATTTGTAGTATGCAAAACATATACATTTATATATAATGAGTATGTGTCCAAAATATGTGCATATAAAAAAATATTATCGTCATGTAAGATGTATTTTAGCCAGATCAGTGATTTAGCACAGAGATTAGGTGTATTTATTCATGCATACATGCCATTCTTATGCATGCTTTACAGGAAACTGGCTTTTAAGTGTCCTCCCAGAGCCCCATGCTGGCCTCCTCTGCCTATGCACACTTCTCTCCTGAGGGTGACCCCAGCAACCTTTGTGCATCCTCTGTGCAGGAAGAAATGTCTTCAACATTTGCAGAAAGCAAACAATAGTTGCTAAAGGTGTTTGTGCCCTGAATTTTAACTGTGCCCCAGTCTTACACACCATTTTCCTTTTAGGTGAACATACTGTTACCCAGAGTGCAGCATTCAGTTCTGCACCTACTGCCTTGCAAATTAAAAGGTGTGAAGGAGAAGAAAATTTTCCAGAGTAAATGAGAGAAATTATTACATAATTTTGTGTAATTTTTGATGCAGGAAACAATTTTCTCGGTGCACCTGTTGGGGGGAGAAACAAGGCTTCTTCAACCATCAATCTGTGGGACCTCAGAGCTCAGCCTGAAAGCAAAGGTGAAATGAAATACGAAAATTGCAGTGCAGCCGAAGAGGAGTCAGCTATCTGCGGGCCTCTGCTGAAATCCCATCTTTCGGGTAGGGTTTCTTGTGCATTTTCGTGTTTTGGTCACCTGACAGTAGCTCTCTGGCCTAATTGGTTTCCTGGTTAACAGACTAAGTAATGATGTAACCAGAGTGTGTGGGAACCAGACCTGTGTGACAGATACAAATTTTCCCAGCCATACTAATTTTGCCTGCTTACCTGGTTCTGCTGCTGGTTATCTGGAAACTTGAACTACTTAAAGGATATAATGAGCCCAGCAAAGGTTGAGACATAGCTTAGCCATTTAACATAAAATTATCCCCTGCCATGAAACACACTAACTTGTGAAGACCAATTATTTTTGTTACTAACCAACACTGTGTTTTAAGAGAGATGTCTACAGCTTTTACTTACTTTTTCTGTGGTTGGCTGAAGTGAGAATTAGCTGTCTGTAGCCTAAAGGAGCAGATCAGCTCTGTTCAATTACAAACCTGTCTCAATAACCACTTTCTGCTCTTGACTGTCTGCTGTCCACAAGCGCTCTCACACGGCGTTGCTCGTTTGTGCTGGTGACTTTTGTAGCTGAATGTTGTTGTTATTGCCTGTATGACAATACAGAGGATTCAGAAAGGCTCCAGCTAAGGTCAGGGTCCTGTTTAACCGGACACTATATAAGCCTATAATTGAAAAACAGTCCTCTAAATGCAAAGTGGTTGCATCCCAAATACCTCCAATAGAGGAGATATGTTGGATAGGAAAGCTTTGCAGCCTCAGAGCTGAGCCTCTGAGGCAGTAATTTTTAAAACAATCAGCCTGAGAAACAGCCTCACGTAAAATAATTAAAATGACTGCGGAAAGGGAACACCTGGCACGGAGGAGGCCTGACCAGTTCCACGTGGTGGGCAATGAATGAAGACTTCTCTCTATTGAAACATAAAATCACAGTAAGTACGCATAGCACATACTGAGCAAAGGAGCAGCTTGAGCTGGGGATATGCCTGGCACTTGTCATTTCTGTGCTTCTCGGGCTATTCCCATTTGCCCTTGCAGAAGGGACCACGTCTCTCTGCACAGCAGTTAAATATATTCTAACAAGCTGGGGCACCCGGGCTGCTGCCGGATGGGCTAGAGCCTGGGGCAAACCTTGCCATGACCCTGGTGGTTATTGTTCTGCAGCAAAATGCAGCGAGGATGGCTGTGTCTGAAATTCTTCAACCAAGAGGAAGAAAGTTTTATGTTTGTTTGTGTGCATCTGGCTGTTCTTTCACTTTGCACTCATAGACATGTTTGATAAATGGAAGAAACCCAGAGCAGAAGCAAGGCACTGTATGTGAAACTGGCTTATGTTTTTCTTGAAAATAGGACTCTTAAATGTGATGACAGAAATCATGAAAGTGGAAGGGCTTTGCGTACACTCGATATGGTTAATCCAGTCAGTAAAAGTAATGTTAAAAATTGGACATCCTACAGCATTTTAGTATCTTTCCATCTGAAGTTTATATGATGCCTAATGCGTATGCAATGGATCTGAGGCCTGACATCTATTTAAACTCTTTGGGAGCAATATCAAACATTAATGGGGATTAGTGTTAGAACTGGTGTAAACATAACAAACAATCTGCTGTAAGTGTATGCTCACATTTCCATAAGCAGAGCCACCGCAGAGGAAAGAAACCCTGAGACGTAGTTCTCAGCTAACTACTTCTAGGATGAGTAAAGGCAGACACTAGTAGGACAAAACTATCTCATGATATGAGTATTTACATACTCATAAAATGCTCTGTCTAGAGCTGCAATTTAGTATTGTAAAAGGTAAGAAAGATTTAAAAAGATGCAATTCCATTGTGCAAAACCACTAAAAAACAGATTAAAATGATTTAGTACTTCCAGGTGCACTGTAATTCTTGGCAGAAATAGCTAATTCCAGGTGTGTAACTTCAAAAAAAAAAACCCAACAAAAATCCAACCCTGTTGTCAAACCTGGATAAAACCATCAAGTTAGAAAAACAGAAGCTAAACTAGGAACAAAGTCCAAAGTAGAACTGCGGAAAGACAGCCTCTCCATTGAAGAAATTATTGCATATAAGTGAATCTCCCTATTACTTAAGTAAACATAGCTTGATTCTGGGCAATATTACAAAAGAGATAAAGCTTTGGCATGCATGAGCACATAGAAAGATGACATATTCACAGTGGGAGGTATGAGGTGGGGTTCCAGTAGTGCCAAAATTTATCTCACACACACATTCTTAGGGTCAGATCCAAAGCTGATGAAGCAAACAGCAAATCTTTCCACTGTCTTCAACTGGCTTTGTATTCAGTGTTCACTCACGCTAGGAGAAAGGGGGGGAAAATACATTTGTTTCCTTATTTGCAGCCAAATCATTTACACATTTTTCCTTCTCCTTTTAAGCCTGGGGAACTGTTGTCATTGACTTCCTCAGGGGCAGGTCCTTAATCAACAGATCAAAATATAAGCTGTACCACAAAATGGAAAATACTATTATACCAGCTAAAGTTATTTGCTTCAGCAACACATGTGGTATGGGATATTATTATTCTGTAATAGAATACACATTGATTCATTTGACACATTTTTTTTAAAGAGCTTTTATTTATATGATGTGTTTATGGACAAATATGCACTGAATGCTTTTTAAGTCCTATTATGGTTTGGTTTTATTTCCACATGTTCAGATGAAATGACCATTACTAGGACTAGAAACCTACAACCCTAATGGAAGCTCTTATAGTTGGTGCCAGTTTTATATCCTGCAGGGGTAGTTGCCACTATATCAATATCCTGCAGGTCAAGTTAATTTATTTTTTCAGAAAACACAGCATATTTTGCAGGCTCTATGCAATTCAATATAGTGTCCCACTTAGAACGTGCCAGTTTTGCATCTGAATTTAAAGCCAGGGAATTGCACCAGATCAGACCTCCAAGTAAGTAGGTTTTGCAGAAATCCTTGGCCACACAGAAGGAAAATGGACACAGCAACCTTGTCTCCCCAAGGTACATGTGAAAACTCTTTAGGAATAAGGTACAAGCTCTGAAAGAGACAGATTTGTTGGGGAAGTCTGGTTTTCCCTGGCAGCTGGGCCCTCTGCTGCTGAGATCAGTGGCTGGATGTGTGGCACTGCATTTGGCTGCTTTTGCTTCTGTGAACCAATAATTTTTCCTCTGCTGTAACCTTGATTTGATAAAAAGGAGGTTGAGAAACCCAATCCGTTCTCAGTCACACGATCACTCCCTGACTTTCAGTACTGCTGTCATCCGTGGGCGCCTAGACCGTGTCATGCCCGTGCTAAAACATGGGCATTTCTGTGAGATGAGAATAACACAGGAGAATATAGAAACCTTTCTGCCTTTGCCTGGGGACTGCAGGGCTGGGTGGCCCCTTCGTAGGGCAGAGGAGCGTCAAGGTGTGACTGTGCACAGGGCCAAGCAATTAACAGCCCAGCTGTGATTGCACAGGGCTTTCCACGGCCTCTCTCCTTTTCCCACACATAACTCCGAGCTTGTAGGGGAGGGGAAGGGGCTTTTCATTTCCTTTCTCCCCTGGCTGCTATGATTTCACTAAGTCAGTACAGAGATCCTTATCTCAAAGCAGAAAGGAAAGTGAAATCTCCAGTTTTTTCACTGTTTGAGTGCTCTGTAATATCTAGAAATACTCTGTAATATCAGAAGGCACTGATTTTACTTCCATGGCATTACTGTCAATTAGAGGTGTTGGCTCTGTCCAGACTCCAACATTAGGGCAGAAAGTGTCCCAAGTGGAGTAAAGGTGTATCAAACCTAGCACGAAGTCATTAATACTGCTTTGAGTTTGTGACACTGATAAATCTGTTTTCCACTGAAAAACACTGAGGAGATAGTTTAATTTTTACCTCTCATTTCAGACTCTTCTGACTATTAAGACTGCATAAATATTAAAGGCTTGTTATTTACATTACAACCATTATCTTTATAGATATCAGTGCTTGTTAAATGATTCATAATGCATAATTCATTCAACTAGTTCTGCCCTTTCCTCTGTTTATTATTCACCTGCAAACAGACTTTGATTTTTACAAATTTGTTCATTATTCATATCATTCCAGGCTCTCTTCACAAACATATTTTAGTGGTCTCCTTTGCTTGAAAGCTATTGTCTCCTACCATACTTTTATCAATTAGCTTCTGTTGTTGCTTGCAGAGTGTAATTGAACATTTAATAACAGACCTGAAACTCCCCCTGACTTTAATGAAGATTTACATAAGAATCTGGAGATTCATGCTAATGCTTCTGATGCTGCCACGCAGCCACTGACAGGTTCAAATAGCAAGCTCTGCCCTTTATTCCCACTTGGAAACACAATAATCGTGGCAAGGCAGATTTCCCTGCACCACAGCACAGTGTGGTTCAATGAGAGAGCACCAGAATGGGATTTCAGAGATTTGGTTCAGGTCTCCAGCTCCCATTTCCACGCAGAGTTGCTTCTCCACGGGCCTCAGTTTTCTCCTCTGCAGATTGCTATCAGTGTTGTCTGAGGAAGGTCTTCCTCTGCAGAGACCAAAAGGAGTAAAAACCACTCCTGGCATCTAACTTTAGGCACAGGTATTAAGATGCTTCCCCTGAGCTGCATGAAAAGAGTTGTGAGAAGTTTCTCCGCTGATTCCTATTCTTGGGGCTGCTGTTCTGAAATACCTCCAAGCTGATGCCTCACTCCTTGTTGGAGGAGTCTGGATAAACTCACTGTCTCACAGTTTGAGTGAAGTGCCAGAAGAAACGCTGCTAGGCTACTACTAAAGAGAAAAGAGTTCAGCAATTAAAGTATAATGTCTTTGCCTCTAGTCCAAATACTTTGATCTGTAAGATAAGAATAGTTAAGAAATAACAAAAAGTTCTTTTTGTGTTCAATTCAGTTTGTCACTACTCAATGTCAGTTTATTTTGGATGCACTTCTGAGAAGTTGCTACCTGCACAAGGGGGAAAAGAATCCAAAACAACACAGTAAAAAATTAATGTGGTCATAAGCAAGTACTTTGTCATCTGAGTCTACAAATAAATGATTGTAACAGATCACGATAATTAAAGTTAGTTAAAATGTTTGAAAAAAAATTCCTATAGATTTTTAGAAAAAAACCAAAAGTGTACACTTCTACCTTTACATTTTTATCATTTCAGAGTGAAGTTTCAAAACAAAAGAGACAAAATTAAGCCATTTATTCTTTAGTTTGAAATATAGTTTTCAGTTTAGTAGCAAAAAATACTTCTAAAATTTTTCTGATGATTGCTTTTTTTTTTTAAGACTGATCTCGATACCTTTTACTTGTTTTCTTCCCACTAGAGGAAAAGGAAGAGAAATTATTTTTATAAATATTGAAAGCTTAGAAATGGAAAAAATTAAGAACATAAAATTGGACTCAGAATCTCCTCCTTTCTTCTAGATTTTTCAGCTAGAAAAATATGACAAATGGCTCTGAGTTAAATTGTCCCTTCAATTTCTAATATCTCTTCTCTTAAAAATTTAAAACATTGTTTTTTCCCTTATGTTATTCATGTTCTCCATTTTCTTCCTTTTTTTTTTTCCACAATAATCTTAGTAATTTCCTTGCATCTTAGCAATTTCCTTGCACCTTGGATTGGTGTGTTATGGAGATAAAGGGTAGCTTAGACTTATTTCTGGAGATCAGAGCTCAAACCACACCCAAACAGTGGAGGAGCAGCAACACTTCTGTGCATTGCAGTGCCTGATGTTGCAGTTCTGATCCAAGTTTAGATCTGCCACGATCTCCAGTCTACCACACTCAGCAAAAAATCTATTATTTTCTTCATACCTATCTCAAATTCAACTGATAGTGAGTTATGAAGAGAACCCAAATCCACAGATTATAATAATCTCTTATAGTCTCTTAATGAGCAATGGAAGCATCAAAAGTGAGAAACTACAATACTGTTTGTTTCTACTAGTCCTCATTTATCTTTTTTTGCCTTCTTCTCTCTCCTACACCACAAGTCATCCAACATCTGACGCTTGGGGACTCCATACGTAATTTTGTTTCCCAGTCACCTTTTGTCCCTTCCTCATGCAATTTATTCCCACAAGCCCTGTCAGCACAGTGGAGCCCTGGCCAAAATGGCTCAGCTTCCTTCCCAGGGTGTCAGAGAGCCAGGAAGAAAGGTTTGTTCAAGGTCTTGGCTCCCTCTCCTGGCTGGCTTTGCAGCAACTTTGAATGAGATTTTAGCCCTTCAAAAATCAGTGTTTTCTTACTGCCAATGCCCACTTGAAACAAGAGAGAAGAGCACTCTAGTGTTGAGACTCTGGTTTAAAAAAAGAAAAAATTAGAAAGTTGGAAGCTAATCTCTCTAAAAATATATAAAGTAAACCCATCATGGTTTTTATATAGACTATTTTTAAAAGTTTTCCTCCTTCCAAGATTTCTTCAATGCTACATACATATGAGAAAGGGTCTTTTTAAAAATTTGTTTGTTTTTCTGGACTACTTGTATTTTCCTTCTGACCTGCTGGCTCTAGACTTCTACTTAGTAAATGTCCCAATAAAAGCTGTGTGTTATCCTTAAACAGTGGTAGCATCCCCCCTACCTGCTAATTGCTTTATTTGTCCTTACTGCTTCCGTTCCCTCATCAACAAAGGCTTTAGCATAAAGGGCAATGAGGTAGAACATGACAAGGAGAGTGGGAGCCAGAAGAGTGAATACTTCTGTAATTACACAGTAGCCTGGAGTAGCTCTTCTCAAATCAATTATGTAGCCTGGACTGCCCAAAACTCTGAGGACAGAGCCCTTGTTTTAATTTGCCTATGGAGCTATGTGCTCCAATAATGGGCAAAATTCTTTCCCTGTTACCAGTTGCCTTTTATCAGAATCCACATAATTCCTTCCTTATTTAATTTTATTTAATTACTTCATTAATTGTACCTTGTATTTAGCAGAGCTACAAAACAATCATTGCAAATTGCTTCACAAACATTAACAAATGAAGTTTCACCTTGTCTCATCGAAAAGGTAATGCCACATCCATTTTTCAGTGGGGAAAACTGAGGCAAAGGATTGTAATGGAAAGGGATTAGAAAAAGCAACTGAAAAATCATCCATTAAATCCTGATAAACTATAGTTGTAAAGTAAATTGCCAGATAAACCAGAAATTTAACCCAGCAATCAAACATTTATCCCAAACTCAACACTTGCTATGCACTCCTCAGTTTTATCCTTCTTGAAAATTTATAAGGGGCATAAACCTGGATGGTATAAAGGCAAAGTATTGCCAGTGCCAAGAAGATTTCAATAGTTTTGGAGACTTATTTTTGTTGTTGCTGAAGAGTCTACTAAATAGAATACTTCATGTAACAGGGACCAGACAGGATTAAGGAGAATGAGCATCTTTATTGTCAACTGATTTTACAACTCTACACAGGTCTCTTATCTTCCAAGGCTTCTTGCTCTTGCTGCTACGGAAGCCAGTGTCAGAACTTCCTTGGCGTCAGTGATTGGGATTTGGCTCATGTGGTGGTCACTGCCCTCATGTGTTTCTCATTTCTTCCTTCCCTGTGGGACACAGAACAGAAGCTGTCTCCAAATGTCTGTAAAAGTCTGGAACCAGGCAAAAATTTGCTTTTGATCCCTGTGGTCTTCATAAATGGATTACCAGTATGTAATGAGCAGTTATGGTACTGGTTGTTTTATTTAAGCAATGGCTTCAGCAGCACTCAAATGAAGGGGAGAAGATATTTTTGATGATACATTTAAAAGGCATTACAGCCACTGCCTGAAAGGAGAAGCTTACAACAGGTAGAAGGGAGACTAAGAGAAGCTGTTCAGGTAACAGGGGTGTGTATGCAATAACAGAGGTAAAGGCCTGAAGCGAAATTTTGTACAAAATTTTGATGAACTAGAATACTGAAAAAAAATATTCCATATTTGAAGCTTCCTAGACATTTCTGATGAACTGCAAGTAAATTTAGATTGAAAACAGTTTCAGACTCTTAGTTAGGAAAGAGTTTAACTCAATATTCATTCATGAAAAGTTTGTGATCATAATGTGTATTTGTCAGTGGAAAAGGTTTATCTGGAAAAAAAAATGTGTCTGGCTCTAGTTGTAACCTTACCTGCAAAACCTGTAATAGAATAACTATAGCTATAGAAAGACTTTTGTTCTTTTTGGCATAGCTGATCAATTAGATGTGTAGGATGGAGTTACAAAAGCTCTTACAGTTTTCAGGAGCTGCTTTGCTCTTCATGGCTGTATGAACAGCACGGTGCTAGAAATGATGTTACAAGGAATGAATGATATTTCGAAAACTTGAGTTGTTCTTCTTCATGTGATGTACCTGAAACCCTCAATCGCCACTGGTTTCCCATAGGATTTTGATCCCACAGTGAAGGGTCAGTCATTGATTGCTTCAGTCTGTCTTGATGGGGGGAAATAAAGGCAATGTTGTTATGTCTGTTCTATGCACAGGGAGCTCAGGCACAGAGGAGGAGGGTTATTCTGTTCTTACTCAGGGCGGGGCAGTTGGCATGTGGGGTTTTTTTTTCCAATAAGCTTTTTAAATTATTTTTTATTTTTGATGCTTCACCATCACTATGGCCCTCATTGGCCATAAGTAACTTGTCCAAAATCTCTGAGGAGGTCACTGGGAGAGCTGGGAACTGAACCATTTGTAATGCCAATCAATGCACCCTCTGTAGATAGGGAATAGGCGTAAACCTTCATTCAAAATCCATGTTCAGTTCAAAACCACCTTTTAAGAAACAGCTGATTACAGTTTCAGGTGAAGCAAGCCAGAGCCAGAGCAGATCCTTACTTGAATAACCTGCTGTGTGCCAGGTGAAAGCAGCACAATTTTAAGGCTGTGTACCCTTAGAAAGCCCAATGATCCTGTGGGGAGTGACTAATTGACTGGGAATGAACCAGTACATCTTGCAAGATTTTCCTCTAGTCGAGTGTCAGAAAAATAGTCTAAAGAGGGAAAACTGAAAAGTTTAGTAACTTATTTATGCACAGAAGTCCAGTAGCTGAAGTGCAGCCTTGTCGGTGGAGCATCACCTCCTGTGCCTGAGCTCTCAGTCATGACAAAGGCAGCACCTTTTCTGTCATTAAGTTTTACTAGAAAAATCTAAATGCATTATCATCCCGATATTAATTTGCCATGTTAGTCACTGCTGTAATGCCCAGACACTCAAGGGAGCAGGGCATAAATGTCATTTGGGAGGAGACAGTATTACACAGTTAGATGGAAATCACCCCTTTAAGGATTTATAGGAAAACAATTGGTGCAGTATGGTGTCCAGCTACCTCACCAACTACCGCTAATGCATTTGTGAAGGCATTAACACATTAAAGTTGGAGCTAGGCTCTCCCTTATCTTAGAACAGCCACCAAATGGCATTCTTTCAGTATTAACTTTCTGTCACTTCCAGCTCAAGATGTGACCTAGAGTAAAAGGCTTTCTATCACCCCATCAGCTCCCTTAACTAGTCCCTTTCACTGCATGTTAATTTTGTTCCTTCATTTCGCAGTGCACAACAGGAAAAATATTATAACTTCTAATAATATTCTTCCAATTAAAACATTTGCATTGTCAAAGTTAAAGCTAATAAAGCCAACTTAAAATTTCCAGAAACTTCAGATATGAAGGAGCCCACAGTCTTACCACATAGGCAGGTGCACTACAGAGTATTTTCTCACTCATATATCACTACATTTGCTAAGTTAACAGAGCAAAAATAAAACTGTTCTTTATTTCTTTAAGCATTCACCTCTCTTGTGTAGCCATATGGTGCATGCACACCGATATGACATCCCCCCACCCTTAAAAATCCCCTCCTGCAAAAAACAAGATCGAATTCTAAAACTCACGAACTATTGTCATCGCCCACAGCCCGTACTGACAGGCTGAGGCTGTGTCATGATGATCAGAGGCTCAGCTAGGAGCTGGCAGCCCAGGCAGCTCTGCCTGCACCAGGAACACAGCTGGACAGGGCCAACTCCCCTCCCTGCTTTCCCAAATCCACAGGCAGAAAGCAGAAGACACCTCCACCTCGTGCTGCTGGAGGAAAGGTGGTACAAAGTACATCCAAGTAAACTGCTAAAGTGGCATATTTGTCTTGATATTTATGTTGAAGGTGACTTTTTATGTGTCTAACGTTAAGAATAATAACTATAACTAAATTATTGATGAGAAATAATAGATAAATACATTTCTGTGTGGCCAATCCGACCTTTAGAGACATGCACCTGGCTTTTTAGCTGACATACATGACTTTGTTGCTTTGCTGGCACAAGCATCTCTCCACCTCCGTGTTCTTCTAAGAATCTTTGCTCCAGGAGGTAGCAGATAGGGTTTGACAGGGAGTGACTCTGCAGCCAACAGAGATTTCCCACAGTGAAGAACTGGATCTCAGGGGGAAGAGAAAGGGCTGCAAGCAGCCCAACACACTGAGAAATAGCATCTTTATCACTGGGAAAGCAGAGAAAGCTGAAAGAGCTAAGCTTCCCTTCGTCCAAATCTTTTACCTTTGAGGGCTGGCGGTTTTTTGGTGGATTTTTTTTTTTTTTTTTTTTTTTTAAGGGGGAAAAGGCTGAGGCTGGGGGGGGTGGAGAGCAAAAATGCTGACCTTAATTAATGGAAGGCCCACTAGAGCCGAAGGAAAAGGTTTGGCTCTCAAGGCTTGGGCCTCCCCCTGAGCCTCTCCTGGGTGTAATGAGAGAGCTCAGCTTCATTACTGGCAGCTGAGGGGAAGGGTCACTGGGGCTGGATTTGCAGGGCCCTCATTGAGGGATCACTCCATGCTGAGAGAAGCCGGCCATGCTCTTGGACACCTGGTCATTAACATTGCTAATTAGCGGCCATTAATCAGGGCCCTGGGTTTTTTGTTGTGTGTCACCGGCTCAGAGGAACCAAGTGAATAAGAAGATTGTTTCATTACCTCCACAAGAGGTGGAATGAAAGCAGTTCCCATCAGCTCAAGATGAGCTGAATTAAGGGAAAGGTTAGACAACAATTTAAGATGAGCTGCCAAGGGGGAACTGGGGGACCTGAGCTGTCCTCTGAGAGGAAAACCAGTCACCTATAATTAATGAAATCTTCTACAACCTCACTCTAATCACCGTGTGAGCTTCTCACCAAAAAAAACCCCTATCTTTCACATCGGAAGAACCCTAATTTATCTGTTTATGAAGTCCTAATCTTGGCAAGCTTTAATTCCATGGGATTTTAGCACCATATATGTACATAGGTATATATATATATATAAATGCAAGTGTGTATATAAGTACACACTCACACAGTGTGAGTGTGTCTCTGTGTTTGTTTCATATATATTTACCTGAGTCAGCAAGGATGCTTTTCACACAGCCAACCCCACTGGCAGGGGGAAAGGCAGGGGGACAACAAAAATCTGTATTAAAAAGTATCTAGACTGTATTTAAAATATTTATCTAAATGTTTGCATAGCATTATATGCTATGGCTCTGAAAACATTGAAGAAATCTGGTGCGTTTAAGAGGCAGAATAATTAACAGCAAGTTCTGTTTAAGTAGGCTAAAAATGACATGGGAAAAATGATAGTTATTGGCGTACGTAGGAAAAAGTAAAGAATTTAATTAGCAACCAGATTGTTAAAATGCAATGTTCTCCTCCCATGCTCCATTGTCTAACTTTTGTGGAACAGGTGCCTAATTTTCCTAATGGGATACATTTTAATTGACAAAGTAGTTTGATTGCTTCACACCAATTTTCAGTTTCTTGCTTACTTTTAATATAATAAACTTTTTTATTTCTACAAACTCAGATGCCCTCTAGAAAGTAATTAGAAGCAGGCTTTATCTGCCTGCCTTTTTTTATAAACCACTTTTTGATTTCTAAAACCAACTAACCAAAAGCTTGATTTGTTCTGCTGATTTGTGAGAGCCAGTAACTTTTAGTCATATGCACTGAGCATTTCAATCAAGTTGTTTGCATATCCATTCATTTCGGAAAGACTCGCAAAATGGATTACAAACATTTAATTGTAAGAGGAATAAAATAATTAAGGAAGGACAAGTGGAAGTTAAAAATATGCCTAAGAATTCACAACAGTTATTGGATCATTCTCATCATGGGGCATAAATTCCTTCTTGTAGTTTTAAAGGACTTTATTCAACTAGGCACATTGCCTTTCCTAACAACAGAAAGTAAAACTGTGTTTCTTATGTATGTGATTCTCTTTGTAGAGCTGTGAGGTTGGTTAAAATGTCCATAAAACTAATCTTTGGAGCATTGCAGCTGGTCTGGAATTCTATAATATGATTTCTGGGACTTCATGGGAAAGTTGAAGGCTCAAGGGGAAATTACACAATGAACAGCTGAGAAAAAGTTGCATTCTGGCACAGAATCATGCAAATGGGGCACATTCTTCAGTTTTCTCATGACGGATTGTCTCTGAAACTACTGAGCCAAGTTGCTGAAATGCTAATGAAGGAGAAGCATCAATGAGCGGTGTCATCCTGGGGGCTTCTGAGGGGGACAGAGTAGGAGATGGAGGGAGGGGGCGAGGGGGAAGGAAGGAAGGAAGAAAAAGAGAATGAAAAGAAATGGAGCAGGAGTTTCAAATATTGGGGCTGGCCCACTCTTAAAATTAAATGGGGGAGTTGTGGGGAAATAGAACCATGATGAACTCAGTTGAACAAGTCCCTCTTGGCTTATAAAAATGAATAAAAGCACTTAAAAGCTACAGTTTGTCTCTGGCTGGGGGAAAGTGAATGTAAGCACTGCCAACATTGGGGGCCACCCCTGTGTTTGATACAGGGGAGAGATGGGTGCAAGTCCCCAGACTCACTAGGGTTAAGCCTGGGGGAAGCACACAAATGTTTGAGGGACACCAGTGCAGGAACCATGGGCAACAAACAGGAGGAGCTGGAAGCCAAGGTGCAGCAGGAAAACCATGACATAGTTGTCATCAAGGAAATATGGTGGGATGACTCACACAACTGGAGTGTGCAATGAATGGCTGTAAACTCTCCAGAAGGGACAGGTGAGGAAGGAGAGGCCTTGGGTAGCCCTGTTTGTTAGGGAGAGGTTCAGCTGTCTAGAGCTTAATGATGGTGACGACAGGGTTGAGTGCTTATGGCTAAGAATCAGCCAGCAGTGTGGACAGGTTGCCAAGAAGGCCAATGGCATCCTGGCTTATACCAGCAATAGCCTGGCCAGCAGGACTAGGGAGGGGATCATCCCCCTGTACTCAGCACTGGTGAGGCCACACCTGCAGCGCTGTGTCCAGTTCTGGGTCCCTCAGTTCAAGAAGGACACTGAGATGGGGAAGGGTTTGGAGCACAAGTTTCATGAGAAATGGCTGAGGGAGCTGGGAGTATTTCGCCCGGAGAAAAGGAGGCTCAGGGGGACCTTATTGCCCTCTACAAATGCCTGAAAGGAGATTGTAGCCAGCTGGGGGTCAGGCTCTTCTCCCAAGGAACAAGTGATGGGACAAGAGAAAATGGCCTCAAGTTGCACCAGGAAAGGTTCAGATTAGATATTAGGAAACGTTTCTTTACTAAAAGAGTTGTCAAGCACTGAAAAAGGCTGCCTGGGGAAGTGGTGGAGTCACTGTCCCTGGAGGTATTTAAAAGACATGTAGAGGAGTTGCTTAGGGATATGATTTAGAGGTAGACGTGGCAGTGCTGGGTTAACAATTGAACTCTATGATTTTACAGATCTTTTCCCACCTAAATAATTCTGTGATTCTAAGGAATGGGATACCTTTGCAAAAATGTGGGGGAATGATGCTTAATAATGGGTCTTTTACTTGTCTCTAAAAATTATTTCTATTTGCAAATTCTTGAAAAGCCTTTTTCTTATAGCACGCTTTTTAATGCACATATTTGTGCACTCGGTAAAGAAAAACAGTTACTTTTCCCATAGATAGGTGAGCTTTATAACCAGATACCCCAAAGCTCAGGTACCAATGCTCCTTAAATATTTGGCTTACAAGTTCTAGACCTTGAAGCACATTTATACTAAAAATACCCAGTAGGCTACATTTTGCAGACTTTCAAAATTGTTCTGTTCTCTCTCAGACCCCAGTATAAATGGCCCAAGATCTCAGCAAGTTGGTACTGTGCTATTTGGAACATCTGGCAGGCGGTTGCTTCCAGCCAGCATTCCTAGAGGCACTGCCGGGTGCTGAGCACTTTAAAATATGGCCCTCAGCACTCCAGATGCTACATGTGTTATTCAAGCTTGTGGAAGGGCTGTGAAAAGCTGGCAGCCACAGAGGAACAAAATCCAGTCATCTGCCCTTTGTCCTCACTGCTAGTGAGAATAGAAAATTAGTAGGTATTGTAAGTGTTGTGTAGACGGGAGGAAACCAAACTCCCAGTGTTTGGGTCAGCGTGAGGCAGGGCTGTGCAGTGGATGTGTCACTGAACCAGCAGTCTAAAGCCTTGGTATTGACTTCATTTATAATCTCTGGCAAGTCCTTTCACCCAGTTTTGTTCCCTTTCCCACTTTTTGACCCCAATGTGTCTGTTTAAATTTGTTGAGATGAAGATAGCTATCTCTTCCTATGGCATTTTATGCCGTCTACCGGGATGGGGCCCTAGTTTTACCTGTGTTGTTTGCTGGTTTTTTCCCAGTGCTGCTCTAATACAAGCAAAGATAAAACCATTATAGCACAATTGCACAAAATCTGAAGTCTGCCATATGAAATCCTTCAGACCAGTTTGGGAATGGCTGTGGTATATTGGCCCACAGCATTTAGGTGTGTTATTGTTGTATGTAATTGTGCTTTAATAGACTGCTTTAATGGTGGCTTTTACTGCTTTCAAGCCTCAGCAATACTTACAGCCTTAGTTTCACAAGCAGCCTTCAAATTTGGTACAAGTATTTGCACATGCAAATCGCTGGGCAGTGTCTCCCTGCCCACTGCTCTTTTCTAAGTTTGTGTTACATCTTGTAGCAATATTATAGAATCTAAGAGCTCTAGGCACTCAGCAGGACTTGTGCAAGCACCAGTTTTTCCTGATGCTACAGTGATGCAGGAGACAGCAGAGAGGTGCAGGCCCATGTGGGAACACCAGAGCTCTCCTGACAGCAGCAGGCTGAGGCTCGGGGCAGCACCCAGTGAGCAAGTTATTGCCCACCCTTTGGAGTCATTTGGTGGGAGAATTTTTGCAGATGGTATCCTCCCAAGTAAGAGGCATAGCCCAAAGGGATTTTTGTTTGAAATCATCACAAGGAGCAGAGTTGACCTGGAGCTGGGTTGGCCATTTGATACTTAATGAGAGAGTGATATGGGGAGAAGCAACTGGTTGTGAAGGAGGCACTTAAATCACAACGGGAATGTGAGTAAACTTCTTTAGGTAGCTGACCCTGATTCCCCCAGGATAGAGTTAAAGGAGGGGAGAAGAGAGCAGGTCCTCCCTCATAAAGTCCACATAGACACACAACCCACAGGGCTGCTAACCTGCAGGGAGAGGGCTGATGGCAACACAAGGTGTACACATTGGAACATACAGCCTTTCTTATTCCCAAATGATATTTCAATGACTGTGATTAATGTGATTATGGATGCCATTCCTGCCTTCCAGGACTCATGCCGCCTTGTCTAAGCCCAAACTCTCAACGTGAAGCCCTGTCCTTCTATGCAGTGGTGTCCCAAAATGAGACAGGGCGTGCCCACCCAAGAGCTTCTACACCTCTCCCACCGCTGCAGACATCTCTCAGTAGTTAGTACATCCCACCCTGCTCCCAGCTTGAGCAAACTGCCTCTCACAGACCCTTGGCACCAAGTTGGGACTGTGCCAAAACTAGACGTTTACTTGTCCTTTCATTGCTGACCTTTCTGAAATACCTTCCATACCCCTGCAGGTGGGGAGGGATTTCTCACCTTCTGAAAGTCCTGCTTGTGCTGCTGCTTCATGTCATTGGTTTCCCAAACCAGGGCTGTAGCATCCCAATTTGCTGTGGAAGGATTGTTCTTGCAGCCCATCTGCACTATTAAAAAAGCTGGTAAGTGCTGAGATGAAAATACAAACTTTTCTTCTGTAGGATGGCTTACAACTGCTGGAAAGTATGTGTGCACTGGGAGGAGGAAGAGCAGGAAAAGTTGGTTGGATTTCATTGCTTTGATTTAAATAAAAAAGAGATTCTTCTATAAGAGCTGGAGGTTCTTTGGTGTATAGGAAGATTTTATGGTGTTCTACCCAAGCAGCACCGAAACAGTAAAAAAATTAAAACCCCATATATAAATAAATATGGATGAAATGAGGAGCTTGAAAGCACAGTTATGGCCACAGCCCAGGACCAAGGAGAAAGCTCACATATTAACACTCAAGGTTTTGATTTTTTCTAATTAAAAAAAAATAATTAATTAATATTTTTTATCTCTCAAACTGAACCTTTCCAAAGTCTGAGGATGTAAAGCAGAATTTTTTGCTCAAAGGGTCATCTCAAATGCTATATTGTATACAGCGGTATGATTACAGTGAACAAGAATTAGGAGATCCTAAAACACGCTGACAGCCCCTAACATGCCTTATTGTGCTCCAGTGCTCCAGCTCGTATGGTACAGTCAGGGGACCACACACAGTTCATAACAGTCATAATGGAAAATTGTACAGGCTGGTCTAGCTAGGCATAATTGGATGGGCAAGAAATTGAGTTTTCCAGCTTTCGGAGTTGTTTACTTGACCTGTTTTAATTTTAGTTGAGACGGAATAATACGTTTCTCAAGGAAATATTCAGGCGTTGTCACTTTTTAGCCTAATAAATCTCATCTTCGGGAGGGTCTGTAAGATGTTAACATTTCTAATGGGAAAGAATGCAAACTCTTTTGACATTATAGATTAAATTCACAGTAGTTGTGCAGCTAACAGCATTTACCCTGAACCAACTGAACTGCTCGAAAGTTTTATAGGAATCAACAAAGGGATTTTTCACCATATCACTTGACCTGCTCTCTCCCACTCTGCCAGTTTGCAATTTACTTCTTCTGACATATCCTTAATGCAAGTCCTGGTGTGCCAGTGTCACCTTGAATTATGTTTATTTTGAAACCTTGTGGACATCCCTATTGGCCCCCCCAGAGAAAAGCACTTTAGGACTGACTGCTGAGAATCGGTAATGGACTGTGTTTACTTTGCTCTGAGTCCAGCAGCTCTTTGGGCTGTGTTTTGGCTGGATTACTGTCCATGGTGACACTGGAGGCTGACAACACTCTAACGCTGCAGTTGGCCTGCATATTTCAGCTGAAAGTTTTTACCATACCAATTTTGGAGTGATTGAAAAAGCCACAAAAAGTGTGAAAGCCAACCTCCTGACATATGAGCCGTGGCCCATGAGAAGCAGTTGTCCCCAGAGAGCACCAACGCTTTGGGTGTTCCTCATGGCCAGAATGAGCCTTTGACATCGCAGGTAGCACGGCACAGATTAAATCAGCCTTAGAATGTTCTCATTTACACCTTGGTCAGAATTCACTTATCCAGTCCCCAAAATAGGGTATTCTTTGACCTTCCTAGTTCTGTGTCAGTCTGTCTTGAGGTTTCTCTAAAGTCACTGTAGCCAAGCACCATTTTCCTAGCAGCACTCTTGCAGTGAGGTTGTTGGAACTTCTGAGCCTTTCAACTAATTTTTTTTGCAATTGTCAGTTTAGAAATAGTTTTATGTAACAAAACTTGTAAATGCAGCATAACAGAAAGATCTTAGTGACTTACAGTTTTGCAAAAAATCACAGTTGTCATATGCCGGGAAAATAAGCCATTTTAGGGCAAATTGAAAACATTTCTAGTAATTGAATCATACCAAAATCTCCTCCTCCCTCCGCTCCCCTCTGCCTGAACCATACTCGTCTGTTTGGACCCTGGTGTGTTACCAGGTCACTCTGGAAGAAACTTGTCTGGTCTTCCACACTGATGTGAGTTTCTCTGACTCAGTGGAAAATTTGTCTTGACTTCATGGCAGATGGATCAAGCTTCCTTCAACTAAATAAAGGATCCCATTTTTCCAGACTTTTTCATAGTGTCTCGGCACTGCAAAATCTGTTCAGGTTATTAAAATTAATTATGTCATCAAACTGATTTTTATTCCTTTATATTTTGGCCTGAAAAATAAAGCTGAGAAAAAAAAGCATAAACTCATTAAGCCATAATCTAAAACAAAAGTTTAGAGCCAAATGTTCATGTTTTGTCTTTTCATTCTGTAAACAACAGTGTCCTATTAGACAGAGATAAGGGGTAGAGATGACAAACAACACATTCATAGGATCTGTATTCACTCTGAACAGAAGGGAAAAAGACGTGTGTATTTACCAGTAATTAACATGTTAACTAGTGTTTGGTGAAATCCATAATATGATTAAAAAAATAAGAATTCCTGGATTACAGGGAAAAGCAATTATCTAAATAAAAGCAACTGAAAAGTTGTCCAGAGGTATATAATAATAATAATAAAAAAGATCCCCCTCCCCAGTGGGAAATGATTACACAGTAATCCATACCACTTAGTCAAATATCAGAAAAGGATCCCATAGACCCATAATTAGCAATGTAACAAGCAGAGCCTTGAGAAAACAAGCTGGTCCTCAAGACAATAATCTTCATTGCTAGCACCCATCCAACAGCCTGCGTCTCAAGGAGTGAAAGAGGCAGGCAAGATAATAAAAGGACCTACAGAGCCAGCAGGAAAGTTCCCCATGTGCTACTTTGAGTGGCCATCAAGGGGGTAAAAAGAAGGTAGGAGGGGGCAAAGCAGTCGTGCCATCCCCTCCCAAAAAAGAATGAAAAAGAACGGAAAAGAATCCAAGTTGCTTCAGCAGAAGCTGCCTAGCGACACACAACTAATTACTACGACTGGTCCCCTGTTTGCAGATCTTGTTATCAGTAAAAATAATAATAAAATGAGCCCTAGCAGTCTGGATATCTGCAATTACAGTGTGAATTGCATGAGAGGATTATATGAAGTGCTCTTGGCGTGGAGGGTGGGGGACCAAGGCGCTTCAACTTGAGAGCAGTAAGCAGCTGCTTTGGGGCTTTGCACCTGCTGCTCACCAGGCTGTTTTCACCTCTAGACGAAAACAGGCTTCTCTCTCCTCCTCTGTCTGCTTTCTTTTCACACAGCGCACAAACGTAAAAACAGAGAAGGATTTTTATTTAAAAAAAAAAAAAACCAGGAAAAGAAAAGGAAAAAAAAAGAGGGAGAGAAAATGAAATTGTTTTCCTAAAGAAGTTTGACTGAAGCAACATGAGGGGCGTCTTAGGGCAGCCGAGGGGAATCTGAAGATGGAGTGCGGGGCCAAAGAAACAGGCAAGCGGCTCCATTTTAATGCAGAGGCAGCAGACAGAGTGCGATCTGAGATTGGCAAAGTTTCAATGTAAATCCAGGGGGGCAAGGGGGATGGGGCTGGGATGAGAAGAAAGGACTCTTTTACTGTTTCATGCTTCTAAGTCCTGCCGATCAGCATAAGCTCAGCTCGACATTCTGGGAATAGCAATGAGGCACACACAACAATCAAAACACCCTAAATCTGTTTGATGATTCAGACACTTCGTGCATCTGCACCGACAAAATGGGACTTCAATTAAATAACTTGCAGATTTCCACAGAGGGGGGAAAAAGTCGGGGGAACATGAGGATTTTTAATTAGTAACTCTGAATACAAGCCGTTTTTTTAATTAGGTGTTTGCACTACCACTTTATTCTTAAAGGGAGATTTGTAAGCGCGTGGGATTGTTGTGAAAGAAGATCCTGGACAGTTTGTTCCTAACATTTTGTTGCAACCTCCATTTGCTCCTAAACAGCTTTTCTTTAGCAAATGAAACTCAGCTACAAATCCAAGCAAGTTGTTCAAATTAAGGCTGAGATTTTTTGGGAAAGTTTTAAGTGCATACACACATCTGTAAATACATACATGCAGATATGTAGTGCCCAGGGTAGGTTTCAAGGCCTTGCAACAGTTTTCTTGTGTTTCTGCATGTCAGATTATTCTCTGTGACTAACCTTGTTAAATATATATAACAGTACTGTAGGCACTCTATACAGGGTTTAAACAGAGATAGTAGAAGTTTGTGACAGAGTTGAAGGAGATTCCCATATGACTTTACAGCACTGCAACCACCACTTTTAGAGCAAACCACTAATGATTGCAAGCTTCAGAGTCTGAAAAACGATGGGTGAAATCCAGGACCCTTTGAAGTCATTGAGTGCTTGTTATTCACTACTGGGGTCAGGATTCATGCTCAAAATCTCTCGAGTGTGCTCTGGCATGGCACAGTGGTGTACATGTCTCTCACACACACACATGCACTGTGAACCTGCAAAATGTCATGTGAAAAGGCATCGTCCCCGTGGCAAGCCTTAGAAGACAGATCTGGTCTTTTTAGCACACTAACCACCTAGGAACATTGGGATGAGGACATTTCTGTGTTTATTTTAAAATAAAGAGGAAGCTGAGGCATTAACATATTTCTGCATCTTTGTCTCTTGGTTCTTGGACAATTTTTTTCTTTGACGAAACATTTTACAATGATGTGGAAGAGATTAAAAGTTGGATTTCTCAATACCCACCCACACCTCCCCCCCTCCTTTTCCTGACAGGGGTACAGCAAGATCATATAAAGAGAGACCATGATCATTTATCCAAATGCAAACAAACCTAAGTATGAGGATTTACCACAGCCTGACTTTCTTTTTTAAAAATTTATTTCATGTGTTAATACAAAGACTATTTAGCAAAAGTAGAATGCCAGGATTTGCATATGAATAGGTACCTAAAGATCAACGAGATCAACTCATTAGGGCCTGAACATCTAAACATACGAAAGTCAAAGAGGCCAGAGCTCAAGAGCTCGGCTGCGGAGATTCCCAGTGACTAATCCAAGCAAAGCTGATAGTTTTAAACTTACTCCTATTTTTTTCTGCCTTAACGAAAAAAATCCTCTACCCAAAATCAAAGCTCATTCCAAGGAAAATAGCCTTGTGATTGTGCCTGGGACTCAATTTCTTCCTTTGCCACAACCTTTCTCCATGGACTGGGCAAGTCATTTCGGAGGGCATTCACCTGACCTAGTAGTAGCTGTCTCAAAGGGAGGGATTTTAACTACCTCGTCATCCGGGCTCCCTTCGCAGTAAACGTAAAAAAAGGCACTTTCCAAAGGGTTGCTCATTCTTGCTGCACTATCCCCTCCTAAGACAGTGTCTAAATCTCTGGCTGCAGGTGCTTATCTCGTCCTCTTGCCTATGCCAAGAGTGTCTCAGAGTAGTTCAGACTGAAATGAGTGTGGAGTCTGATGTGCCTCAGTTCATCATCTGTAAAATGGGATTAAGTGATTAATGCTACCTCTGTATCTCATGGGTGAGTTAGGAAGTGGAATATATTATAAACCACAAGATGTTCAGATATTAAAATAGTGAGAGAGATATGAGAACCATAAAAAGATAAGGTCCTGATCCAGTATCTGTGGCAACCAAGGGAATCTCTCCTCTGGGCTTTTGTGGGTATTAGATCAATCAATCCCCAGTGACATTATCCATTCACTGCGGAGTAAGTGAAGGTATGGCCAGAATTTTTCCACCGGCAGAGAAGGGAGAGGGTATGGGAAAGCCCTGACCTTACTCTATGCTTGAATAGTAGGAAGAGGGAAAGCACAAACAGGCTTTCAAAGCTGCCTACAGGATTTGGACACATCAGCTTATTAATGTTAGCGGAAATTGGGCATCCACATCTCTGGAAATTTCAGCCTCTGCATTTACAACACAAAAAGAGCCCAACCACAGAGGAGATATTTCCCTAATCTTGGCACCACTGCAGATTTTTGTTTGCGCTTCCTTGGATTAGACCTTTAGCAAACGACACTGCTCGGATGTTGCGGGAAGGACACATTTACTCCTCATCCACCCCAAGGTGTAGCAGCCAGTGTCAGGGCAGCATATTCTCATGGCTAGATCCTGAGCCTGTCATTAAATCTGTCTTTTGACCTTGGGCAAGTCACTTAACCTCAGTTTCCTCTGACTGTAAAATGTAGATAAAATATTCCCTGCCTCACGGCAGTGTTGGGAAGATTAACAGTTAGACATTGTTCTGAGAGCCTTGAATAAGAGCTGTGAGTGCATGCAGAGCACTGTTTCTATTGGATACTGCTTTCTCTTTCTACATACAGAAGGGCTGACTTTTAAATTGGCAAGAAGCCCAGGCCCGTGACTAGTGGTGTGCCCCATTTGAATGCACAATAACTACAGTTGCATGCACAAATTGGGTATCCGTGCATGGAAACTGGACACACAGTTGTTTACAGAACAGAAGAGTTTCTCTCTCGCGCTCACTTGGAAAACTCAAGGACTCCATTTATTAAGCAGAAAAAGCAATGCCACTACCAGTGCAACATCAAACAGTTTCTAGGCAGCATTTTAAACAGGTTAAGAAGATATAATATCATTCCCTCTAGAGACTGCAAGGTGGGCACTTTAAGTTGACCTGAGTTAAAATTTCACACTCATTTTACAACTCTTGCAGACTGTCTTGGTTTAAATGTGCCAGAGGAGTCGTTTTGGGGAAGTTGAGAAGTGAAAAGATCCGCAGGTATTTTGTTTGACGTGTGTAAATCAGGACTGAAATAAATGGCATAAGTGCAGTTTACCCTGAGATAAATTGGACTTGGCTGAGGATCTGGCACTCTTTATATACGAGCCCATAAACAAACCACAGTCAGGACAGCACACACGTTGTGTGAAGCCTCAGGAGGGCTGCTTGGCCAGAGGCTGGGCTCTGTTACCCTCGCTAAAGAGCCCTGGGAGGGCTGAGGGGACAGGGACAGCACCTGGCCAGTGCTGCATTGGTGGGGATGTGCTGGTGAGCTGTGGAGATCCCAGCAGCAGCAAGCTGTGCTGGGAGGAAGGGAGGCTGCTTACTCCCTCTGTGCTCAGTCTGATGTCCAGGCATTTTCCAGGATCATAACTCCAAGAGGAAAGAAAAACCCAAATTTCATGAATAATGTGGTGGTGAGAGGAGAAGGAAGAGAGAATGAGGGCAGAGAGCTGTTGGCTAGGACAGCATTATTTTTCCCACTCGCAGAACTCCCTTTGCTACAAAAGCTAAGCCTTCAAGCAGGGATATCTCACATTTCTGTATTTTCTGCTTTCTCCCTGGCTGTCACTGAAGGTATCTAGAAGAGATAGCAGCAAGCTTTTCCATCTGCTTTCCCGTGCCATACAGCTTTGCACAGCCTTGCTCCAAGAGCAACCTGCTTACAGGCACCTTCCCATGCCCCACGGTCTGTGCCGTGGCCCTGTTAGCAGCAGGAGTCAATGTTCCTCTCACACCTCAGCACACTGAAAGGAGACAATATTCTGGGATGGCATCAGGCCTTGTTGCCTTATTTATGGTGAAGAAACCGGCTGCATAGGTCTCTCTTCAGGGTGGGTGAGCAGCATCAGCTTAGGATGTCCCCATCACTACGGCTTATCTGCTTTAAGCAGTAATACACTAATTTACTACTGTGGTAGGAATGATTGAAATCTTTAGACATAATGGAGGAAGTTTAATAGGGTCTACTGAGAAACCCAGGTGTTTAGATCAGCTTAAAAATAATAACCTTCTCCCCTGCTGAGCACTTTCTTTTCACAATAAGCTCAGCTTTTATTCTTAACCATAAAGACTACCTCAGACAGGAAATTATTCACGTGATTGGTCTTTACAAGTAGCGGAGGGTTTAAATTCGGGGCTGGAGAGGTCATTAGTGGACAGCCATGTGATTAACCTTTGCTTGCCCGTTTCTTTTCACACTTTGTTAACAGCTCCCATTATTGTCCTTCTGTGTCTCAAGGAAGTAGTTTATTGACAGTATTAAAAATACATAGCAACAAATTCCAAAGAGTCCATCTTCCTGTAAAACCTCCAGTAATTTCTAGCCAGATGATACACGTTGGCAGAGCCGCTCAATTTCTGGCCAAAGTGGATCCAGAAATAAATTCACCTGTTAACACTGGACCTGAGCCAACATGTTTGTTTTACCCATTGTAGGACCTATTCTCGGGCCTGTCTCAGCATGTTTTATACCACAAAGAAAACCAAAGTTTAATTAAATAGTAGCATTAGTGCTTGTCTTAACGTACCACAGATTAATAGGAGTCCCACCAGATGCTCAGCATCCTTGAGTAGAGATGGGCATCCAAAGGACTTTGAAACGTGATCGAAATGATGCGGTCTGTACATTCAGTGCTGTGTTTCGATTTTGAGATAGTTCCTTTGCTATTTGCTCGTTTTCAACACAGAAGGGCAGCCTTGAGTTTCTGTTCTGGACTGTGCTGGCTGTGCCCCGGGAGCTCTCGGTGCTCTGGGCGAGGGGCGGCTGGAGAGCAGCGCTGCTGACTGTGCTCGTAGCGCGTGTGACACAGTCCCTCCCTCTGACACAGACCCACAGGGTCTTGTGCACAGTAAGATTTCTTCCCACAGCCAAAGAAACAAGCCATGGAAAAAAATAACATCGAGGCAAAAGCAAAAAGTCACGAAAGTGTAACAGAATGTCTGTGAACGTAACTCCAAGCGGCAGCAGTTTGCACTGGTCTGGGCTTCGTGAGTGTCCCACATAAAATTTATAGTGAAGATTGCAACAAAAAAGTACTGCAGCAAAGGCTGGGGGCAGGGGAGAAGGGTGACTCTTTTACTTATTTATTTTGCATTGTTGTTGCAGGGTAAGTTCAAGAGGGAGGTGAAAGGGAGGAGGTGTTCAATGGGGGCCTTTCCAAAGCAAAAGGGTCTTTTGGACAGAAAGAGAGTGTCAAGGCATTTTGACAGAAAGTGGCTGAATGTGTCTTTTCTAGTTAACTTCTGTGAACTGCTGGGCATTTCCGCACACAAAGGGGCAATTTCTTGGCAGCAGAGTAGAGAGGGCAGAAGTCAGAGAGGGCAAAGGAGGAAGAAAAAGGAGAACATCAGTTTATGAATGCAAAACTTACAGTAGAATTTTTTTTTTTAAAGTAGAACATGTACACTGAAGAAAGCCCCCGGGCAGCCATAACTTCCTCAGCTGGCATTTATTTGGCAGAAAAACCCAAGCCTCAGAGAATTTACCAGCACTTCAGGAAGCATCCACCCACGACATCAGTCAGCCTGAGCTCAACCCAGCAGGGTGCTGAGCCCCTTCAGTTCCTCTTGAAGTTGCTCAGTGTTGTGGTGCTCAGCACCTTGCAGGGATGAGGCCGTGGCTCAGGATGGCTACAGTCCCAGTTTGGACCTGCAGATCCAGGGGCTGTTCTTGGACAAGGTGAAGGCATGGAGATGAAAATTTAAAGATGTGTATGTGATCCTAGAGGTAGCTCAGGTACCAGTGGCCAGGTGTGTACATCATTTCTGGTATTCAGGCTGACTCTGATATCTCTGCGCTACATTACAGGTTGAATATATCCTAAGAATTCAGTATTTCTTTTCTCCATCCATTATTCTATTTAGACTTTGGGGTTTTAAATTAAATGGGAAAATTAAAGTACTTGACAGAAGTGAAAACAAAAGACATCTTTAAGGATTAGGAAATCTTCCCTAAAGATAAACAACAAGTAAAGCCCTTTTTTTTTTTTTAATCTTTAGTTTTACCTACATCTGACTATTTCTTAATCAATAACCCAAGCCAGACTAAGCCTTCCTTTATGATGGTTATACATCAGAAGTGAGACAAGATTTGGAATTCACTAGGAAAGAATTAAATGAAAAGCTATTCCAAGGGAAAGGTGAGATCAATGCGAATGGTTTGTGCAGGTCTCTAGAAATACCCGAGATGCAGCAGTGAGGAATTAAGACGTTGTACAAAAGCAACAACGACAGGAATATTTGAAACAGGAACCTCAGGAGCAGCTTCTAATTGCAGGTACATAATTATATTTGTTCAGAGGGGAACGGCCCCAAGGCAAAGGCAACTTGCAGTTTAGTTGGATCCGCAGACCCTTCTGGCATTGGCCATTTATGTCTAAACTGGTCAAAAGTCGCTTTGTGAGGAGAGTCACAACTGTATTTTGTGTTTTGACTTTCTCCTCGGAAGGAAGAACTACAGTTTAACCACACTTAATTAACCTTCAGTACTATTTAAGGGCAAAGGGAAATGGAGGCACAAAAGGCAGATAAGGACTCCTTAGAATGATTTTACTTTTGAACTCTGTATTAGGAATATCTATCTGTTCATCTGCATAAAAGCATGTTAGGAACAACAAAGCAGAGGTGTTAGTGATTTTTCAACAGTGGAGTACCTCTAAACAGCACATTTTACTAATTTACCTGTACCTGGTTACAACCCTCTAATTAAAGCTGTGTCAGAGCTTCTATGTATTCTCAGCTTTCTGGAGTTTATCACTTGACTTTAAATTTTACCTGCTGGCTAAAATTTGTCATACAAGGACTTACGCAGGAGCATGTTTTAAATAATAATAATAATAAAACCTCACTCTGACAGCTTTATAAGTTATTACAGTGTTTCAAAAAATGAAATCTGTCAGTTCAGGTTTTCTTAGGACCCCCTGGAAATGGTGCTGTCTGTTAAACAGCAGTCCGTGACATTTGGGGATTGTTGCTAAGTGTTGGGAGTAAAGCCAAGCACCTCAGCTGAGGCATGTTTCCAAAAGAAGTTATTGCAGGTGTGTTTTATTAACTCACCTCCCTGTGTATTTCTTCTGCATTTTAGGTCAGAACCTTCAAGGGCTGGGTGTCCCTGGTCTACTTATGTTTTATTCTGACTGTAGTACAAAGGCAGGGTCATTTTTGGACTAGCCCTTGTGCTTTTGTTTTGTTTAGGTTGTTTGGTTTTTTTTTTTTTTGGGNTTTGTGTTTTTTTTTTGTTTTGGTGGTTTGGGTTTTTTTTTTTTTTTTGGGGGGGGGGCGTTGATTTGTTTTTTGGGTTTTTTTACAGCATTAAAACCTGAAACTTGGCTGAACCTGAGATTACTGAGAGCTCTCAGCTAGAGTTGTTCTGCTGTGCACAGCTCCTTCTTCTTCCACAGTGGAGGTGTCAAGGTAGGAATATAGGCTGTACTTCCTTCCCCAGTGTTATACCAAAACCATGGGTTAGAGTCATGCTGAATTTTGATCTGACAGAGAACACATGTAGCATCCTTATTTTTGCCTGTCCCATTTCTCCTGTGTTGGGTGCCAGTCGCCCTCTGGCTATCAGTTTATAGCAGTAGTAAAGTAAGGATTCGCTCTCTGCACGGTACTCTGGACAAAGCTCTTATGCATGGTGAACACAGGACTCTCTGGTGTATCTTGCCATGTCATCTCCTGTGATAGCTCCCACCTGTGCTCCCTCCTTGGACAAGTCCAGAGAGCTCACTGGGAATTGAGTGTGTTTTGGGGAAGCTTTGAGCTCCACATCCTCTCCCTGTAGCTGTCATTGCTCCCTTAGTAAGGAGACGTTCCACCTGCTGATGGCAATAGAGGTTGGTTGCTCACCATCATGAGACTTACCTCAACTACAACACCCTGGTGGCGGCAACACCTTTAATTGTGACCCCTGAGGCTGCTCAGTGTCTCTGGCAGGCTTGGCATTTGCTCACATGTTTTTTCTGTACTTTCACAGAAATCAGCGGGGGATTTCAGTGACTGACAATATTCACTCTTTGAGCCTGGTTTAGTTTTGCTGTGTAGCCAGGATGTGTGTAAGCAGGTGTAACAGGCTGTTCTTTTTCCTCATGTTGGTTAATGTGACTTCAAACACCCTAGTCTGAGCAGGGGTTTGCAAATGCATTAAGACTTAACAGAAGGGAAAGTTCTTTTCAGACAGACTTTTAGGGCACTCCTTGGTGTTTAAATACAGCAAGACCTCATTTAATACCTTAGCAGTAGGCTCACAGCTGTACAAATGTCACCAGAGACACCACAAAACCAGTTGCTTCTCTGCAACAACTTCGTAACTAAGCTTTTCCATTGTAAGGTTGATTTTGTTGGGTTTTTTAAATTGTTTTTAAGTTCTAGTTTCTGTTACATTTGATACACCTGTTATGATTTGGAAGAGTGACTCAGGCTGGGAGCGTCCAGTTTGGGATCTGAGCTTTGCCACAAGCTGGTGTGAGACAGGAATTCTCTTCAGCCACCTGTGTCTCCCTTAATCTTGCTGTAAAACTGGACTGACCGTACTTTCCCCTTCCCCATTTAACTGAAAGCTTTTAGAAGGATAATCTTCTTACTGTTTTGATGGGGTGGCCTGTTTGACTGCTAAAACTGATAGTTTTTGCTATAATGCCAACATTAAGTAATGAGAAATTAGTAAAACAATACTCCTCCCTGCCCTGTATATGGTACACCATATCACAGTGCCAAGAGTTTTTTTTTTATGAGATGAGCTAAACAAGCCCCTACACTTCTGTATGGGGAATGGCCACAAAGAAGGGAGGAAAGACAAGATGAATTATTTTGGCAGTCTTTTATTTTGCAATTCCAAGCTGAATAGCTTGTATGAACTTGCTAGCCAAGGGGAGAAGAGGTGCCGGTGAAGTTTTAACACCACAGAGTTTTTCTCTCTATGCATTTCTGTCCTGGAAGTCATATTTACAAGTCTTTTCTGTGGCATCACTGTCTGATGTTTATATGAGATCTTCATGTGTTTCTACCTAATGTCAAATTTTAATTGCATTTTTTAATATCGTCAGAAAAATCTTGCCTATAATTGGAATGTCAAAATATCAAATCAAGCTGAGTAGGGTCTCCGTGTTTCATCCTGGGAAGCACATGCCTTGAGTTTAATGGGACATCTCCTCTCCAAGCACTGCCTACACCAACTGGCACTGCCAGAGGCTTGGCTGCCTTTTCCAGAGTGCTTTCTCAGGGTGTTTGGTACTCAGACTGCCAGCACAAAAGCTGATTCAGACCAGCTTGATGCTCAGGTATACTGAGAACTAAACCACAGGCAGATACCATCAAAACACATTTCACTTGTGACCTTTCACAGCCAATGAATTGGAGGGATTTTCCTTTGCTGTGGATCAAATTTAAAACTACTTCCCAGGAGTGAAAGGTCATCGTGTGGAGTCATGATATCCAGTTAAATACAGCTAAATAGAACTCGTTAGCATCACAATGAATGGAGTTATATATTACCTGCTCTGGAGGATGACTGGGGTGGGTGGGGTAGCAAAGGAATAGATCCCTCATCACCCTTAATAAAGCAGCATAATGGCAGAGAAAAAGCACAAAGAGCCGAATTTGACTAAATCTGCCCTTTAAATCTGTTTCTCCTGGCCAGCAATGTGAATGGTCAGAAAAACATGGGAAATGTCACATAAAGGATGTATTCTCCTCTTGCCATGTTTGCATTCACAGAAGCTACAGTTCCATCCAAGTGAGAATATTCTATATACCAGCTCCCGGCAGGGCTTTGATCTCCAGATACAGCCTGTTCTGAGGAAAAAGGAAATCCAGTGATCTCGTGTCTGAAATTAGATTCCCCCAGGGGGGCAAGCTGCACCTCTAGACGCTATCTGATTGGCAGAAGAACTTCACATATAAGTGGATCCATAACATCTTTTATCCTGCCAAGCCATCTCCCTTATGGGGAATATTTCTTGCTCTCCAGCCCTTTCCTAATGATTCTTATTTCAGCCTTTCTGTTTCTGGTCATACTTCAGTTTTCTTCAGGCTGAGTGTGAAGCTGCATGGCTCTTTCCTCAGCACTGGCAGCAGGTCAGGGGATGTGAAATGGGCGCAGGAGGCTTTGGGATCTTTGAAGAGGCTGCCTCAAATGGGGAGGATCCCCACACAAAACTTAGCGGCCTGTGAAGTGAATAGCTCATAGTCAATCATTTACCTTGGTGATCTGGCGCTTTTTTTTCCCTCCCTCCCCTACCCAAGCAAGGCATGCTTGGGTCTTTGTATTCTGCTTCTCTATTTTCTAGCGGAGGGAAGGGTGGATGAGATCAAAGAGAAGGATCATCTCCTTTGTTTATATTAAATAAAGCACTGTTTGAATTCTCTTAACCTTTTTTACAAGTGGCTCCTTTGCTTATATATATTGCTTTGACTTTTGTGTAGTTATTCAAGGCTTAATGTTCACAATAGCCAAGCAAGTTACTGTCATTAGTAGTCAAATAGAGCTGGGCACCTACAGAGGTTCTTTTGCTGTTTAGCTCAGAAGGGATCATAAGGATCTCTGCTCTAGTGTCCAGTAAAACTGGATGCTGTGGCTGCTGCACTCAAAAAACCTAACCCAGCTAGCACATTCCTGAGGACAGGCATCTCTTCTTGATGTGCAGCCTTCAAGCCGTGGATGAGCTGTCATTTTGCCATCCTAGATGGTACTGGATTTCTTCTCTGGCTGGTTAAAGCAGGACTGAAGGTGCAGCAACTGTTAAAGAAATAAATCAGATTTTACATGTCTTGGAGCTACAGTGCCCTGTTCCCAATATTCCCCCACTCCTGCTGCCTCTCAGCACCAGGTTCATCAATGTGCTGCAATGCAGGAACCAAGGCAGACCTTGCTCTGAACAAAACCAATTTTTTCCAAGTCATCTGAGTGCGTCAGTAAGTTAGTGAGTTTTGCTCCCTGCTGAAACTACTGGAGATGCCATGGGTGTGCCCCAGCACAGAGCAGTGCCTCTGATGGCTGTTCAGGCAATTGAAGCACCACAGCAGAACCACACTATAAAGCCGAGAGAAACTGGGGACCTTCACTCCCCTCCAAGGGATACTTTTTAATTTCTTGCCCCAAGTATGATATACCAGTCATACCTGAAAGCAGGAAGTTCTGGAAGTTGAAAGCGAGCATGTAGGACAAATGGGAAGAAGCAACACAGAAAGAGGATCAGAAAGGATAATTCACATTTATTCATGTTAAACCAGAGATTAGCCAGGTGTAAATTATTTTGTTAATGTACTCAAATAAACCAAAACTCAGTCCTAGCAGTGTCCCTGTCAAAGCACTTCCAGTGACTGACTGAAGGGGTCTTGATGGAGGATGGTCCCAGGAGAAGTTTGGAATATTTACTTTTCTGTCTCTCTCTCTCTCTATTTTTTTTTTTGAATAAAATTTCAGTTTTAATGACTTCCAATAAACCTGCCATCCATGTACTGGAAATACCTCAAAATTTCCACCCCTGCCTAAGGCAAGCTCCACTGGAGTTAGGCAGGGCTGATTTACACCAGCTGAGGTGCCTGATTTTATTTTATTTTTATAGGGTTTTTTTGTCCTTGGTTATAAAACTTTTACTAGCTGGAAGAGATCACATTCCATTCGGGAGCTCGCTTTATGCTCTTCAAATAGGAAATCATCACCTTGGTGCAGACAAGTTTCAGCATTTCGGCATTGAGAAAAGGGGGAGGCAGGGAAGGGGAGCAGATTTATACTTCCTAAATGAAGCACTCCACATGGATGGGGAAATGCCTCCAGCAGAAGCAGGCAGAAGGAGCCTGTTCTGTAAGGAACATCTGGAAATGGAGACACACATATTGCTTTTCTTCATCTTCACAGAGCTGTAGGGAAATTGTGGCCTGAAAGACCACTCCTGCTCTGACTCTGAGCTCTCCCCATCCTTTACAGCCTCCTCCTTTCCCACAGGCTTAACCTGATGGCCATGGGCATTTCCCAGGCTAAGGCTGCCTGAACATGTAACACAATACAGTGATCTGTCATCTTCTGCAGAGTAATCGACCACTTCTCTCTACCTCTATTTTTTTAATGAGGAAATGATCTTTTTCCCCTGCTTTTAATGCAATATCTCTTTTTGAATTTATGGAAAGGCTGTGTACCTCTGAGCCACTGCTGAGTGATTCTATCAGTTGGTTTTATCCTAGAATTATTCTGCACTTTTGTGGTTTCTAAGGCAACCACACTTTTGAATGAACTGCAGAGTAAATGAAGGTATCCAAAATATGTGACTGAGCAACCTACATGATGTGCCTCTCACGTACTAAGTATGTAGCAGTTCAACTCCAAACATTTCAGGCTAAATGGTATCAGGCTCAAGGCTGATTTATATCAGTCACAAATCTAATTCTTGCTGATATGGGACACAGTGCTTGATATGGCCAGGCAGCTGAGGACTGCGGGAGAAAAAAGCTGGTCCCTAAAGACTTCAGCAGGATCAGGCAGTTTCCACTTGAAAAGAAGTAATAGGAGAAATACTAAGAATTTTATCATGAACATTGCTAGACGTGTGATTAAGAGGATGAGAGTGTTTATTTCTCTTTTCTAAATATTTTAACTCATCAGGAATCAAGCTACTGGATTTCTGAACTTTTCAGTCTCCTTTTCTCCAAGGGTTTCCTTTCTCTGCAGAAATGGGACTTTCTGTGTGTTTTAAGCGTAAGTGACTTTCTAGTGCAGACCAGTTCAGAACTGCAGAAATCGGTCTTATTTGCCCTGGAGAGAGTAGCACCACTAACAAATTGTAAGTACTGCAGCAGAAAGAGGATTTCCCTTCTATCTGGAAACATGTGAACACAGAATAGCAACCTGCAGGCTTGGAGGGGGATGGCTCTTGGTGTCATGGTGTAGCTCAAGCCACCTCACTTGTACCCAGGCTTTTCTCTTGCAGAATTAACTTAGTGTTTGGAAGGCTGGATGGTTTGGGGGACTTTCACAGTTACTGCTCTGAAAACCCTGCCCGTTGCACACTTCAATCATATCCAGCTGGAGGAACTGATTGACAGCCTCCAGGATGACTGATAGGAGAGGGATTGAGTGAAATATGACTTTCATTTTTGTTTCATTTTCTTCCTACAGTTTCTCATTGGCTCTGGACTATGTGTGCAGGTATTTTGACATTTCCATATTAGTGCAAACCTGAACCATGTGTGCCTTCTTTCAGACCAAGCAGTTAAAGGAAACTTTTTATAGTGCCAGAACTATATTACAACAAAGCAGCATAATATGTGCCGTCAACTATTGTGCACACCTCTTTGGCAAGGAAAACTTCTGATGCAGGCTTTCATCTTGTTGCAGTTTTTATGCAGATCAGCCCTGACATTCTTAGATTCCTTCCCCTCCCCCCCCAAAAAAATATTTGTTTAATAGATTTCGCATCGCTCTTGGAGTTCCATTTTTAGTACATGCAGATGTGTTTGCTCTGATGGAACCTTTCATTTTGCTAAATGGAGAGAAGGATTTTTGCACACACCAACTGTGCTCTAATTAGGATTATTACAAGAAATAGATCCAAGGAAGGTTCCTGTGTAGGCTTAGTCCAAGGTTCCTTGGCAACAGACAGAGTGGAAAAAAATTGAAGATATTTCCTTCATAATATTCTCTTTTCCTTATGTGTAATCTCTTGTTGGGCCTTCACTTCCCCAAGCCTCCCAGAGCCCCCCAGCTTTTCTTCCCAGGAAAGCAAATATATGTAAGTGTAGGGACCCCAAGAACCTTCTGTTAATGCCATAATAACAAAACAAGACTCTTCAACAACATAACTGAAATGTGCAATCGGCAAGTCTCCTCATAGCAGTCAAACATTACTCTGCCTTTGATCCTGACTTCAGCTAAGCAAAAATTGAGGCTATGCCTACCAAAACTTTGGCATTTCAGCTGTCTTCTGAAATCTGCCTTTGCCACTGAGTTAAAACAGAGAAAAGCAATTCAGTTTCCAAACCCAAGCATTCATTTTCCTTAATCTGAAGTGAACAGCAATTTATGAACATATTCTGTGACATTCTTGCCGTGTTTTCACGGAAAGCTGGGTAATCCTTGCTGACTGAGCCAGCCTGCAAAATTGCAGCAATTTCCCAAGGCATTGGAATGGCACACAGAGACCAGGTTGAATGCAGCTCAGCACCTCCAATTGACATATTATTTAGGTATCCAAAATGCCACAATTTCTGAAATGGAAGTGAAGAGACTGGTCTGCTGGATTCTGTCAGGCAGCTGAGAGTGGGAGTGGGCTTGGACCTCATGTCTAGACTAGCAAAACCTGTATGCTGGGGAGCTGGGGGGAACTTGCCATTAGGGGATTTGCTCCGAGCCATCGGTGCTGCACCTCATGCAGGCTATGAAAACAATCCCTAATGAGGGGGCAGGAAGGAATCTCCTTAACTCCTAGAACTTGAGGGAAAGCATTTTTTATGTGGGAGGGTTATTTTAAAAGCCTCTGACTTGTTTTTCTAAGGGAGCAGTCACCAGCTTCCTAAAATGTTTGGACAGCCTAAGGACTGAAAGGTCTGAGGAGCTTCTCTCTGCTGAGAGAGACGGGGACGGCGTTTCTTTATGCAAGTTTAACAGTGGGTGGTAAACATGGAAAAATGTCTCTTCCCTCACACTGCAACATGATGCATCATGTATAGCTTGTCAGGAAACAATGTCTGGTTTATGTTTGCTGCCAGGTATTACTGCAGGAGGAACACCTGACATGGGATATCTTTTTTCCAGGCAATTAGTGGGTGGGGTTATCCACACCAGTGCAAGTATTTAGGGATTAGCTGCACATCATTCAGCAAAACTGGGAGCATCATTTAGCAGAAACTCAAAACAGTGACTGCTATGTGAAGTACAGGCTTCTGTGACTTTCTTTAAGGTAGTTGTGTGAACTACTCCAAACATGCCCTAAACCACTCTGGCTTCTCTAGAAATGAAAGTAGATCCTCACACAGATGGTTAGCAACTCGAGTTAACTCAGCATCTTCTTATAAAACACTGTAATTTCTAAATTTAAAGCTTAGGATTTCTGTTCATTGAGATAGCTGAGAGGGGAAGGAATCTGATAGGAGCATGGTCTTCACAGCCTGTTTTCATATTGGAAATCAACGGAATATCCCCCACACACCACCCATATATACAAGTCTAAGGCTATTACAAAGAGATTTGCACCACTAAAATAATTTCCCAGACACAAATCTCTTTAGCTGACATACATTACTGTATTTACCTACAGTTATATATACACATACAACTAAGGACTGACCAGATCATTGAATGAAATATAAAATTAGTAATAACACTAAAAATCATTAATTCCTTACAGCTGATAGCACTCTATTACCTGGCCTCCTTAACAGTCAATATAAGGCCAGATGATAAAAGTTTGGGTATGGCAGTGTAGTACCCCCTCTCTCTTTTGACAGTCTTTCTCTGTAGTGAAATAAAATAATTCTGCTGTTAGGTAGAGCCCAGGTAAAACTGACAGCATGTACCAGTGTGTATTTTAACAGGTGTAATATGTTCCCAGGAGGTGCTGGTAGCACTGTCTTCCCTGGAAACCCAGAAGGCTCTGCTATGCTTTAGTGGGAACAGTTATTGCTAAAATGAATTCTGGGAGCAGAAATTGCCTGTTTCCTCTGAAAACCTCTTCCTTCAGCATTTGTAATGACCAAGTCCCCTCCCAAGCTCCTCCTGAAACACCTGAATGCACTAAGCTCCTGAGATCTTAGATCCCCATAGGTCTAGTTCTCCAGCTCCTGCATCATTTGTGTGACTCCCCTCTGAACATTTTCCACTCTTTCCAGATACACAACTGGACCACCAAACTCGACACAGTTTTGCTGTCGTGATCTCAGTGTAGCTCCCTGCTGAGACAGGATCGTTTCCCCCCACCTCTAACTTGATACCTCCCTTTTCACACGCTGAGAAGACACACTTGCCCTTTGAGCTGCAGCTTTGCGTTGAGAGCTCATGTTGAAGCTGTTATCTCCACCGACTTTTTCAGTCTCGCTCAGGGTCACTTTTTTCCAAGACAGAATCTTCCATCTTATAGCTGTAATCTGCCCTCTGAGTTCCCAGATGTATCACCTTGCATTTGGCTGTATTAAATGCAGCCACACTGAATCACAATCATTTGACCAGGAGATTCGGCTCACTCTGTAATAGTAATCAATCTTGGTGGTGTCTGCTGAAACTTTATCAGCAAGAATTATATATCATCACCCAGGTTGGTGGTAAAAAAATCTTTAAATCATTAAAAAACAAATAATCTGTCAGTCCACGCCCCAGAGGAATACTTTCACCTTTTTCCATGTCTCTTGCTAAAGATAGCCTGCTAATTGGTATTTTTCCCCTTAAAAATTGCACATATCACAAAGATGTTTTCAAGATGTAGAAAACATATACTATGTGATTCATTTTAACAGAAGTTTTAACTCAAAATTTGACTTGTAGTCAAAAAGTTCAAGAATAACTATATTAACAAACTGTCTTCATGAGCCTGTCTACAATCTTTCTACCCTCCCCTCTAACCCCCAAAAATATCTCCCAGACAGGTTTTCTAATTTTTTACCTGTGTCAAAAAATGGACTAATACATACACTGGTATGAATTACGTCCTTGGCACTAATTATCTGTTATTAAAATCCTGAACAAAGTCTTGCATTATTTTTCTGGGTTCGCTCTTGAACTAACCTTTGTACAGTCTGCTTTTCTAAAGAAATTTTATTTGGTCAGACCTGGATATCACTCATTTCTTTCCAGCAATAATTGAAGCTATGAGCCAATTTGAACTAAATTTCCTGGCAAGACTAATGTTCCAGAGATGCTTCTTAGCAGTGAGCTTTGGAAACAAGTTCCAACAAAAAGAGTGGAAGAAGGAGGTTCAACATAATGTCCATTGTTCAGCGAAGCGTACTGGATCCCATGGACCTCATCTAAGAGAAGACTTCGGGAAAGCTGGCTCTGTAAGTGTCACGGCACTAATGGAATAATATCGCAGCTTGTCTCTTTGTCTCCACTGTTTTCTAATGCTGGACTAAGTTTAACGTAGCACTTCTCCACTATTTCCATACACACTGACCGTAGTGTGCTACATACACATCGAAGTGTACTACACTCTTGTTGCAAAAACGTCTATTTTTGGTAGGTACTGTGTCCAATCCTTATTTCTAGTCCAATGCCAACATCCTATTAAGAAAGTGGCATCTTCCTCCTGTTCACCACAGAACAGATGTAGCTGCAGACAGTTCCTGCCTTTTTCTGCATACCTATTTAGCACTTCTCTGTCTCTGGCTAGTAATGATCATATGTGTGACCTATAGTTTGTGTGTTCTTAATAAGCTTTTCTTAAAATGCTTATATTCAGGTGTTTTCACCACAGATATTTCAGGAATTCTATTGGCTTCACTGAGCAGTTGATCAGATAATTAAGCTCACAGCTTTGATTTTACATTATCTTGTTTCTATCTGCTGTACACACACTTTATATCACTTGTGATGCATCTACTTGCGGTATGTACAGCTGCAATACTGACATTAATGAGGGCCCCAAGATAGCATCTTTATTATAATAAACCATTAATATGCCACTAAAATGCTGCTGTTTGTGGTTCTGCCTCAGTATGAAGCAGCTGGAAGCTATGTCAATTCTCCCTCTGAATATATTAATATACAAGAAAATGAGAATTTATTAATAAGGAGCAATGCATAGAGACTAAAGCAGGCAAACGGGCCCCGAGCTGCAGTTGACCTGGGCAACAGCTTGCACAGAGCACCAGCTCACATGCACTTGAAAAAAGAATAAGAGTTTTTCCTTGTGATTTGGATGAAGCCTGAAGATAGGATTTTTTTCTGGAATGTACAGTTCTCTCTACCATGGCCCCTACTCATCAAATTCTGCTTTGTGATGATCTTTCTGAATAGAATTCTACTCCACAGTAGTCTAAAGAATACCACAGGAAAACATTACCTGTATTTTGCAAGAGGAGGTTGAAGACAAGCAATAGTAGCCAAGATGCCAAGCCCAGGCCCTTACTGTAATTGCTGGTCAACTCTGGCCTCTCCAAAATTAGCTCCTCTGAGTGTATCATCCTGCTGCAGACACATGCATGCCTGAAGGCCACATATTCTGTACTTATAGTATGTACTGCATTATTAAAATGCTGGCTTGTGATCTTAAGTTGGTACCAGGTAGAAAGCACAGAAAGTACAGGTGTATGTGTGATATTTGTTGTGTTGGTGTTTTCTCCACAACCTGGAGGTTAACTCATTCAGACACAGATTTGCAGCCCACGACAGCAGTGTGTGTCCCACAGAAATGCTGGTTTTTGAGAGAGGCCCATCTTCCCATCTCAGCCTAACAACCACTGTCCACCTGGTGACAGTTTGGAAGAAAAAAATGAAGGTAAAAAACCAGAGCAAGAGGAACAGAGAGGGGTAAAGCAGAAGATGATTCGGGAGGGGAAAGCAACCCCTCCATAGATTGCATTTGCCCTCTCTAGCCTTGTGAATGGTGACTAAGTCAAGGTTACACAGAGATGTTAAAAAGATGAGACACAACACAAGAGGAAGCGGTGACAGGATGAAAGGTTTGCTGAGATCAAATGAGAGAAATGAATACTCGAAGGGTCAGTCCTCCCTCTTATGCTTGCAAGTTCGGGCATTGGCTGTGCAAGGAGCCACAGCTGACAAAGCAGAATGACAGACATAGGGCTGAAGGGGCTGATTCTTCCCGCTCTTGCACCAGGTTTGTGTGTGTGACACCCCCAGTGACTGCAGTGCATAAAGCTGGGAGCAAAGGAGCAGCGAGTCCTCTGAGTGAACTGTGCAGCAGCACTTAACCCCCACTGGGTGGGTCACAAACCTGTGATTACATCCTTGTTCCCCAAGGCCTGGGAACACTTTGGGAAGATTTTAAGAGCTCACTATTTAACCATTTATTTAGCTGCAAAGAAAAGAAAGAGCAGGCTCTATCTTTGCAAACATTTCCCTATAAAACGGGAACACTGATGAGCGAGTTGTTGTTCACTGAAAGTCCCATGGAATTCCAAATGTTTTTCACTAGCTGATGAAAGCTAGGAAAAGCAGCCAAGCAATAATAGCCAAAAACATCCCAGGAAATATTCGGAAGCTGTGTAAAACTCCCACAGCGGTAAGGGATGTAACCAATCTGGCAATAAGACCATATACAAAGCTGCATAGTGATTATGTATAACCACTGTGGGATGAAATCCATATCACTCAGTAAATTATTCTTCTTTCTGCAAACCCTGGTCTAAGGTGATTAAGAAGAACATCTAATGCCTCTCAAAAGTGTATAGACAACCTGAAATGGGAAGATTTTGAGGTTAAATGCCATACTGAATTTAATGTAACTATTCTGTCCAGCTCTGCACTCCATGTCCATAGTAGCCATGGAGCTGGTCCATTAGCAGTATTCCAACCATTACAGCAGTAAGGGAGGATCAATGTGTAAACATAAGTAACATTATCCCTAAGTAAACTCAGTATTAGAAATTTTTTTTCCTGGCCCAATAATATCTATACCATTTCCGCTCATTAAATGTGGAAAAATTAATTCATTATTTGCTTATACTGTGCAACGGGGTACAGAAACTTTAGAGCTGGTACTAATGAAAAGCAGAAGCAGCAGTCAGCACAGCAGTGCAATTGGACTGGTGAGCCTCACCGAGAGGCTGGGCCCAGGCACTAACCTAACACTGCACTGACATGGTCATATTGTTTCTGGGCTCTGAACTGGTGTCTCTGCTCACTGAGAGAAAATGGCTGTAAAGGTGCTCTGAGCACACTAGAGGATGACTAAGAAAGCTCAGGTTTGCACTGTGTGGGCAGAGCTTTTGTAGCAGCTTCTGTAGGGTCATGACAGTCATAGACCTCAGCATCATGAAAAGTCCTTGTGTTCTGTGGGAAGGGAAGAGGAGGAATCTTACAAGAAAAAGATGATCTTTCAGCAAATACTTTTTTTTTTTTCCCAAATGTGCTGCTAGAAATTATTTAGTTTCATAAAATATACAGTGTGTGTGTTAAGCCAGTCTGTTCACTGTGACTTCAAACAGCTCTAGCAAAGGTGACCTGCTACAGAGGTGGCAGATTTTTTCATCAAAATTATTTTAGCTTGAAATTAAATGCTAATAAGGATAGATTTTGACATTAACTATTGATCCTATTATCTACTGTGCAGAAAGTGTGTAAATGCAATCTGTAACACAGAAAGATATACTGTAAAAGAAGAAATTCTTTTAATTTGTTTTCACACGGTTTTCTGTTGAAACCACACCCCTGTAGTCCAAAAACTCTGAGAACACCTCCAAAGCAACACTTAATGTGTGTGCATGTGCATTAATGAATTTCTGTTCTCAGTGAAAGAGGACTGCACGTCTCAGCACTCTGAATAAGAACAGAGCATTCAATCCCTCTCCATAGCAAATTCAGCCTTCAACAAGTTAGTTCTTCCAGGGATGGCAGTGATGCAAAACTGCTTTGCAAATGTTTTTCTGGGTTTTGTTGCTAGGTGATGACTTGGAAAACTTTGCTATTCCTGCTGAGAGGTTTTAAAAAAAACAGGCCTCACATTAAAGAGTACAAAAAATAGGCCACCTTGCTCCCTAACTCCCATTTCCTAACTCCTGGAGTCTGCACCCTGTGTGCCTTCTACACTCTCACATGCCCCTCTCTTCCCCCTGCCTTGGATCTGCTTGCCAGAAGCTGGAGGCCCAAAAAACCACTTCTATTACAGTGTAGGAAATGCTGAGGTCATTAATCTTTCTATCCCTGACCAAAATAAGCAACTCTGCGAGTGTGTATTGTTTTATACTGGCTTTTCTTTTCTAGTCAAATTTTACTGTTTTTTAATTTTATTAATAGAAACCTGGATGAACAGATTAATTACTGTTGACATGGTTGCAATTTGTTTCACATACCAAAAAACCAGACAGGTGTGGCGATGACCCCACGGCAGTTTGCTTAATCATATACCTGGTCTGGATGCAAAATCCTTTGACAGGCAGCATGTTGGTAATTGATGAGGAGAAGATTGAGAGGTGACACTGTGAAATCAGGGTGTGGGCTCAAAGCCTTATTCCTTTGGATATTGCCAAAGTAGGCCTGTTGTTAGGGAGAAATGAGGTGTATTTGTTCAATCCATTATTTATTTTTGTGTCTACTTGGGCATTTTTGGTATCATCTTATCCAAGTTTCCAGAGATGTAGCCTTGAATTAGTATATGGCTACACACAGTATGCTCTGAAACAATTAGCCACTGCTGTTTTCCTTGAAAGCTATTTCTAAAATCTAAAGTCTTGTACTATAAACTGAATATAGGAACAAGCATTTTTTATATATTGGGTCTGAATCAACATATCAAAAAGGGTTAAAAATTACCAAAGTCAGAGGAGCAAGCACCTATTTTCAGCAGCCAGAAAATAATGATCACTGACCTTTACAACCTCAATTTGCAATCTGGCTCATTTGGAGTTTAATCCTCTTTCATCAGGTTGGCCAAGTAAGAGGACCCTAAACCTCATCTCCAGCAAAGTTCTTGGCATTTGATGACACTCAGTCTCTTAAAGTGATAGCATTTCTGAAGTATAACTGGCACTGTACAACTCTATTGAAAGACATAATGCCAAGAATTTCAGGCCCTAATCCTGTAAATCCTTGCATTTTCTTTTAAAATCTGTTCACGTGAAAAGCTCCTGTGGCTTCAAGGACACCATTGGTATTCATGACTTCACGCGCGTGAGAGTTTTTGTGTGATCAGGGTCTAAAAACCAGGAGAACCAACAAGCCCCAGGGTCTGACTTGAGTTTTTGCCACCCAGTTCTGGAAGTCTTTTGGTGGTTGTGGGTTTGGCTCTGCCACAGGGCTGGGTTTCCCTCCCTGTGCAGCCTCCACAGCAGACGCACAAGCGCTCACAGCTTTAACACTTCATTAGTTACTGGTGCGATGACAGAAGTTATATTGTCTCACGTCAGTAAGCAGTAAGTCAGATGAGGGGTGGGAAAGAGGGCCTTGCTTCTGAGGCTCAGGACAGGCAGTCTTCTCACAGGAGCGAGTGGCACAGACATTGTCCAAAAGATTATTGGATTTCTGGCTGCTTTTTTATTTTAATATAACAGACTAAAGTAATTGAGAATGTAGTCACAGGTGAATTAACCTCTTTCCAGACTTCATTATACAGTGGATGGCAACCCTACTCTCAAATATTTAAATGCATTTATTATCTAATTACGTATTCATCACCATGAGAAAAATGTGCAGAAGAAGGGAGAGACCTGGGATACCATGTAGAGAAGAGACTTTTTGTGGTTGGTGGTGTTTAATATCTGCTCACTAGTCAGCTTCATGTATGGTTTATAAATCTTTTCAGCTATGGCTCAAGTTCTGCAAAGTCACAAGTTAAAATCAACTGTTTATTGTCAGAACAGCTTACAGTGAGTTTGCTCCACCTTGTGAGTCTCCTGGTCCTTGGCTTTGCTGATGTCAAGACAACTTCTCACCAACATTCAAACTTTTACTTTGTTCTTCTCCTCTGTCTGCAAGGAGAATGTTGTGGAATAGTCAATGTTTTCATGATAGCACTGAATTATGTTTAAAACTTGCTCTGGTGTACTCGGTACATACTAATGCGTTTTAAACATGTTTGGGCTTGGTTGTTTGGTTTTTTTTTAATATATGTCTGTTAATGGTCAGGAATCATTTGGGAAAGATAATGCCAATCTTTGAGGTGCAAAAATTATCCAGTGGCTTAAAAGATAGGCAAACCCAACAAACAGCATCATTCAATCTCCAGTACAAGAGTTTAGGGGAATCAACCACTGTGGAAGATAATAACCTAGAACTCAGCAAGTGACACTGTGTTGAGTGTGCGAGAAGGGAGAGGGGACTCTAGTCTGCTTTCAGGTATTTTAAAACAATGGTGGAAAATTTGTTAGTTTATTCACATGAAAACAATTTGCAGTAGTGGAATACCTGGTGGGAGTATTTTACCTAAATTCACTTACACACCAGCACTGTGAAAGATATCACATTAAGGACTGGTAGAGGTCAGGGAGGACTTCCCTCAGTGTCTGTGAGCACCCTTCTCCCAGTGTGGTGGAGGGTTTCTGCCAGGGTGAGGTGGCACAGTGGGAGTTGAAGTGCTCGGCACCGTGATTTTTACTTCTCTGTTTCGCTGTGGGATCAAAGGGTTACAAAGGTATGATGCCCATGTCCATCTGCATGTCCCCTGCTGAAGCCTTTTTAACTTACTTGCTGATTTCATCTAAACTTGACAAAAGCGTGAAGGTATCAAAGGTCAGTAAGTTCCTACAGGTTTCAAGAGATTTTTCAATTAGTCTTCAGGTAGAAAACCAACATAGGAGAGGAAAAAAGGACCATATAAATGGCCAGTTATGTCAAATACTTCTACTGGAACTTCATCCTCAGACCTAAAGGCAATGATGAGAGGTAAACATGTAGGGAACCAGGCTTCATTAACTTTGTTAACTTGCAGAGCTGCTTCTTCCATTTTCGATGGTTAAACAGTCATAGGAGAAAGTTTTCTTGCTGAAAGGGCAGCAGGATCTGGGAAATGCGTGGGGATGGTGGATACTGGCTCCAGCAGACACATTCAGAAATCTATGCAATGAGGTGTTCAAACCCAAATGACCTAATTCCCTCGAATGGAGACAGTTATGGAGCATGGTGCAATTGTCCAAATACTTGGAAATTTGGACCCTTGGAGCAAAAAAAAAAAAGCCTGGATTGCTGAGATAGCAGATGAGCTAATGATTGGTTTGTGTTTCATTATGACTGGTAACTTTGTATTAAATGCCAGGAATAGTCTGTGGAAACTCCCTTTAAAGATGTGTCTGGGATCAAACAAATGATTTGCAGGCAATTAATTGCCGTGAACAAATTGTCCGGGGCAGCCAGTGTAATAAGGGCTACATGCTGCAGGACTTTTCCAGGAAGGGAAAAAAGAAAAAGAAAAAAAAAAGAAGACTGAAACCAGTTTAAAGATTGAGCACTTTGCTGGGGATTTTAGCTGTGTGAGCTCAGGATGATCTGCAGCAGAAGCAGGACCTGCCCATTTTCCAAATTCTCATTTCTGACAAGCAGCCAGTAGCAGAGAGGAGCCCCTCAGTGGCATGAGTGAACCTGAGAATCAAGAAAACACCACTACAGGTGGAGAAGGAGGTGATTTGCCAGGGTTTCCATCAAAAGGTTCGTCTGCAGAGCTGTACCCATAGATTGGGTGTGGCAAAATCACCTTGGGAAGCCTGCAGCTTAGCCCAGCAGTGATTCACCCATGCTCTGCACCAGCCAGATCCAGTACAGAAGCTTCATTAGTATGGCAGAAAGTAGCAAGCCATGGTGGGGAGCAGGGGGAATTAGATCAAGCCATAACCGTGTGGACAAGCAGCTGCTGGTTCTGCTCTGGGCAGCGCAGATCAGGGGCACAGCAGGACCTGAAACCAAAACAGAGAAATCAGCCTATAGTAAAATGCCTCTCAGTGCTACTGGACAAGATAATAGTGGCAATATTATACAATCTCTTGAAAGTGTGATACGTGACTGCAGAAAAACTCCATTTCCATTACAGGAACTGGGTCGCTGCTGAGGAGGTGCCGCTGGGAGCGGTCCCTGAGCAGTGTCAGTGTCACTCACAGGGAGCGTTGTTGCTGACACTTGTATTTGATGTCAGGATGCACTCTGGGCCTATTTTCATTTAATAAATAGTTTCGTCTTTCAAAAATTGAGGTTTCCATCACACTGAAGGTAATCACAGGTCGAAATCAAATTTTTCAAGTAATTTTTTCAAATAGTTTCAGCAGAGGAAAGAATTGGAGTGAAATCACTCATGCCTTTTTGGTGTGAGCTCTGTCACTGAGCTGGTAATTGAAGGAAGAGACCATTGACAAGATATTTCAAGCTTATCCTTCATACTTTGTTTTTTTCCTACAACTACTCAAACAGAATTTTATTTTTATTTCAATTCAGAACAGTAAGAGACAAACCAATCATATTGCTCTATATAAAGCTCAAGTGACTGTTTCCTTTTTTTCTTTCCATTTTTTCAAGAAAGGAGGCATATATTGGTTTTGTTTTGTCCTTTTCTAAGCAGGTTTTGGTTCAGCAGCCAAGAGAAAACCTGTCTCCATCCCATGGCTCTCCACATGTGGACAGGCAGAGGAGGCTGGAGCAAGTGTGGTGCTCCTGTTCCATGGTGCTAGGCAGCCCCGAGCATGTACATGCCAGTGGTGTGACCCTGTGCAGATTGATTCCTTGGGAGGCTAATTGGAAACCTGCCCTAATCAAGTGAGCAAACAACTACTTGCTCAGGGGAATATATATGTCCAAAAGAGATGAGGGGGTTCCTATTGCCCTGGGGTGTTAAGATATGGAAGCATGGGTTTGTTGTTGAAGTACTGGATGTGCTGTCACCAAAATGGTCTCCAGACCTGCTTAGGGATTCCCAAAAGGGATATCTTCCTAATGTGGTTGGAAATGGTTTGGTCAGTGAGGAAAAATTTAAGTTTAAAGGTGATCTGTGTTTAGGTTAAAGTTAGTTAAAGGTGGTTTTTAGAATGCTGGTGGCAGCTATCAACAGGTAGAAAAAGATAGTGTTCAAAGCAAAAAGACAATGTATTTGTTGCTGTGGACATAGGTAAAGGAGTTCCTGCCATGTGACTAAGAGTAGATAGGAAAATAGAAAAAAAATCTGGAGAGATAAAATTGCTTTGCTTCTTCGTGTAACTGGTGAGGATCATGGCACTGCCTTAGGCTCCACGGAGTGACAAGTAAAGCTGGGGTGGAAGCTTTGCGAGGGGTTGATCCACCCACAGATCCAAGTTAATTTTCTCACGATACTGTGAGCCCGAACAGTTCCCACCCGTCAGCTCATCCTGGCTGCTCCCCCTGTCCCCTTCCCGACTCGCGAAACAGTTGTCTGTGGGTCTGTGTTGTGAGCTGGCTGAGGCATCTAATCTTCCCGGAAAATAACCTGGCACAAATGGAATTTTTTTTTTTTCAGCTGCATCAGCCCTGTGATCCACTTCGCAGTGTTGTGGCAACACATCCAAGGGGGGCTGGAGCCTGTAACAAGCAGCAGGGCGTGGGAATATCTTAGTTTGATATCACTATCGAAGGCAGAAGCCTGCCCTTAAATGTCACTGAAATTGAGAGAAAGTGAGCACCATTTTTCTTACAGGGGCACCGTGAGAAACTGTGAGAAACTTCTTTCAGAAATCAGGTTAAAACAATCCAACTCAAACACGCCAGCACCAAAAATGTAGTGTCTTCAAGGCCCACAGGAAAGAGTTGTGGTGGGTGTCTTTTGGTGGTGTCTGAGATGCTGTAGGCAGCACTGAAGTGAAAGTTTTCAAATAGGCTTCAAAAAATAAGTAATTTTTCTGTTTTTCTCCAGTGTTCTGACTCATTAGGGATCAGATTTTCTACCTAAACAAGAACCCTTTTTAAAACGTAATGAAAATGACTACAGAAGTTAGGGCTTTAAGCAAAATAGAATGTATTGAGACTGACACTAGAAGTGTGGGAGTTGATAACTCCAACACTTTTACTTGTAACTACTGTCAGGATTTTGAGATTCATTTGAGTGGAGAGGTTTCATGAGGAAGCTAGTTTAGAAACATTTGAAAATGGGTAGTTGTGCCTCAGCCCTAATTGCAAAAGGAGAGAAAAGTATGTTTAAAACAACAATCTCCTCTTTTCTCCATGTCTCAGTGAGCAAAAAGGAGGCTTTAAAGAAGACTTTGTTGCAGAATTTCCACTCCCAGCACTGAAAGATTTTAACACCCGCCCTTTTTTTTTTTCCCTTGTACTATGAGAGAAAGGCAAGTTCACTGTAAGTTGAAAAACAAATAACCAGGCTAGGAATTTCTATGTACAAAGCAGATGGACACACATGGCCCTTTTTGGGATACTTGGGTATGTCTCCTTAGCCACCACAGCTTGTTTTGCACTTCAGATCTCTCCACACAGGCCATTGTTGCCATGCACCTGTCTGTAATTTTGGAGGTTCATCTACCTCCAGCAAACTATATTTAAAAACCTCAGTGCTGATTAGACAGGAGAAAAAAAGTTCAGGGAAGGGATTTCCTAGTTCACAAATAAGAATGTGCAGTGGAGCACTCACTAAGTAAACAGAAAACATGGGCAGCTGAGAGAAATCAATTTAGCTGAACAAACAATGTTCCATGTAATGAACTACTAATTATCCTTTTATGCCATGTCAGTCTGAGTGATTACAGAGCTGTGCAGTTTAATTTGACGTTTGAGCATTGCCTTGCTCCATTAGCCTCATATAAAGCTACGACACGTTGAGAGGAATTAAAAAAAAAATGGTGGTGGGTTGGGGGGGAAGGGGGCTGCATTTACCCAGAACTAAGTAAGCACCTGTAGCAGTCAGGAGGAAAAGAGCTTCTTCATTTTTTCTTCTTTTAGCTTTTTTAATTCTTGGTTGTGATGAAAGGGGCAGCACTTGGGAAATGAGAAGGAGTATGTCTGATGCTCATAGAAAACTCCTTCAGTGTGTTGATAATGTCCCAGGTCTTTAGACCCTGCTTTAAACTATCATTGAGGGCTTGAATAAATAAATTGCACAGATCAGACACACATACAGATCAAGGGGAAAGTGGATGGTAAACAATACGGCATGGGAGCAAATATATTCTCCTGGATACTTTCTTTTTATTGGTGATTTGCACACAGTAGGTAAATCGAATCCCTAGGTGCTTGGGAAATCTCATGGTTAATCTTGGACTGAAGAACATGTATTATAAATACTGCTTTATTATCATACTGTTTGTCCAACTACCTGTACTGATAACAGGATTAGAGGGAATTAACATATGGAGAAAGATAAAAACAGTTTGTTAGGATATATATTATGGCTATTAACTCTAGGAGTACCAATCAAGTACCTGTAGTCTGATATAGAGCTACATATTTTGGACTAGATTTGTCTTTCATCAAAGGTAAGTCAAGCCCAGTTCTAGGAGAAATTTCCATGGGAAAGGTGCAGATGCAAGGGGGACGATGCCCCACGTCTAGGTAATACACCAACATATGAAACAGTATCATGAGGGATAAATATGACCCCAGTGTCCAATGATAATATTTATGGGGTTGCATTAATTTAAGCACAAATTGAAAAGCAAATGTTTAAAGACCATTTGGTGTAACTACCTGACATCTCTGCTATGCACACCACTGAAATATGTGCCATGAAACCCCCCCGGCTCACTCTTCTCTCACTGTGACATAGATGAGAACTCCCAGGTTGGGATAATATTTGAAGAAACGCCTTTTCAAAATTTTAAAATTTGTTAAAATTTTATTTTAAATCTCAAGGAGAATGAATAGCAACTTGAATGGAAAAAGAAAGAAGAAATAGGAAAGTAAAAAGCCTCCCCGAAACTGGAAAAGTCAAAGATCCAGTTGACTATTTTGGCTCAGATGCAACTCATACGAGGCCAGATCCTTGGCAGGGGCAAGCTGATTTCAATGAAGAATCCCTCTTTTGTCCCCTAAGGATGGGCCCTGAACATGCGCACAGAGGACGGGGTGGCCCCTCTCTCACACTCGCTGTTGACACACAGCCTGCTCCTTTTGGCCGTCCCCCAGGC
>VZRE01013024.1:948591-1012837 GCA_013396775.1 Cephalopterus ornatus
TTTGGTTGGCAAATATGATTTCCACAGCCTTAAAGACTGGGGGCTTTTTATCTGCCACAGAAGTACCACGGAAGGGGAAACGTTCCTGCCCTGTGGAAGGCCGAAGCCCCAGTGCCGTTCAGCACAGGGGCGCAGCAAGAGCCTGCTCGTGGTTTGGACACCTGTTTGCTGAATGTGCCATGGCCCTCAGCCTGCTTGCTGGGCCATTTTAGACAGGACTCAGCCACCTACCAGGTGATACTCGTTTCCTGTTTGGTTGGGTTTTTTGTGGTTTTTTTTGTTTTGTTTTTGTTTTGGTGATGATCCCATTGGGCTGGATTGAAGCTGAGTCGAACTTTGGCTCTGCCGCAAGGCATGACCCAGCTGCAGGCTCTTACCCCAGGGCTGAACTGGCCCCTCTGTTCCTTCCTAATGCACGTTAGACACATTGGGGCCTTTCTGCGCTGTGCATTTGTAACTCCCATTGACACTAATGGGTGTGACATGTGTCTATCCGGCGGAGAATAGACCCCATTGACTACAGCAGTTCCCCGGCCTCGAGCGGTGCTCGTCACTTGATTAAGCCAAACTAATGAGGCACGACCAGGGCCAATGGGAATGTGTGGGACTCAGGCATTGCAAAAGCTGATGGAAACCTGCAGCTTTGCTGTGGGCTGGGTTTTGTTATGCCACGCAAAGACACAGGAAGCCATGGGATGGAGTGCACAGGAACAGGTGCTGTCACAGACATGAACAGTGCAGAGAGGGTTCACACTGCTGATGACAGCACCCCAAATTGCCCTCTTTGAGTGGTAATTACATGTAAGAGTGTCTTGTGTGCTCAGCAGGGTTTAAAATTGGTTTGGTCTTGGCTCTTGCTCAATGTCTCTCTACACTTCGGGATCTGAATTTGGCCCTGTGGCTCTTTTTCTGGGGCATGTGCGCAGGAGCACTATTGGCTCTTTAGCAGAAAGCCCAGTGGTTAAGGCAGGCAGTATCCTTTTCACCAACACTGAACTTAATCAGCCTGGGGAATGGGAAAGGTGGGGGAGATACTGTATTAAGTGTTTCTTGCAGGTTGCTCACCCTGCAAGAAGAAGTCCTCTTGGAGATATAGGTGCTCCGTGGGTGCTCTCCCTCCCATGCTTTGCTGGTCACCACCTCCAAGTGTGGATCACCAGCTGTACTTGGGAGAGGCCAGAGGAGTGTGCAGGGCTGGAGCCTCTTTTGCTTCGGCTGGGCCCAAATCATCCAAAATGGGCCAGATGCAAGAATGCAAACTCCAGGCACATGCTTGCGAGTTCAGCCTCAATCCAAGTGTGACTGTGCTTGCAGAGAAACAGGTTGTGAGAAAACCAGGAGAGTGACACCTAAAGAACTGAGAGCATGGGCATGGCCTCCCATGAACAGGCACATACCCCATACGGACACAAAATGCTGCTTGCTGAACTGAGGCCAGGAACTCTGGCCTTCCCTCAAAACATAGCATCTTCCCAAACCACTGTGGTAATGTGAGGGCACAACCTGGTAGGCCAGGGCCAGGCTACAAAGGCAGATAGGTCAGAAGTATGTCTTGAGATAAAACATTAAGCATTAAGAAAAAACTCAGCTCTATTTTAAGACTTGCTGTTTTGGAGAGCCTGGGTGAGAAGTTGCTTGTACTTTCCCCTGTACTTTACCTGCTGGTACATTCCAGGTCAGAGGAGGTTTGTATTTTTGTCATATTGCAATACTTAGCTTTATGTAAGTGCTGCTAAGAATAAAATTAGCAGTGGGAGAAAAACATCAGTTTGATGTCTAAATTTAGAAAACTTGATGAATAAATCTATTAACTTCGTTGTGGGGAGAGAAAAGAATAGCAACCCTCTGTTTAAAGAAAAGATAAAATAAATATAAAATCAGAGCTGATTGCCCCCTCTGGTTTTTGGAGGTGGATTCTTAAATGTTCTCTTGTCCCCTTCAGAGGATAAATATTAATTAACTAAATTTATGGAACTAAGGCTTGAGAAGATATGGTCAGTTGGATCTGAGAGGCTTTGACATGATTATTAAATGCTTTCAGTATTTGTGAAGGTAGAGAGCAAAGGGGGAAAGACGGTTTGTCCACTTGAGTAGGTGTCCTCCCAGGAAGCAAGCTCCAGCTGTTCGGCACCACTGCTGTCCTCGCTGGCACAGTCACAGCAGGCAGCCCCCTGTCCAGGACACTAATTAATCAGCAAGGAGGCTGTGACAGGAAGCAGCACGGGCTCTCTGAGGTTTGGCAGGGAGAATCCAAGCGTAAAACTGCCCTAAGCACCACAAGTTTCTTCCTGTCCCTGCGTCCTGGGCTGTGTGGGACTGTGTGCCCCAGTCAAGCCCCATGGTGATCACAGTACACATAAGTGTCTTCTGGCTTTGTCCAGAGCTCTAGACGATGCTGCCATCTGCACCTTGCCAGGCAGGTACCTCTTTCTGCCTGTCCCAAACTTTAGCACAAGGTAGTAAAGTCCTCATCACAGACTGTAGCACTTTATGGCAAGAACTGTCTTCCTTTGCCCAGTATCTCTGGCAGCTGTACCTGTCACTTTTCTTGGCATATCCAGAACAGGTCACTTTTACTTTTATGGGTAAATTAGAGATTACTAATTAAGAAATTGAGGTTGAAAACAAGAGGTTAGAAATTAAAAGATTTATTAGTTAGATACCAGACTAATACAGTCTATCTTAAGGGGCGGATAGTTTCCTAGTCATCTGTTATCCTAATTCACCCCTCTAAATCTTTCTGGAGTAAGAAGCTGGCATACAAATGTGAATGTCCTGTTTAGTTCTTCTTCCCTAGTGGCAACCTTGGGTGCTTAACAACCATTTCATTCTCCTATTTTGTACTGAATTGCCTGAATATGGAGGAGAGGCAGTGCATAAACTAAGCAAATAATGTTTATATTCTTCCTGTAGCTGCTCTTTGGACATCTACAAGTCATTAATTTCTAGTCAACCTGCCAGCTAGCAGCTCTCCTGCCCAGTGTGATCTGCTCCCTGCATGCAGGCTGCTGACCCACTCCCACTGAGCCATGCTACAGGAGGCATCAGGACTCTTGGGACATTACTAGCTTTTTGCTGAAACTGGAAGGGATATAAGTGATACAGTCATAATAGGGATAACCAGGAGCTCTGTCTGTTTTCCCACCCTACCTTCCATATATTGACAGTGTTAACTGACAGAGTAATACCATTAGTTTGGTGGGGACATGGGGCCATGCTAGCAGGTGGATGTCACTGCTGAAAGGGGACTGAGAGCTATGCTGTGACTATAGATCCATCACACAAAAGCCCAAAGCTGTTACTGCAACCTCCAAGAAACAGTCTCTGGTGATGGAAAGAAAATCAGCGTCATCTCATGACACTGCTGTTCCTGTAGGTTGTGAATTTAAAAGAAGGCAGGCTAAGGAAGAGAGCATGGAAATCCCTGCTGATCAGGAGTGAGACTATTTTTCTCCTTTAAGAACATTTGCTCAGCTTTTAAATTTCCAGTGTTTCCAGTTGCCATATCAACCTGAAAAATCTGCCGGGCAATTCATAGCTTATTTTTCAACAGATTAAAAAATTTAGTTGCATCAGTACATCATTTTTTTGCTGACATTTCACTTTATCTTATTTTACTTTATTTCCAGTATTTGATTTCCAATCAAGGATCCCCACCCTCCCTTGGCCCAGGCACATCTCAGGTTCAGCAGTCCACGTGCAGAAGTGAGGCGCCAGGTCAAAATGCAGCTGACATCAGTAGCTGGGATAAAGCCTGCAGGACACATCCTGCCGGCTGGGAAAGGCCACAAGCATCAACAGAAACACTCTGGCTGGAGATAAGTGGCAGTTTCAGCTTTCATATTGCTCTGAAGAGCAGGCACAGGAGGCACAGTGGAGGGAAGGGAGGTTGCTCCTGGCCTTCCTCTTGAACAGTGTACTGGTTTTCTTGGAATCTGCATCTGCATCCAGGACCATCGAGGTGGGGAAGAGCAGGGTGGGGAGGGAGTCTGCACTCCCTCCCAATGGTAGTACAGAAACTTCCATGTCCTCCCATCTGTCCATCCATGTCCTCTTTCCAGCCCACCCCTGGCCTTTCATGGGTCACTGGTGTAAATGGGGACTAATCTGCCCCAGCGCAGATGAATCTGCAGGGACTTTTCTGTGGTGCATATATTGTTTGGTTTGTTGTGAGTTTGTGGTGGTTTTTTTTTTCTTTAAACGGAATAAGAATGGAAATAAGAATAAGAAAGTCAAAAAGCCCTGAATCTTTACCTTTTTTAAGTGGAGACACCACCACAGCAGGACATAATGGCTTGCTGTGGTGGTGGTGGTTTGCCTGAGAGCCTGGAGATTTATGTAATGAGAAACACAATTCCTGCAAAGAACATTGTTAAATCTTTTCAAAATTTCAGCTATAAGCCATTTTATTGCTAATAATATGGCTAGATTCTTCTTTTGAAGAATCTGGGAATGTTTGACAAGTGGGGAAAATGGAGAGGACTTGAGGCACCATAATCTGTATTTTCCATTTACCTTGCTTGAAGCTTGAACAACACATGTGCCACAAATGATTTGTTTATTCCTAAGCGCCCCCAAGGAGCCCAGTCTCCATTCTCAGGCATATAATGGCTATTCAAATGAAAGCTTTAATAGGTTGTTGCAGATCTGATATCAATGCAGCGAGAGAAAAAGATATGCAAATATTCGAAATTAAACAAACTAGCTTCTGCCCTTTGCCTTTAGAGGTGCAGTTTTAAATCTGGATGGTGTCACCAATGCAATGAGTTTGCTAGACTCAGCTCTCTGGAGAACCAGTTCCTTTTTCACCTTTTTTTTCCCCCACTTTGCCTCACAAAGCTTTCACGTTGTTTGAAATATTTTCTGTCAGTAGCACTCATGAGGAAGGAGAGCCCCAACTGGGGCTGAAATACATGACGTGTTCAGATTTGAGACTGAGGAACATTGCTGGGAGAAGCTCCTGCTGTGCTAGTTTGTTCCACATCTTCTTAAATCAAGGCCCTTAACCTCAATGCCTTCTCCTGGGCATTTCCCCATGCTGTAGAAACAGTTTTGGAAGAGTGACACAGACAAAAGTCCAATTAGGGGTTTCTGTCCACACTGCAAGACAAATCAGAGGCTTCACTGGTTCTTAACATGGCCCCTGCTCCTCTTTTGCTCCGTGTAACGTGTGTGTGAGCCAGGCCCAAAAACCACTTCAAAAATGTAAAAATAACATGTCATCCACCTAACCACTGAAACCATGCCAGCAGCTACCGAGTGCATTGAACAGCAGGGAAAAACGATAATTTTACATCAAAAACACCATAAAAGTTTTCAATGTCTTCCAGGCTCTTGTAAAACTGCTATTATCTTGTCCAACCCCCAAGGCTTTTCGCACAATTATCAATTATGCTGTGCGGATTTCAGAAAAGGCAGTGCCTGGAGCACGGGTGAATCGCACAGACAGCAGCGGAAGCCACAGGACATCCACACACACCTCGGCTCTGCTGCCAGCTCCCGGCTCAGGGGCAGAATCCCTGGAGCATCCCCATACCTCTGTTGCCCTCACACTTTCTAAGCACAATCACAAGAGCTTTGAAGCAAAGCTTGTTCCATCATTACTGCTGGTGGACCAAACTTTGTCAGCAATGACGAGGGGCACTCAACCTAAAATATCTCCAGATACCTGAAAACATATAGAAAACCCCTGAGTTCCAGTGTGAGCAATGAGAAATGAAGAGAGAGCCCAGTGCTCAGCAGGAAGCATGAGGAGGACCTTGCTTTGGCCGGGGCATGTGGACAGTCTTCTGGCTGTGATAGGTACCAGAGTATGTTGGAAGTGGCGTGGGAAAGCGGGTTTGGATCCCAGAGACTTGATGCTGTGCCCCACTGATGTTAGCCAAGGCTGGGCACCTTAGGGTTTCAAGGGGGAGGATCTGATGAGGGCACATGAAGAAGAGGGCTTCAGAAAATAATCCCCCAACTTTATTTTAGCTACTCCCAACTTTAATTTAGCTAGTTGTTTCCTTCAGAACCAAGGAGGGAAATGCCCAATAGCCCAAATGATAAGGAAAAGAAGATCTTCCCATACAAGTGTGAACAGTATCATACAGAAATGTTCCCCCAAACTGTATTTTTTGAGAGTACTTGGAGCTGTGGCCAAATCCCATATTTGAATGTGGCTAGACAGTTGGAATTCAAGGTGATCTCTGGCCATGTTTAAACATGAACTAGGCCATAAGCTTCTTATGGGCTGTGGTTACAAAAAAAAAAAAAGGCTGACTCACAGTGGGAGAGCACGAGGTTGGAACATTCCCATGCAATCCTCCCTGCTCTCCAGAGGTGTCTGGCTTGTTCCTAGAGATCCTGGACACCTGGTGCTCCCATATACCTCCCTGGACACTTGCAGGCCGTTAGCATTTCTGAAAGACCGACTTAAAGGCTGCAGATGAGAAGTGTTTCTTTTGGCCTGTCAGCAGCCCTAAACAGACGAAAGAAAACAGAATTCTCCGAAGTTTTTCCAAAATGCATGCCCAATTCAAACAGATTCATCCGGCTTCCTTGCAAGTGTGATTCCCAGATCACAGCTAAGTCTAGCACAGGCTTTGCCAATCACATCATTTCTGCATTGAGCTAAGCAGTGTGCAGAAGCAGATTTGTATTTTTCTAATTAAAAAATATTAATTAAAAGCTGATACATCTTGTAGGAACCTCTTGATCTTGACCTACCTCATTTTCAGTTGTAAATATTTTTACTTGATCAGCATTTCATAATGAAATGTATTCTTTTTCAAAGAAAAACACATGATTCCATAGGAAAAAAAAAAGGATAAAATAATATTTAAGCGTGAAATAAATCAGCATCTAACCAGTTTTTGTTTCTTTCAGACACCCCAATCTTCAGAAACTGAGATTACCAGTTCTGGTCCTATTTAAGACTGTGGAGAAAATGCAAATTTCTGAAATGTTTGCAAGGTTGGAAAACAGCTTTCCACTAAGCTCTACTCAGATGAGATTGCAGAAATTCTTCTGTTTTCTTCTTCCTCCCTGGCTCTGTTACCAAGCAATTCTGTTCACACTGTTCTCCAAGACAAAGTCTGAGCCAGCCTGAGATTTGTGTTGATGGTGAGTGCCTGCCTTTCGTTTTTTTCTTTCTTTAAATAAAACAATTTCCTAAGGCTTTGAAATGGGGCTGATAAAAAGCAGCTTTTAAAATGCATTTTAGTAAATAGTTTGAAACTAGACCATAAAGTCTCGTAACTGTAGGTTTGTACTTAATTATACTTCACTGACAGCCCATTTTCCTTCTCCTCTGCAACCAGTCTCCTTTTTCTTTAAAAGCAAAACATACTGTATGCTAGATTTGTGGGGTTTCACACAAATTGAAGATCTGTAGGTAAACAGTGTCACCTAGTGGATAACTGGCATCGATTTTCCCAAACTGTGGAAGAAGTGTGGCCGTGTGGGTTTTCCATTTTGTCCTAGAAAAAATATTATTTCAAATTGGAAAGAGTCCTGTACTGAGAAATGGGATCATTGCCAAACGGCTGCAAATCCAAAGACGCATAAAGCAGTGGCCAGCACTGAGAGGGATATTTGTCATGTGCAAGGGCACGGATCCAGTCCCATCAGCAGATACAAAAGAGAAGAACTGATTCTCCAGCTCAGTGCCTGAATAGCGAAAGGTTAAAGCAGCACATCCTGAAAAATTTATTTCCTGAATGTGTAGAGGTGTACTGGACTCCACATCATCTCCTGCACCACCAGCTGCCCCTCTCTTGTTTCCTAACAAGAGCATGTTAGTAGGTGCCTTTGCTGTGTGATCAGCCAAGGCTTCTGAGCAGTAAAAGTAAAAAAAATTTGCAAGGTCCTTGGGGTGAGAGATTTGGCAGAGAGCATCTGAATGCAGGAGAAAGAGAATTAAGCTCCATGGGAAAATCTCTCATCCTGCGGGGGTGGAATGATGACTTTGGGGATGTGGTGGCAGGTATCTCTGAGAAAAGCTGCCCAGAGAAAGCAAGAGATAAGATCGGCTTGAAGAGCCTTCTGAGTTAGAATTAACAGGTTAGAAAATCAGGACATGATAGCCTCAACCAAGGGTAAAATTCTCCAGATGGAAGAATATGCTCCTGAAAGCTAAAATGAAGTTGGATATCCTGAAGACCACTTACAGCACTTAGGTTTCTGCTTTCTAATTAACTTTTTGTCAGGATCCCTTGGAGTCAAGATGAATTTGAACCAAAGCACTGAAGGAAGGAATAAATATAAACAGAACTGAGACAAAAATGGAGAAATGTTCTTCAAGCTTCTAGAAACTCCTGGGGGGGAAAAAAAGCAGAATTCAAGCAAGAAAGGCGAGAACTCAGTCAACTTAGTTACAGGTATTCAGCTGGGTGGGAAGTGGAGCTTTTATGTTCTCCCCCTTCTTCCTCCTCCTGTAACGTCATCTCTGCAGTTTGAAACAGCTGCATTTGTTTTTTCTGAGAATCTCACTGATATCCCTAGTCCTTTCCTCACATTGAAAAGGAATATGAAGGTCAGCAAAAGGGTGGTTCCAGAGGTGACTCTTCCCTGTCCAAGAGGCAGCAGGTGGGAAAAAGTGAAACTGCCTGTCCAAAAGCTCAGGAGTTGGCCTGCAGGATATTATGACAGCTTCTTCTTAACATAGACACCAGTCATAAAGAAGAGCAGGATTCCTGTATTACTGGACTGTGAGAACATTTCCAGAGTGAACATTTAGACCCAGGTCTTATGTAGACATGGATTTGGTCAAAGCAATAAGCTAGAGCATTTTGAAAAATGCGTGAATGCATGTTAGAATTGTAGTCAAAATGATAAATATCTAATTTTCGTAGGTCAGGAAACCTGAGCTCTAGCACTTAATTACCTTCCAAATAAAAGGAAAATAGTGATTGATTGTTATGGCAGATTGTTCTGCTAAGTTCGTGTTTGGCCTCTGTTTTCTTCATTTTTGTCATGTATCAAATGGATGGTCTGTCATTCTTCTCCAAAAGGGGGAAAGTGATTATTGTGCAGAGCCGAAAGGAGCTCTGTATACAGGCAAGCTAAAATATGCTGCAAGTCGGGACACTTTCTCACCTGAGCATACACTCTGTTTCCAAAACAAACACTGGCATAACTGTATTTGCTCAGTTTCGTGCAGTTTTCCTTCAAAGTATTTCATGCTTCTTTTTTGTACTAGTTTTCTTGGATCAGTTCCCACTGATTGAATCCATGGAAGGCACCACCTTCTACTGGCCCTTACTGTGGGCATTGGCAGGCACAGACTTTGTTGCATTACTTTGATTGTTCTGTGCCTCAGTTTACTCCTCCACTAATGTTAAGTTCTACTCTGACTTTCCACAGTGCTTTTATTCTTGGGACCTCAGAGCAATTTTCTTTGCTATCCTCTCTCAGACAGTCAAACCATTACTAAATCAGACACCATTTTTCCCTTCTCAAAGATAAAATGATAATAATTCCTTTGCTCATTAAAGTGTAAATGGAGAGGAATCCTGTTGAGTTCAGTGATACTATGAGATGTAAAAGCACTGTATGAGGTCAGAATCTTCCCATGTGAGTTACAAGTGCAAAAAACAGTGAGTAAAAAGCTTGAATGGATTAAGGATCCCACTCCTGGGAACAGCAGAAGGAAGCAATAGAAGTAGCACCTGGAAAATGCTGCTCTCATCAAGAGAGGCCTCCTCCCCTGCAAATATCTGCAAACTCTAATATTAAACAAATAGAAATTTATCTATTATGTGGAATCATCTTTTGCTTTTTTTCACAGAGGCACTTGTAGAACAGCTTGGACTTCATTTTTAATAATAATTTTTAATTGTAACTCTTGTTCCACCAGGAAATTGTAATTTCGTCAGCCAAGAACATCTCGTCTGGAGTCTGAAGAGGGCTGCCATTCTCTGTAACAGTGTGCAAAGACAGCCCAAACATCTTAGCATTCCCAGGCTGGATCCAGCCCTGCTTTCAGCAAACCCCTTGGATGCTCTTGCTTGGCCTCCTGGCTGCGTGTGCTCCCATATCCATGTGCTCCAATGGCACCACTCCCAGCCCAGGGTGGGCTGCCAGGTCCCCTGGGAGTGCAGGTACTGCCTAAAGAGGGTTTTTGCCAGGCAGCCTGCCTAAAACTGAGAGTGCTGCTGCCTGGATATGACATTCCCTTCCCTCTGTGACAGCAGCACACAGGAGAGCTCCCAAGCCCCGTTTGGCCCCGTTTACACACACATAAGCCAAAAGGCAGGAGAAGACAACTGTGAGGGCAAACCTTGAGCCAAAAAGGCAAATTGCATTGCTCAAGTAGATGAGGAACCTCTGGCAGCCAGGAAAGGATATAAAAATATAATCACATTAACATCCATCCTTCAGGCTGTCTGCGTAAAGGAAGATCCAGGGCAAGCAGCAAGCTGAGGAAATGGGCTGGTTGTGGAACACTCTCTGTGTGTGTGTGTGAGGCTGTATTTTACCCATTCAAATGATCAGCACACAAGAAAAGCCAAACACGAGGCTTCCAAGCTGTGTGCATCCTGTCCTTCAAGGTGGCCTCATCCTCTAAGTAGTCACATTCCTGAGTCCTGGGGAAATTTGAGGAGCTAATCATTTCCTCTGACTCAAAAGCACAACAGCAAAGCAAAAACAAACCAAAAAATATTCAGCATCTTTCTGAAGCTCCGTGTTTAAATCTGCTTTTCAGTGTGTACAGCATTTGTTTATCCCATAAGCTGTTTCTCAGGGTGACTCAGTTTAGAGCATTGGGTGGTGCGAGGCTTGAGGACTTCACCAAATTTGAAGAGAAAGCCTGGAGAAACTATGAAAGACTCCATGTTTCCTCACCTTCCGTCCCAGCTGCCCATTCAGATTTTCCAGGAGTGCTATGAAATAAGCTTTTTAACTCCATTACTAGTTCACATCCACTCCTGGAGGAGCTTGTGCCTTACCGTGAGAAAACACTTGGGAGCTTTGGGAGGTGGCTCTCAGAAAGGGATCATTCAGAGGCATCTCCAAAATATTAGCAGATCTCGGGACATTTGCACGTCAAACAACCATGTAAAAACCCACTTCTGACTTTACTGGTTTAAGGCTGACTGGCTGTAGATCCTAATTTTCCCTCTTGTTCCTTGGGGTGGAAAGCAGGGTAAGACATTAATGAGACAACCAGGAAGAGGTGGTACCACTTCTGTATGTGCATGACTTCAATCTCCAATAGTTTCATTGCAGCACCTTTCCCTACAATAAATGCAGTGAATATTCTAGTGCCTGTTTTAAAGGCAGCATTGAATGGGATATTTTAAGCTGAGAATATTTTCCCAGCTCCTGGAGAGGGTTAGACACAAAGCCCTGAGGTGGGCCAAGTGTGTGATTGCCATCAAACTAAGCAGCCGTGTTCAGCTTGTCTTGGATTTCTTTATACGAGACAAGGGATGATTCATAAAAGGAAATGCTGAGGCCACACAGGTTGTTAAGTCTCTAGTCTAACCAGGTGTAATGACTGAGGTTCTGCAGTTAAGGCAAAAAATAACAGATCATGGGTCAAATCCATGCCTGATGCAACTCCAGCATCGTCAGTAAGAGTTATCCATGTGTGAATCTGGCCCCATGTTCCTCACTCACACAATAAAGCAAGATCCCTCCTGCAGCAGAATCAATTTGGAAAAGGAGAAGGGAAAAAATGCTCCTTTCTTGCCCACATTAAAAATAATTATTTTTTTTTCTTGCACAATGGGGCTGAGAAAACCAGTCCTAGAAACCAGAGTACAATTTCCTCAGCATGTCATAGGCAGGAGAGGAGGGAGGAGAATTGGCATAAGCAAGAGGTTTCTTTCATCTCTGTTCAGTTCTAAATGATGCAAGGAAGAGGGGAAAGCAAATCTAGATATCTATATCCATCTATATCCATCTATGTCTATATCTATATAGATATCTAGTTGTGCTTTCCGCTCTTCCCTGTATCTATATCTGTAATCTATCTAAATATAGACATCTGTAGATAACCATATATTTATATAGTTAGATATATTTGTGCTTCCTAGGTTAATTAAGTCAGCAGTGTGAGATCTGCAGGTATTTAGGAGAAATTTTGCACAAACATAGAGTGATTTAGAAAAAAAAGGGCTATATTCCTTCTGTTGATTAGACCTGTTGTTTAAAAATAGTAAAATATACCTGTTTTAATTGCCTGCTAGAGTTTTCACTGCTGCAACATGTCTTCTGTCTGAGCTTTGCCTTCCCATTTTCCAGGTCGGTTGTGTACGTGAGCTCTAAGGGAATACAAAAAGCCACCTGAGGGAGAAAATTGGTAATCACTAAAAATTACTAATCCTTCTTGCACACTAAACAAACCCCACTGAGAGGTTTTTAGTTACACAAAGGTGGAGTTTTTTTGTTCTTTTCCCTCTCTCCTCCAGCTAATGATACAGATGTGCAAAATGCAGGATATCACATCCTACTAAACATTAGTTGCAGAATTTTCAGGTGATAAGATCTGAGTCCAAAATAAAAGCACAGTAGCGTGAAAATCTTCTACTGCACACCACTAGCACTTTGCAACCAAAATGGCAGGAAAAGCAATTCACACAACCATAGAATAATCTTTCCAAGGTTATTTGTATTCCAGAAGCAATAAGGTCCTCTCTGAGACTGTGGCTCCTGTGCAGCTGCCCACTAAAAAAAGCATACAACCTAAACAGATGAGGCAGAAAAGTGAAAGAAAAATACACAATTTGATCTGGAATTCTTACAGCCAGGAAACTCAGAGTATGAGCTTTTCTCAAGGTCACGTGGGACCTCTCTAATGGAATTAGAGGCTAAACCCACTTCTGCATCCCAGGGTCCCAACCAGAGGAGTCTGCTCCCTCCCAACTCCCCTCTCCCAGCACCACTCGCTCACTTTTAGAAGGCCTCTGCTGATGCATCCAGGGAACGCAGAACTGTTTTTCTACCCATTGTACTTCCACAAACTCATTCACACGTAAAACTGCTCATTTGTCTTTGCCAAAGATGCTCCTCCATACATTTCACTGGCTGAAGTTCCTCTGTGTTCCATGACAGAGTAGCAGCAGCAGGTGGGTGGCAGTGAGGGGCTCCAGGTGCTGGTGCACAGCTCCTCCTGCGGGAGGGCATCCCTCTCCTGCAGCTCCCCTGGCCTCCCTCGTGCCATGTGTCCCACCACGGGAGCTATATAGAAGTTATGACAGCTCACAGCACTGTTTCCTGGGGAGTTTCCAGAAAAACAGGTATTCCCAGGCTAACAACTGGGTAACTGTCTGAAACTGAGGGGCAAGGAATTCACCATAAAGAAAAAAATCAGCGGCAGGCCTGCTGTGTTTAATTATGACATAAATATTTTTTTTTTTTTTAAATAAAAAACAGGCTGTATACCTCTGATGACTCTATTCCACTTTGGGCCTCAGAGCACAGCTGAGAACCATCTGCTGGCCTCTTTAGAAAATACTCCAAGCTTTGGATTTCCCAGCCCATACAGTGCAGCCAGGCTTTCCTCAGGCTCAACTGCGATGGCACAGCCCTGAAGGTGTCATCTCCCAGCACTGCAGCATTCCTGCTTCCCACTTAAATAGGAAGAAAATTAAGGTGACAAAATTACCTTCTTTTCAGTCCGTCATCAACAGCTTTATTGCGACATGGTTATGGATACTCTGAAGAGGAACTGCTTAATATATGTTGACACATTGGGGTTTGATTCTCTGGACCAAATTTAGACCTTTTTTTCAAAAGATTTTTATTTCTGTCATGTTTCCCTCTGGTTTTTTTCCTGTACCTGTGAGCACAGCAGACATCATCTAAACCAAACCAAATAGAAGTGCAATGTGGTTTTTATCCCTGCTCTAAAATAGCTTGAAATTCACCTTTTTGTGTCAGCTGTGCTTATTCACGTTGAAAAATACGAGAGCCTCTCCAGAGCATTTTTACTACACTCACAGAGAAATAAGGGAAAACCGGGAACAGTTTCTAGAGAAAGGATACCACGATGCGTGAGCCATGTCTGGCTACAGGTCAACTCCTAACTCTCTTCCCTGAACAGAACAAAATAGGACAGTGTACTTAAAATACACCTATTTTATAACAAGACTAGTGGCTGTTTTGCTGTGGTGATGAGCAGTGTTATTAAAATTCTGTCACTGAGCTTTAGGATTAACACCTTGTGGGAAGCACCTGCCAGGAGCTGGCACTTCTTGACTCTGTCCTGGGAGCACTGCCCACACCAGGACTGCGGGAGCAGCAACTGCCACTGTATGTTCTTGCAGATTGCCTTGGTTGGTGGTTTCTAAATCACTAAGTATTTTGCCTTGAAATATTTTGTCTCTAGAGAAGGCACACTGGAATTTTCTGAAGCAGAACATGGCATTACATAAATTTGATGTTTTGACACACTGATATTTTTAAGCTTGCATAATTCACTCAATTCCACCGAAGTTTTTCATTTCAATACCTCAGAGACATCATTTGTCGGTCAGTTTAAGACTTCCTCAGAAAGATTTATTTTTTCCATTGTTCCATTCCCCAGGGGTCCAGATGGTCTCCAAGGGAGCCTCCATGGAGCGTCCTTTGCGTGAGAGGCTGGTGATGGCAACGGGTTTTGTCAAAAGCGAATATAAGGACCGTGCTGTAAAGTTGCTGTTTTGTGGCCAAAACGTGCCACTTCAATTATCACCCAGCGATAGCTACTGGCATCTGTGGGAGAACACAGTGTTGCAATGAGGTGGGTTAGTACTAATTACAAGATGTTTATTCAGTCTAAGTAAAATACACTGTATTTTACTCATTAGCACCCAAAATGGCACATGCAATTGGAGCAACATAGTAATACAAACAGGGGATTACAGCTAAGCAGGGTGCTGAACTGTCTGCAGTTAATTTATAGTTACCCAAGGTGCTCATTTACCCTGGTAAGAGTATGCATCCACCCAGCAGCTCTGTGAGAGAAGGCTCTCATGACGCTTTAGAGAAACAACTTTTCCTACAGCAAGGACATCAATGCCAATACGGTCAGATAACATAGAAGACTCAGATTCTTTGTTAGCGTTTATGTGTTTGCTGTAGGAAAAGATACTTTTCCTTTGCCCAGGTAAGGTTAAAATGGCCTTTCTCAACTCAGCTCTTCTCCAGCTGATCATCCAATAGCTAAAGCACAGTAAAAATACAATCTATTTTCTCATGTCTTGTATTTGCTGAATCTTCCCTGTGTCCATAATCAGGGCTGATCCTCAACTAGTTTATAAGAGATTTATTATGAGATCATAGGCTGGTTTCATAAAACTCACGCCCAAGTGAATGGACATTTTTATGACTGATGAAGCTTATAATGATTAGGAAACAGTCTCAATCCAACATGGTTATTATAATCCAAGACTAAAATGTTTCCTCAGCAATTTGTGCTGATTGAAGTTCATGTGTACATTCATCTGCTAACCCCTTGCTGTGCATTTCACCAAGCTACCTGCAAATCAGGTGGAGAGCACTGTCTGCTGCTTGAGCCTTTTAATTGCTCTATTGAAAATGACTGAAGAAGGAGTAGACCAATAGAAAAAGAGGGTGCTGGGCTTATTAACCCACAGGTGAGGTCACTCATTCTCTATATCAGAATGGTGGTGAGGCTATAAAAGGAGGAAATGAGCATGTAGGAGCAATTTGACACAAAAAAAAAAAAAGGAACTCTGGCATTTAAACTCTTAAAAAGGTAAGAATTATTGAATGGCATGCTTTAATTCACTTGGTTTTGCAGTGAAAAAAAGGCAAACATTTGCTATTTGAATTGTAATACGTCCATCTTTTTTTTGAAAGTGGTTTTACTTCTCTTGGTCTAAGGCACGTTTCTGGAGTAGACCTCTTTTCCTAGGGATTTATGTAGCTTTGTTTTGTTCTTTATTGTGTAGGCACAATGCTGTTCCTATGGGATAACCTGGGCTGTCTGCTAGATGCCCACCAAGCTGCTCTCTTGCTCCTTCTCCTCACTGGGGCAGGGAAAGAAAATGAGGTGTAAAAAAAAACCTTCTGCACTGAGATAAAGATAGGGAGATTGCTCACCAATGGGCATCACTAGCAAACCAGAAAGAATTAGCTTTTGGGGAAAATTAATTTAACATATTTTCATTTTAAAAATAGAGAAGGAAAGTGAGAAACAAAAATATCTTCCCCAGCTTACCTATGGTCCCCAGGCTCAATCTCATTCCCTCATTCCAACTCCAGTACCCCCTTCCCACATCTGGCATGGGGAGGGTTGTGGTCAGTTCATAACACTTTGTCATTGCCACTCCTCCCCTGAACTCTTCACTGCTCCAGCATGGGGTCCCTCCCGTGGGATACAGTCCTTCACAGACTGCTCCAATTGTGGCAGCAGTTCTTCAAGAACTGCTCTAGCGTGGACTGCAGCTTCTTTCAGGGCACATGCCCCTGCTGTAGTATGGGCATCTGTTCTGATGTTGTCCTTCTTGGGCTGCACGGGAACAACTCCTTCAGTGTGGCCTTCTGCATGGGCTGCAGGGGAATCTCTGTTCTGACTTCTGGAGCACCTCCTCCCCCTCCTTCATCGTGGACCTTGGTGTCTGCAGAGCTGTTTCTTTTGCACTGTTTCCTCACTCCTCTCTATCATAGCTGTTGGGCAGTGTTTACCACCCCTTCTTAAATGAATTTTCACAGAGGTTCCACCAGCATTGCTGATGGGCTCAGCTTTGGCCAGTGCTGGGTCAATTTTGGAGCTGTCTCTGTCTGATATGGAGGCAGCTTCTAGCCTTTTCTCACAGGTGCCACCCCTTCAGCCCAGTCCCCTACTACCAAGCTTTGCCACATAAACCCAGTGCAACTGTCTTAATTCATATCCTATGGTTTTGTGAAAGAGGTAGGGAATAGGAAATCCTGAAACCATGTATATGTCTGTTCTGTGTTTGTGCTTGACTATGTTTAGTTTCTTGACTAAACACATGTTCTTCTGTGCCATCTGTAAGTTCTTTTTATCTGCTGTTTTGTCTTATTAGGTGTTCATTCTAACAGGTATTGCTATACAGTGAAATCTCATCATAGCGTTCTGGGCTCTTTGTATCGCTGGTCACTTTGCCCTAACCCTAGATGTATGCACTGAATAACCACATTGTTCAATTATAATGTCCTTGGCTTTTCTATAGCCCTGTCCCTGTGATATTACTTGTGGACACAGTGGGCTGGATTGAAGACAGTGAAGTTAAAAGTGGTGATGTATGCAGCTATGTAACTGTAAGAAGAAATGTATTGATTCCACATACTTCCTTTTCTAACCTGCTGTAAGGTGTTTCATCATGTGGGACATCATGGAGATCTTATATTTGTTACTTAACATACATTGAAAGGTCTGACTTCTCTTCCTTGCTGGCTTCCTGAATGGGAAAAGCTGTTGTTAACATGTCTTGCGTGTCAGAGATCAGGCTGCTCATGATAGCTTATGAAGCTTTGAACGTATATAGTAATAGAGAGGAATGGCAAACTGTTACATTAATGTAGCTGAAGCACAAAAAGTGAAACTATTGACCTTGCCAGCTCTGCATTTGGGGCAAATGTTACTGCAGTGAAAAGAGTCACTTTAACTGGTGTTAAACAGAAGTTGTTTTGAATTTTGGTTTGTGTGTTATGCTCTGGTATAGATAAATGTGAATGCCTCAGAATGGTTGGGCAAATTGCTAAAGATAGTTGCAATTTTGCAAACATCAAGATTATTTTTTTTGTGAAAACTTCACTTTTAGACAAAGAAGCCAATAATGAAATATCAGCAAAAATTATTTCCATGTGTTCCTTAAGTTACTGAAAAACTCTGTTACTCAACTTCCTTCTCTGAAATAATGCTCTTTTAAATCAACAACCAAAAAAAGACCCTTTATTATTGCTCTTGCCTGGCATGCAATTGGTATTCCCCAAATGGAAGCAGCAGGTATCCAGTAGGTCATTCAGCACAGCACAGCTCTTGACCTCCCTCAGACAAAAGATCCTATGACTTACAGTGGCTGGTTCCTTGAGTATATAAAAGACACTGCAAAAACGTATGGCAAGATACATTAATAATCGTGTTGAGAGGTATGTATGAGCTACAGGGAGAAACAAAGTGCTTAGCTGCTTTCCATTCTTTTCACCCAAATTCAGTATCAGAATCACACTTGCAGGGCAGCGTATGGGAAGATACAGCTTATCAATGGGCTGCTTCCAGGCTCAGTGATGTTATGTGCCTGCCCAAGGAGGCACATCCTATTTCGTGGAAGCAACTCCTGCCCCATAGTTGGTTTAGATGGCCTTTCCACTGTGTGCAGCATTACATTTGCTTAAGCAGCTGCTGCTCAGCAAGAGATGAAGAAGTTGGGGACAGAGACACCAAGGCCCCACGCTTTGCTGGCCAGATGTGGGTTTGTGTGGCTTGCACTGCTTGGGGCAGCCCAGAAAAACTGTCCCTTCTTCTTCCACAAGGGAAAGCCTGTACACTTGAGCCCTGTGCTGTTTTCCAGTCGCATGCCAGGTCTCTTGGAGCAGTCTCCAGTCGCCCTGGTGGCACACAGCCTCCTCAGGGTGCTGCAGCACAGGGACCGTTCCGGGGAAGCCCGTGCCATGGCCATTAGTGCTGTGCTGACAGCAGCCTCTGTGGATAACGAGAAGCCCTTCTGCCTCACTGCTATTAAACTGCTGCCTTTTCACGAGAGGAATCCTGAATTCTTCCTCAAACCTAAACAAAAAAGTCAGCCTTTTATTCGTTTCATCATTATCTAGGGCTGCCACATTCAAATGATTCTCCAGCAGTCCCTTCATTTCCAAGTGCACACGTCGAGAAGGGATTGGAAGCCTTTTGATTAAGAATAAGAGGTGATGACACTACAACCAGTGCAGGGTTGTCATCATTACCATGTACCTGCACTTCCACAGAGCTCTCGCTCTGGGTTGCCTCTGATATAAAGCTGCTGTACTCTGTGCCCTAATTGAATGGAACTATTTTATAAACACGCGTTCCCTGAATCCCAGAAAAGATCCTTTTAGAGGGGAAGATATGGGGAGGGTGGTGGGGAGGTGAGGAGCTAGATGGGCTCAGTTCCTGGCAGACCAATTTTGTCTGTGAGAGAGATTTCTTTGTTCCCTGCAAAACTGCTTGTCGTCTACGAGCAGATATCGTGGGGTTTTATTCCCCTACAAGTCAAATGAATGATCTGACCACCCACTTTTAATCCTGTGATTTTCTGCTTTTGGCCTGGATTACAAGTCACCTATGGCCACCTTTGGAGTGTAGCAGTCTGTAAGTTTACACAAGGCACCTAAGGGAAAACATTCCTTCCTCCCTGGCCCTGTTTGTTAGCTGTTCGTGTCTGATAATATAACTGTCTGACTTGGTCACAGTAATGACCTTTCAGAAGCAACACAGGGAAGAAACCTGCTGTCTACCCACCAGGATGCTCTCATCTGTCTCAGGAGATTGTATTCATGTGCACATCCTAAACCCACACCACTGACTGTGGGAGAGGCAACTCTGCAGATGACTTGCTAAGCAGAGTCCCTCTTTTTAAGCACTCTGTGCTCACACTCTGGAATCTCCAGTGGTGATTTACTGTTCTCCAGGTTAACTTTTAAGTGCTGATTTTGACCCATATTTCTGTCCTGGCTATTTCTCTGTTCCCATGCAACACAGCTGCCGCTGTAGCAAGTAAAGTGCTGTTCCTGAGCCTCAAATGATGCAGGATCTATGCTGGGCCACTGCCTTCTTGGAAACTGGTCCCTCAGTTGAAGTTCAATAGTTAAACTAATCCTCTGCTATCTGTATGTTTAAAGGTGATAGGCTTTTATTGTTAAACAAGCTTTCCCTGGAGCCTGCATTTTAGTGAGAATACGCTAAAACTGCTGTATGAAATTATATTAACAGAAAACAAAATTACACTCAATTCCTGGTACTATTTCAATAGCTGTGTACGAAATTTACTGCATAAGGGATGTTGAGTTAAAAGTGGTCAGAGGAGTTACTTTTATCTTGGCTTACATATAGCATTACATTTACACCTGAACACAGGGTGAATTATCATCCAGAGGAGTTGAGAAGGAATCTCTTTTCTCCAGGAATGGCAATTATATTTGATTAGGTACATGGGAGCTTTTTCCTCTCCTGGCCAAGGAGCTGAGGGCAGTGCTTTGAAGACACCCAGCCTCATGATCAAGGTGTAAAGCATAATGACAAATGTGAAGTTCCTGCAGGGTCAGAGACTGCTACAATAGTTCAGGGGAGAGGGCATCGGACTGGGACTTAAGAGGCTTGACTTGACTGCCCTGTTCTTCCACTGGTCTGCAGGACAAATCACTTCCTTTCTGTGCCACAGTTTCCTTATCTGTGAAATGGTGGTAATGAGCCTTTCTTCTTCGTTTCTCTTTGTAATCGCTCCAAGAGCTGCAGGTAAAACATGCTATACAAGCACTTGGTATTACTGTGTTTGATTTGTGGGATTTTTCTGTGATATCCTAACGCAAGGAGTTGTTTCGGATTTGCACACGTGAGCTCAAGGACTGTGGTGTTTGTCATCCTGCTGTTAACAGCTCTTCCCTGAAATCATTTGGATGTAAAGGCAGTACTCTGGGTTTGTTTTTGTTAGGATATCTGCAGCCTGCAATCTTAGTGCAACAGGATTTGTTAGTCAAGCATAGCCCTCAAACAAAAGCACCCAGAGGATGTGCCTTTTCAGATGCTTTCCTTTGCACAGCGAACCCCCTGGTTCTTTTACCTCTGGTCTCTGCTGGTCCCCTGGTGAGAGGCTTCCATGGCTGTGGTTATCAACAGTTTGCCAACATGATGAGGAGGAGGGGGAGGGAAAAAAATCCCCTTGACATGTGTAGTAACCTAAGCCCCGTTCCAAATGTGTTTGCTTAAGCATTGCTAAGGTTTCCCTTCTTCCCATCCCCATCACTTCTCCCCTCAACCTGCCTTTGTTTTAAGATGGGAGGAGGCTGCTGGAGAGGTGGGGGGTTTCTGTGGCGCTGCCTGATGTGATCTGGGCACTCTGCTTGACAATGTGTAGAGTCCTGGCCACCGTCTCTTCTTGCTAATGAAATACATTGGGATGCAGAGTCCTAATTGTGAGGTGATACCCCACTGAGTGTCAGAGCAGGCGGGGTGTGCATGATGATCTTTAGTTTGGGTCATTGGAAGTGATAGATGCAGGAGCATGGTAGATTAGTTCCTGCTGAAACCTGAGAAGCTGCCTGTGTTGGTGAATGTCACCCAGTGCTCAGCAAATGCATTCAGACAAAATCGCTGAAATCTTGTGTTTCAGGCCTAAGTGACCACTACAGGTACTAGCAGTTCCTGCCTGTGGAATAAACATTTGCTGAACGAATCTTGGCATAATAACACTTTGTGCAGCAAGCGATCGCTCACCACCCTCTGCCTCTCGCTGTTGTGACAATCCAAACGTTATGCAGACCACAACTATGTCAATAACTCCTAGAACTGTTTTACCGATAGGTTGCTTAACTTCACTTCCGTTGACCAGAAGTCAGGGTGCAATATTTCGTGGTTGAATGTATTTGAGTTTACTGTGCTGGTTTTCCCCTGCCTGCTCCCTGGAACTAAAGAGTTGGGCACTAATAGGAGATGCAGGATGTGCAACCTTTCCACTAGTGTAATATGCAGATAGTGTTTGGTGCCATCAGTGACCTGAAATATAAAATAATTTGTCCAAGGCCATATGTTTCCTCTCCTCCTCCACCTCTCCAGTTCATCTGCTGAACACCCATTAGCATTTTGGGGTAGGGGCTGTACAATCCTGACAGCTGGGATAAAGTTATCCCACAGTGCTGTGGGATAAAAGATCTTGCTCTAATACAATGAGTTTTTTAGTGGTAAATAGTTTCTCAGGAGGTCCAATGGGTGTACCTTTTCCTGACAGAAAACTTCACTTGCAAAGTGAGGACTAGAGCCAAGTCTCTTGACTCCTAGCCCCGTATGTCATCTACAGTGGGATCTTGTTGTGGGGTTGGAGCTCCAGGATGCTACTATGCTTTTATGCAAGGGAACTGCTCAGAGTAAGGGGTGAAAATGAAACTGTAACTGTAAACCACTCATAACAAAGTGTGGACAATGGAAAATATTATGGCTTCAAGATTATGAAGATTAGGGAGAAGGGCTTCTCTTGCATTTCATCAGGCCTTTCTGTGGTATTTAACTCTGGAATCAAATTTCTTCTCCTGTTTCCAAAATTTATAGAGCCAACCATGAAACTGGGGACGTGTCAACTGGAAATAAGGAAGCATTTGACTTTGACACTAAAATTAATTAAACTGTTATTACATTGATCTCTGCAGCATCTGTTCCACTTGTATGCAGAAACGCTAGTGTGTGCTACGGGGCCATTTCACACTGGTGGAATTGGATGCTGTGATCAGCCATATGCTGATAAAATTATTCTTTTGTCAGCATGTCTGCCTGGAATTGCTTCAGGAGCTGGAAACATTCAAAGCAACAATACTCAGTGCTGAGTGCTTAAGATTGCTGATGTGAAAGGGACTTTTGGTCTAGTTCCATATAACATATGCACTTCATACCTTGCATACAGGTTGGCAAGCCTGTTCCTGTGCAAGCAGCTAAAAATGGGCTTTTAGAGCACTTGAGTTTTGAGACCAAATGTTGTTGACTGAATGGGCTATCACTTGTTTGCAAAGCTCTAGTCCAGTTAAATCTGATTCTGTTGCCACTTTAGGGGAGATTGGGTCAGACCCCAGAGCAGTTGGTGTAGAAGGAAGTTGATATAAAAACCCTGAGTGTGTCAGATGGAAGGTATCAGTAATTCGGTTTATTTGTTCGATGGTCCTTCACGACCTGTGTTTTGTTTGGGCAGCTTATAGAGAGATCATTCACAGGCACCAGAACCCATCAGAATATAAAGGATTAATGAGGCAAACAGAGCTGCATTCACAATTTGCCTTTTTCTATGCTTTGCATCCAGAACTTGCAACAAGTCCCTATTTCACTGTGCACAAAGACTATGAGATTTGTCAGATGGTGGGAGGGGAACTGGAAAGAAGAAAAATGAACCAGCCATTGCAGTGGTTTGTAAAGTAATGATAGAGGAACTGACTCAGTCATCTGCCTTACTCCCAGTGTGGTCAGCACTGCACGTGGAGCCCTTTAAGGATTTAAAAGAAAAAAAAATTTGGCCAAATTAATCCATGGGTCAAGACACCCTGATGATGAGCAGAGCCTCATCTGATTGTCTGGGTATCATCCATATCAGTAATTAGTCCTTGAATATGCACCTGAAACACAGCTGTTGCAAGGTGGTTTTTTTTTTTAGGGAAAAGTGGCCATTTAAAAATGGGTATTGTGCTGGAGAATTTTCTTTCCTAGTTTCTGTTTACAGTTGAAAGCAATTCTCTTCAAGTCTTGAAAAGGATGTAATTATTTGCTTTTACAATTAAAGCCACAAAAGCAGTAAGCTATTGTTGCATGCTCCTTGAAAACATGCTATCGCTTTTGATGACTGTGGTATTATTAATGAGTTAATTATCATCAATGGTTTAAAATAAAAATGCCCAAGTAAACATGAATTCCTTCTCTTTAAGAAATTCATCTGAACACCTCTGGGTTTGCACGTGTGTTGTTGAGCACTTGTTGGAGCTGTGCTGTGCCCCTGTGCACAACCTGCAGCTCAAAGCGTGCGAGCCTCCGAAAGTTTGGTGCTTTGTAACAACTCCATCAGATGTCACCACAAGGTATTTGTCTGTCAGCAGTGACTAGCTAAGTGATTAGCTGACACAGCTCCTCACTCTATGGGTCACTGGCAAAACAGAGAGGTTCAAAAATTCAGGACATTTGTTCCAACTCCTTCTGCGTGTCTTGCCTGCTTCATTCAGCTATCAGCTCAGTTGTCTTGTGTGGACAGAATAACACATATTGGCACTTAAGCTGTTTAAAAGTAGCCAGTCAGCCCATAGTGGGGAAAATACTGAATTTTGTTTGGAGGGGAATTTTTTTGGCCTTCCTAGGGCTTTTTGCTGTGTCTGTGAGAAGGGAATGGAGAGGCAGCTCCATCTTCCGTGCCGAGGACTGTGTGAGCCCACACTTGCACCAGTGATACCTGATAACTACGTTGTTTCCTGTCTCTGGCCTCAATATTGTGTCCTGTTTTCCCTGCGGTAGGAAAACCCCCATCAGCCCAGGAAGCTGATTTTAAGAGACAGGTATAGATAGCTCTTTTGTCTCCAGAAGTGCAGCTATCTGAATGCACACTGAAATGGGAAGCTTGTTTTGATCAAATTGCGTTTCAAACTTGTCCCTCCCACCTCCTTTACTCAAGCAGAATCTGTGTGAACTACAACAAAGGGAAATTTTGGTGGCTTAAAAAAAAAAATAGTGGTAATGTTGAAGCCCTGTAGATAAGAAGTGCAAATGTGTTATGATTGCAAGCTATAACAAGCCATAAAAACTAATGCCCAAAACCAGTAATGAAAAATGCCAAAGATCTATAGTGGAAATGATGGCTTAAGACATGGACAGTCCTTTCTTTTCACAGCACAAGGAAAAAGCTGATCTGCTTTGCTTAATTAAAGTTGCATTTGGCACATAGGAGGATTGAAAGTGGCTTTCTATTTAACATTTAATTTCTTTGAGAATTACCCCAGTGATATGCTACATCCAGTTTCTTAAGGGCCTGTTTTCTTGCATTGCCTCCCCTCCACTCAATCCCTGCAATTCTCCCTTGAAGTGGTAATGGCTGGTGATGAAAGCTAAGGGATGGGCCCAAGGTGATCCTGCTGGCCAAAAAAGTTGCATATATGGAGGAAGGTAAAGAGCGGTTTCCATGAAATATAAAAGAGGCAAGTGTGATTGAAAGTCGGGGGATATATTTAGATAGAACAGGATCATGTCCTGTGTCTTGTTTCCATGGTGTCAAAGTCTTAGCTAAATCCTCATATCATAAAAATAAAACTAGACAGAAATGTACTGTTTCAATGTGTCAGAGGAGCAGTAGGATTTGAAGATCTTGTCAACAGACAAAGCAGACAAGTATTATTCTTTTGTAGGAACCAGCACACAAAAGATACTACTCAGTTGACCACAAATACAAAGGTTGAGAGAAACAAGCAAAAGAACGCTTTGTGCCATGTGTGTAAAGGACTTTCTGTCACTTACACTGGACTTTAAGGCCCACGTTCTCCTCATATTAAGGGTTTAACTTCAGGCTGAGAGAGCAAAGCTATTCAGATCCTGAAAGCAAAACGTTGTGCTGTGTTGGTTGTCTGAAAAAGACACGCAGCATCCCACTGAGAAGCATGGCAGAGGAGAATACATCTACCACTCCTCTGTGCAGACCCCCGGCCCTCAGTTTACTGCCCCTATTCATAAATCTTAGCAAAACTCAGTGGCTGAATATGAAGGTACTCCTCTTTTCCCCCTCGCTCCCCCCAAAAAAAATGTTAAAACCATGAAATGCATGAATACTTTCTTCTTTTTTTAAACCTGAAGAAGAGGAGAAAATTGATCAGAGGACACATCGCTATTTACTTCCCTGTGTGTGAGCATGGCTGTAAGCAAAGATGGCCTTATTTTGATGAAACTCATGTGTGCTCCACTGCAATATTTTAGCAGTCCTGTCTTCAAGACTTTTAAGACTCCTTGAAGTTACACAAGTCTACGGGTGCCAGCAACTCTGCAATAACAAGCCGTGGCTTTGCGCTTGGGCTAATCACTGCTGAAGTCAAAGGGAGCTGGATTATTTCCTGCCAGAAAGTGCTTGAGCTGCAGCAGAATGAATTCTGTGTGCAAAACCATTTGTGTGAGTTTTACTGTTTTCCATCCTGAATCCTGAAACTGAGACAGGGCAGAAATTAAGCAATTTGCCAGAGGCTGAAGAGAGGCACAGACTACAAGGGGAAAGAGGTGGGGCTGGTGACTCCCAAGACACATTCATCAATTGGCAGATTGTGCTGTCCTACCAGCCTGCACTGAAAGGAAAATTAACCACCTAAATGAGATGATTTTGAAAGGACTTTTTTTTTTTTTTTTTTAGCATCTCCCTCAGCTGGGTTTTTTTTGGTAAAGGAAAATATGGGAAATTGGCCAAAACTATGTGTTCCTGTAATGGCCAAATGTTATTTCAAGCACCATTACTAATAAGAGCAGGATTTGGCCCTCTGTTTGCCCTGTGCTCTTCTCTCTGCTCTATACTGCCTAATGGTGGGTCAGGTGTTACCCATCACTGCTCAGAAAACAGGAGAGGCATATTCACATGAGAAGCTCTAAAACTCATTGAATTCACTCAATTAAGAAGAGGGAGAGGAGAGAGCCTTGTGCCTACGGTCCTGCTGAATTCTTGCAAGAAAAAGTCCAGCCTCAAGTATATTTAAATTTTTACTGCTAAGTTAAACCCTTGCACAAAAAAAAAAAAAAAATCTTACAATGGAAATGCTGACAGGTCCTTAACTATAGTAGCAGTAGCAGTCTCTGCTATAATAAAGATGTTGCATGTTATCAATAATCCTCTTTTTGCCTGAATCCCTGTCTTTCTAAAGAGAAAGGGCTTACTGACTGGGCAAATCTATTTATAAATTTTGTCTTGGCACAAGAGGAACGTATTGACAATGCAGTGGAGATCTGGGGAGGCAGCTGGCCTGACTGCACGCAAGCAGCAAGCTGAGCGTCAAAGCAGGGCACTTAAATTTTCCTCTCATTCCTCTAAAAGAGGGAGTGGAAGGAATTAGGAAAGAAAAAAAAAAAGCTTTCCTTTGAACGAGGCAGGGTCAGAGGAGTTATAAAAGATTGAGCAAACTGTCACCCTTGGCTCAGTGAAGAGCTTTGAAGGGCTTTCACATCCTACTCACCAGTGGACGGAGCCATCTGAACTGGGAACCAGGGTGTGTGTGTATTTATACCGTGCAGGGCCACGTGTGCCACGGCAGCCGTGGCTGAGAAGGATAGCTCTTACTGGGGCCTGATGATACTTTGCTTTGAATGAAATGATGGAGGGCTAAAGCTGCAAGGGTAAGAGATAAGATCTCAAGGAGAATACTTTTTTTTCCCCTTCTTTGTGTCACTTTAGAAAGGTGTTTGTATATGCTGTGGTGGATTTTACATCTGTTCACTTTTAAGCAAAGTCTTGAAGAGAAAGATGATGGATTTATTTAATCAATAGCATAAACTGCCAAAAAAAGTTGAAGTCCTGTCATTTTCCCTCTTTTCACCTTAGTGATATTCTACTAAAATTGGACTTTTTCCTTTCAAATGGTAGAAATAGAGATGGAAGTTCTCCTTAATGTTCCTGTGCACCTGCAGCCAAGCAATACCAAATGTCCTATTTCTGCCAAAAAACTAGGCCCATTCCAGTGTGATAGAGAATAAAGCCACCTAGATATATTTACTAAGTGACTGTGTTCCTGTGAGAATCAAGGCTTTGTGAATTTATTCTTCCTCCTTTCTGCAGTTATGAATGGTTTTGAAAATCCCACTCTGAATGTATATGGCTGTCCTCTATTACATGGATGTCAAATTTTCCTCTTATACCCAAAGGCTAAAGTTTACTCAAAGCAGAACAGCAAGGATCACATTGCTCTCATCAAAATAGCTTACAACATGCAACCAGTAAGTAGGTCACTTATCTGAATGGGATACTGTATAAGTAGCATGTTTGCCACAAGAGACTTATAAGCGAGTCCCCTATGGTGCACATATAATAGTCTGTCGGTCTGATTCAATTCCCACAGATGTTTAAACTAGACCTTGGTTTAAATGGAGATGGATCAAGGGGTATGCATCACGTATGAACTATGGATATGTCTTTTTCCACAAGGGCTTACTGAAGTCACTGGCGATGTCACAAAAGGCCAAAATTGATTGTATAGTTTCTTTTTCAATCTTCACAAACTACTTGAATGATCCAGACATATTCCTGCAGAAAATACAGGGGAGGAGAATAATGCCCGTGGCAGCCTTAGCTTGGGACATCGATGAACTGTTCAAATCTTGAAGGTGACCTGACTCTGACCCTTTTAGCAACTAAAGCATTTCTTTTACGTTTTTGTCTTCATTCTCAGCTGGCTTTGGAAGAATGGCTTAAAGATATGGGAAAAATGGTAAAGACAAAATTCCTAACTGAAGCAAAGGAATCCTGAAAATCTTGCTATAGAAGCTGTAATTGGGGCAATTGTCTTCTGACTGCTTTTGCTAATGAAGCACATTACATCCAACACTTCTGTCTTGGAAAAGGAGTCACCATTCCAGCCCTTGAGCTGCTGAGCTTCTCTTCCAGCACTGTGTTTTGGCAGTACTACAGACAATCTCCCTCCCTCTGCAGTGAAATTCCATCTAGGGAAGAGCATGACCCAATGTGTTTAAGTTTAAATTTTGACATGGCTTATGTGAAAGATAACCTTTGACTGCAAAGACCCAGAAAAGCACTCGCTGCAGGAGTCATCCAGCTGAAATCCTAGTGACGAGTTTACTTTCCTCTGAGTTTCGAAGACTGTGACTATAATTAAGAGGTGCCTCTGATGGATTCCACCAACACCTCTTCTCCGAAAGGACAGAAGTCAGACTTGTGTGGCTAGTGGGAGATCAACTGTGAAAGCCAGGACTCCGACTATATTGCACTGGAAAACCATGAAAAAGAGGTCAGCATCGTCATTAATTTAAAACTATTTACAGTGTTGATGAGATGACACAGAGAAAGAATTAGCACTGAAAAAGAATTGTTCTTCAAGGACAAGTTAGTTCTGTGGTTCTCATTACAGGAGTTGCCTTGCTCTGGGAACTACTATTTGACAGCAAAGTACAGCACATTTAAGTGACTTTAAAAAACACACCACCAGAAAAAAACAGCCCTCTTTGCCCTTGGTATAATCGCATATGTTCAGAGTCTGGTTGGTCAATCTGGCGTGGAAGAGTTGAGCACTGAACAAGAGCAGACTGTCTGGCTGTACACTCTCTACAACTACCTGTTGTTTTTTAAGGGAGAAAAGATGCCCCTGGTTATGGTATCCAGGGTTATCTGATTTCAGCAAACATAAAAAGCAAGAAAAATGATGTGCCTTTTTAGATGCTCTGTATATACATTCCTGACTCTGTCCTCACTCCTCCCCTTGATGTTGGTCTTCCTACAGGCAGCACAGGTTTTATACAGGTTTACCTTCTTGGTCTTTGCATAAGTGCTGAAAAAGTCCTTTCAGTGCTGAAAAAGATACTTAACCTAGCTGTTCTGGTTAGAGTGTAAAATTAATTGTGATTGTCTCTCTTGCCTGGAATAAGATACTTCAAGGAGCATCCTTTCAACCTGTGTAAGGAACCTTGGCTGCCATCATCACAAGTACCGTGTATGTGGTGTGGCACAGGGCAGGAACAGGTGACCAGGACCTTCATTAGATGGCAGATTTCCACATTAAAATGAACATTAGCAATTTCAGCCTTAAAAACACTTCTTCTGAAAACAGTTAAAAGTCACTGAGAACAATAAAGTGTTGATCACTGGCAGTTTTAAGAAGGTAAAAGCATTTTCCAGGGGGTGTCTTGGGGTGCTACAGCCTTGCCTTATGCACAGTTTCCTATCTCTCACTTCCTTCCTCATTAGGTTGGCATTGGGATAAAAGAGCAGAATGGGTCATGAGGTCCTGTTCCAAGTAATTAGAGAGTTGCTTCTTTTGTCTAAGTGTACCTTGTTAAAGTATATCACTGTCAGCCAGGTTAATTGGAACTTTAATACATAATTGATGCTAATTTATGGCCCTTTTTGTTCCAGGATGCTGATGCAGACCCCAAAGTCAGGATACAGTTTTCTTGTTATTAATTATATACTGAAAACCAATACCCCATTGGGAGGAGACCCACCACTTATTACAGTTCCATAGATTTTCTGCTCCTAAGCCCCTTGGTTCACTATTGTTTCATAGGTTTTTTTAAAAAGCACCTACTTAGCCTCAGCATAAAATAAAGGTAAATGTTTATTTCTGTTTTCACCAGTCAACTTATTCAATGGAAATGTCCCTCAACTGTGCTACTGTAAGGAGGGCAGGACTCCAACTCCATAGCTGACACTACCGTTCCCACAAAACACTTTTCCTCCTCAAATTGGCAAAACATTCATGAAGAGAGACTTAAATGTTATTTCTGCATTTTAATTAATTTTAAGAGTGAAGTCAGGACTGTGCATTGGTGGATGCTATTGAGAGAGGAAACACCTAGAAAAGGCAAATAGGAGCTGAGTACCCTGCACCTCTGAAGCATATTGTTTTCCCTGTCTGAGGTTTGGACTGTCCAGGGAATGGGGGCAGCAGCTTTCCCTGCACAGCAGTATTTAGTGTGGTTGGAGAACTGAGATTTTCATGGTGATACTTTATCTGAGGCACCTGGGAGCTTGACCCTTTTTCCCTCATCACAGCAGAGGAGGTGTGGGTCAGTCTGCAGATCCCATGTAAGATATGGAACTGTTAAAGAAAATCAGGGAGGTATAGGATGGCCAGTTCATTCATTTCACTCATAGTTTGCACATCTTAGATTCAAACATGAGGAATACTTTTCCTTCTTGTCAGCTTAGGTGAGATTTTAGTTAGTATTTCTCTTAACAGGGTTATTCTAGCACCCAAGTACAGCAGTGATTGCACAGATAACATGGTGTTATCAGATATCGCTGCTTGGACGTATCCAAAAATAATGCCATTTCTGGGGTTAATGATGGTTCTACAAGTTGACCTGCTCCTGTAATTGCCAGACATTTGAACTGGTTAGATTTGATACAAGTACAACTGGTTCCTCCTTTAATTTGTTTCTCGGTTCATATTGTTCTCTGGAAACCAGATGTGGCATAACATGATAACATACCTGTAGCGGGTTATGCTGGAACATGACACAACATGTGTTAAGTTTCTTTTGAACCTTTCCGAGATCAGGTATCAGTCAAAAGGAGGTCATTTTAATTATCAATGATTAATTAATTAGATGATTGTTGGACAAATGAATCCAAAGATTATGTAGCACTCTCGATCAGTGTCTGTAGCCTAGAAGAAAAATTAAGATTCTTTTAAACTGAACAAATGGAGAGATTGGTTCTCAAAATGTCAGTTACTCATGTGACATTTGTGTAGCATTTTGGAGGGTTGAAAATGATGAGGTGAAGTAGCATCTCAGTAAAACCTCATGAACAGTGGCAAATAATTAGGAATCACTCTGCATTTTAGAAACTACCTCTTGATTTAAATATATTCCTGCCTCATTTTGGTTTTTTGATGTCCAAATTGGACTATTTTTATTCATACTGCTATTTAGGGATTTGAGTGCTGTGTGAAGCTGGTCTGTGCCAGCAGTACTTGCCCAGTTATCCCACGTGGATTCTCCTGCCGATGCTGCCGGCCGGTTTGGCTGGGGACCTGCGGGATAAAATGATCCTGATCAAAGAAGGCAGCACTGCTCACAGAAGGCAAGATGCAGGCATTAGAATGGGGATGTTTTGGGAGCAGAAAAATGCTTTTGGTCAGACCTACTGTATTTGGTGATGCCTTTTGTTCCACACCTCTGTACATGTCAGGGCCCCGAGGGCACTGGTGCACCTTGCTGGCCCGGAGCCAGGTCAGTGACCCCATTTCAGCCCAATTGTGTGTACTCAGCTCAAGTACTCATGTGTCCAATATTGTACACAACCTAAAGCATGGCCAAACGTTGACACAAGAGCAGTGCCTTTGATAGGACAGCCTTTTGGAAACCAGTTAACCCAGGGAGGAGCTAAGGAAATGTTAGGACTTTGCTTCCTTCAGTGCTTCAGCTGATGCAGCATGTGAAATGTCCACATTAGACAAAGGTTTACCACTGCCCCAGGCATGGTGCAGGTCATAGTGAGAGGGAGCATGAGGAAGGTTGGAGGCCAGTTCCACCAGGAAGAGAGAAATACAGAAGTACCAGTGAGCTGCAAAGTGATGAGTCTGGGCCCTTCAGTAACAAAACTGCATTTGTAAATGAGTGCCCACTCAACAGAAATTGTGTTGGCAACTGTGGCAAAGAGGAAAGAGAAATTGGCAAGTTGATTAGGCTCATTGTTGCCTGGATGGCTCCATGGACCAGTGTTTAACACACCAATCTCCATGTGTCTATATCCACTCAGAATGGCTTCCTTGCACTTGATGCCTTTGGGTGCCGGCCTGTACAAGATAAATCTCTTCACAAAGTTTTGGGAACATGAATGCTTCTGATAACTGGCATGATGTTGCACTGTACCTTGTTGTGTAGTATTTTGAATATGGCACAGACTGGGTGGACTTGGCAAACTAAAAGTGCAGTTCAGTATTTGTGGTTTCTTTATTTACAGACTAATATGAGTATTTTGCAGCATGCTTTCCAAGGATGGTGAGACTGAGACAAACACCATTAAAACTGAAGCAGTCTTGAGGCTGTAAGGATTGCATGAAGATCTCCCTTGGCTTTTTCTCTCCTTATTTTTTCCTGTCCAGGGATTTCACAAGAGAGGACTGAGTGGAATCGATTAACCTCACAGAAACTCTAGCAAGACTTAATATTCTCAAAGGAAGGTCACTGGGTTTCAGTTTGTGCCAGTACTCACTGTCCTGAGGTATTGAAGGCTGGGGAGCTGGAAGTGAACCTTGGTCTCCAGCAAAAGAACTAGAGAAATGTGCCAAAAGATTTGAATAGAAATTGATGTGGCAGTAATTTTTTTTTTTTTTTTTGGAAGTTGCTCCTGTTTTCAGGACTGTGCTCACCTCAGAAAGGAGGTTGGGGAATAAGGGAATAACGCTTCACATGGCTGATTGTCACTGCTTTGGTGGCACAAAATAAACAGAATGGGGAAGGCAGCAAGTGCATTAGGGCAGGGGGAAATAAAGAAGCATTTCTAACCTCTCACAGCAATAGGCAGCAGGACACATAATGAGCTCTGCTTCACTTGTGTGAACTAAGGGAGTTTGTTCTTTCCCACCTCCCTCCTGATGGCACATCTACTCATGCCCTGTGGAGAGCAGTCAGCCAGGGTTAGCAGCAGATAACTGTCTTATTAAGTGCAGTGCCTAATTTTAGGGGGTTTTATTGGGGTTCGTTTGGAGGATTTTATTCTCCCTAATGGGAGGCTGAATAACCTGTAGGCCACCAACTTGGATGGAGTTGGCTGGGGTTTTTCCCAAGTTGGGCTAGAAACTGTCCCTTATCTTCATTGTAGCTGCAGCAGGGCTGCTCAGGTGAGGAGCCAGAGCTGGTGTATATAGCCCTTAAAAAAAACAAACCCCCTTTTTTCCTGTAAATGCCTGCAGTAATTATAAGCAAGTGAATCATGAGTTGTCTGGAATACCGACAGCTTTGCATCTATACAAGCACAGGCTTGGTATGACAGTGGGGCTGGTGGTGGGAATTTCCTTCCTCTCAAACATTTCTCAACTCTTTCTGAGACTGCCTGCTTGTCCCTGCTGCTCTCTGCACCATATGTACTGCTTTGCATTAACTGAATAATGGTAATATTATTGACTCATGAGTCTCTTTAAGACAAAGAACACGCAAAAAATACTTGGTCACCTGTTTCTAACCAGTCCCCCAAAGAAGTCTACGGATTTTTAGTTTTTTATAGGAAGAGAATGTAGAAAACAAGGTATTTCACTTATTAATAAACAGTTGACTCCAGCAGTGACTGAACAAAACTGGCTAATCAGAGCTCCCTCAGGAGGGCCAGCAAAATTGGGAAGGGTACCACTGCTCATACCAGGAGAGTAGCTGCTTCTATAGCTTCATCACCTGCTAGAAACACTTAAACAAGATGAGAAATACCCTCCTGCCTGGTCCCCAGCCCTGAGAGCAGACCTTCCCAACCATCACTCCACGTCTGGAAGTCCTTACAGGTTTTGATTTTATTCCTCAGGGACACTTGAATTACGAGGCTGTGCTTGCCACACAGCAAATGCTGTTCCCTGGGGAGTTTAGCTGCTTGGTTTTTAAATCACACTGCCGTTGCAAACCAATTAGGTTGGTTTGTTTGGTTTTGGTTTTGGTTTTTTGTGGGTTTTTGGTGGTGATGTTTTGTTGGTCACAAAAGCCCAAGGAGTGTTTCTGCTGAACTACTCTGCTTACCTGTTACAAAGTATTGGCACTAACAGGCTCTGATTGCACTGACAAAGCCACAGGCATCCGAAACTGCCTTGTACTTTTCTGTGAAAGGGTGATGTGCGTCTCTAAAATATTCCAGTGTTATACATCGCCCGTTCAAAACTGTTCTCACTAAATCAGTAGAGATGTACTTTATTCAGACGTGCCTCTTTTGTAAATGTCACTGTATGTGATGCATAGCTGTGTTTTTAAAATTTTCGCCTTCGGAAAGACATGAGCAGGACTGGGAGTTTGAGTCTCTATTGACAAGCTTAGGCTGTAAGTACTTTCTGTATCTATAGCAGTGTTCAGCTCTAAAATACAATATATCTTGAAGATATCCAGTGAAATGCTGTATAAGCCTCACACTTACTCCAGGTGTGCCCAGTTCCCCAAAGAGTTTGTAGCTGCTCTTTTGCAAACCTAAAGTGAAGGGGCAGATTTACATTTCTCAGACGTCCCTGTAAATGCCCCCAGTAATTCTCAGTACCCGGTTACCGCGGGAGGGAAGCGAACGGGTTTGTTTGGTGCCACCTGAAGCGGGAGGCAGAGCCGAGCTCTGAGCCTGGAGCTCCCTTTAGCGACCGCGGCGGGCAGTGCACGGCTGCGGCTCCCGAGGCTGTGTCCCCCAGCACAGCTCCCGACCCCCGCGGAACTGCTCACAGAAATCCCGTTTGTTTGTCAGCACTGTTGACACGGATCTCAAAATGAAGTCTCAGTTCGAGATGGAGATAGATGCCAGCGCTCCCAACTCCCGCCTGGTTACCAGAGCATCGGCCGGTCCTTCGTTTACAACAGTCTGGACTCCTTCGGTGGCTGCGAGTCTGGACTTGAGCCCCCCAGCTGGGCTGGTTCTCTCCTGCTTAATTTGGAAAGAAAGTGCCTCTTCAGTGCTGCGCTTTTAGAGCTGGGACTGCTGAGACTCGAAATGGCTTTTTCCTTCTTTGTTCAACTGGGTTACAAAAACAAATGTGCTGTTACTGTGTGGCTCCAGCCAAGGGCAGTGGAAGACCTCAGGACACATGTATTTATCTGCAGAGATTTAAAGAGGCCAGATGGCCTCTTTCAATGATCAAAAGCAAAAGATGGGTGGAAGGGAAGGAATAGCCTCCTCTCTCCCCTGGGTGTGACTTGCCCTGTCACTACAAGGACACACCATAGGACTCTCACATCTTGAGTGCTGAGGGTACAACTTGCCTGCTTCACCTTCCCTCTCCCCACTTATGGAGGTGGCTGCACCGTGGGCATTTGGAGCACTGTATCCTATAGTCTCTCTCTCTCTCACCCTTCTTGACCCCATGGGCAGCCTGTGCTGACTTCTCTGGAGAAGTAGAACAGGATGTGAGAGAGTAAATGACAACGGAAATGTCCTTGGAAATAGATGGTTATCTCTGGCCTGTGACCTCTGCTTACCTAAGCCCCTGCTTTGGGAGTGGGTGCTACTCAAGCCTCTCCTGTACACCATGGCTGTCAATGTGGTGAGGTGGAGCAGTCAGCACATTTATACTCCAGCCTGCCCCCAGCAACTTGTGTATGTTGTCATCGAGTCCTTGAGTTGATGGTGTAGGATCCTTTTGTTATAACACTGCAGCGTGTGGCATCATTGCTTTTCACCAAAGTAATGTATAGCACAGACAATAAATATTCAGAGGGCACAGATAAGTGTCTCTTCCCTGAAAATATCTCTTGATAAGGCAAATGGAAGTCCAGTTTCCACATCCATTCAGTAAAGACAAATGAAAACCAATAGGCTGAGTTGCTGGCAGACTATACTGAGTTTGGACTGATGGCCTGGATGCAAAATGTTTGATTTCAGTATCAATTGCTTTGGTTGTCTGTTCCCAAAAGTTTTTCTTTGCTACTCTTCATAGTGATGTCATGGAAAAATACTGGTAACGTGCAGGGATATTAGAATGAAAAAAATGTGAATTTGAACACCCCATATTATAGGATTTGTTGTGTTTCAGAAAAAGATAAAGAATGAATGGCTTCCTCGGGTGCAGGAGCCAGTGTCTGGGTTTGGAGGAGAATCTAAATTCCCTAAGTCCCAGGAGTCGTCAGGTCTTGTGTCAGAGTGCTCAGCTTCCAGTGCACTTTGGGGAAGACAAGTTGCATGTGGTAGCACTTTCAAAAATGGGCAGAAAATCAGCAGCAAGTCTAATTGGTCACTTTAAAGGACAGGGAGCTGGTAGGAGAGAGTGAGGGATAAAATCTTGACAATGTTGCAACTTCCCAGAAACTTGTTTTGTTTATTTCTGCAGTTTTGAACATATGGTGCATCAACTTTTCACAAGCATTTAAATTACATTTCCTAGTGACACTGAGGGATAGTTATTGATACAGGATGGTGGAAGGTGTGTTCACAAATCCGTTTATCAGATAATGGGATTAACACGCATACCTCCCGAGCGCTGCTTTAAAAACTTACTTCTAAATCTACATATTCAGCGACTAGAGCAGCCACATTAGGGCACAACAAATGAAAGTGCTGGACAAGCGTTTTGAAGGCCTTCTCTCGCGGTTCTGATAATACAGCAGCGGCCAGAGAGGGAGGACAAGCTCTCTGTTACCGAGTGTGTTGGAGGATGTGAACTCCTCCACTACTGATAAAGCGAAACAAAGGCAGGGGAGATTGCAGCTGCCTTTGAAGCAAAAAAGAGCAGTGCCCAAACACTGAAGGACACTGTCCTGGCTGTACCAGCATCTCCTTTACTTCTGATTCCAGCAGGAGACAGAACGGGATGAGGCAGAGAAGGGGAAAGATGCAAATGCTTTAAAAATAGGATCAGACCTAAACTTCACAGCTGTGCCTGTGTCCTATATAGGTCTGGCCATGCCACAGTCTCTATCTGTTTGCATGCACTGATGTATTATGACTTTTTGTCATTTCATTTCTTATCTCACACTCATTCTATGGGGGTTTTCCCCACTTTCTCCTTTATTCTTTATAGTTAACTGCTTTTTTAGTACTTAAATTGTGGTTTGATATGTTCCATTTCCTCTCCTGAAAAGTTTCATCTCTAGAAACAGATTCTGAGTTTAGAATCTGATCGCCCACTACATTTTTACTATTACAAGCATTTTACTTTCACTGTAAAATAGAAGTGAAGGAGACAGGTTCTCTATGTGAACAAGTGGAACAATGTTCTGTTTCTACAGGGACAAGTACCTTACTTCATGTAAACTTCTGATTTGTGTGTGGCCGACCACAAAGCTTATAAATATTATTTCCATAGGCACATACTGTTTAATTCAAACATTATAATTTTTCCCTCTTTTAAAAAATTCCTTGAAGGGAAAAAGACTATGGTGGGCTTTATTTCAGGAAAAGAATTGCAAGTTTCTCTTTGCTGGTAGAGATATGAACAAAACTCAAGCTGACACTGCTGAACCTTTAAGTGTTGTAAATACAACCTGTGGCTTTGTAGCACCAGCTTTTACAGTTCTCTCTTCTTATTTCATTCTTGTAAAGCAGAGATGAAGGAGCAGTTTCAACATGCAAAAGAACATTCAGAATAAGGTGGTTTCTAAGAAATGCTGGTCACTGCATCTGTAAAACCCTGGCTTTGGCAGGAAAGCCCTGCTAAAAATTCCCTCCCCTACACAACCTGCTGTATCTTACCCTGTTGCAGTTCCCACCCTGGCCTCGGGATGCTGATGGTGCTGGTGGGGTGAGCAGAGGTGGAGGAGACTTGTCTTACCCTGACTTTGCAGCTGAAGGCAACACTTCCAGCATACCCTAAGTCTAATGCTCTCACAGTGCATGTGTTAATGTTCACCTACTGAAGAACATGCACAAATTTAAAGATTAGTAATATCACAGCAAAGTATATTGTGAGATAGGATATGGAGTTTTATGGAGGAAAAGGATTAGCAGATATTGCAAAAAGCTGCTGCAGTAAAAGAAGTGCTGAGATTTTAATAACCTAAGGTATTAAGTTTTTATCTCCGTTTTTCTAAAGCTCTGCATCACAGGTTTTTGGAGCCATAGGGAGGATTTACACACACACATCATCTATTAATGGAACCTATAAGTCAAGCAGAAACTCCAGCCATCTTGAGACAAGTCAGGCTCAAATTCAGTGGTTCTTTTCATCATACAAGTCCAGGGTGCAGGCTGGGCTTGGCCCTGTTAGGGGTCACTGTTCTGTTTTGGCTCCTAACCTTCAAATGTCAAGGTAAATTGGATCTGTGCGAGTTCAGCACAGACATTTCTCCCTCTGTAACAAACAGAACATAGAGTCCATTTATTCTTCTTACAGAACGGTTTACTCTTCTTTGGCTACAAGGCCAAAATTGAAAAGAATCAGCCTGGCATCAATATGGGATCCAGAAGAAAATACCTTTATAGCAAGCACTGATCTTAGCTGTGTGTGACTGTGTTTCCCTTCTGTAGATCTTCATCCTGACCCTTAAAAGACATTCAGTCAATGGCACTAAATGGGTGTAACTACTGGAGTACACCAAGCTGCTGCTGTCCATGGTCATGATGAGATTTCCCTTGCTCACTTGTCCTCAGGGAAAACCTGTAGGCAAAGTGAGAGAAATATATTCAAAAACTCTACAGTTTCATGACTCAATGCTGAAGATAACTGGTCTGACTTAAGGAGTAAAAGACATGTAGTAACTTTGTGAAGCTAAAACACAATATTCTACAGATTGATATTGTATTAATCACTGGTTTATAAACTCGTACACATGCATTCTGTGTCCAAAAGAACCAATATGGAACATTTCTGGGGGAAAAATCTTTGTTTGGTTGGATTTTAAAATTAATGGTAGATGTTCTGAAGTAACTGAGGTTCTTAGCTGAGTGTCTTGGCCCAGTGAGACAAATTCTGCAGTAAGCAGAGGTGGCAATAGATGAATAAACAGAGACACTGGCCGTAATTCTGCTGGGTTGGCTCTAAACATCCTGCCAATACTGCATGGATGGGTGTTCCTAATGCCATCTGGCAGCAGCCTCAGAGGTCTCCATCTCGGACCTCTCTGTTGTGACTGCTGAGCAAGGTGTTTGCTGCCATTATGACTGTGTCCACTGGAAAAGGACAGCCCAGGCCATAAAGATATATTCAAAGAGCCAACAGGACCCTTGTGCTGTTACACCCTGTGTGTGCTGGGAGACCAAGGCCAGTGACTTGTCACTGCACATGAAAGGATGGTTTTCTACCCTGTTCTGATATGGAAGCATGGAGCCAAATGAACAAAGGCTTTTCTTTAATCCTCCTTGGCCAACCTGTCAGCACATGGTCTCTGACAGGGGAAGGTTGTAAACAGCAGTGAGCCCATGTGAGATAGATATGGCAGGAGTAATGGAGAGTAAAATATATGTGCAGGAAGCTTAAATCCTTGTGTCCCAGTAGGTGATTAGGGGTTTTTTTCCTTTTTTTTTTCCTAACCACGACTTGTTTTCTCAGCTATGATTATACCCTGACTCCCTCCGAAAAGAAAAGAGAACATTCCCTCCCAGGGAATCAAGTCCTTACCCGGATTTATTTCTTTTTCCTTAGTGCACATCGTTCCCAACAACCATGTCTGTCCCAGTCCGACCTTACACGGATTTCCTTCCACTAGATGGAGCTTGAGCATCTCCTCACCGCGCATCCCTGCAGCTCCCTGCATCCGCGCTCTGCCCGGGAGCCCGGCGCAGGGCTTGGAAGCAGCGGCATCCAGCAGTGCAGTTATGGCTCTTGGCCTGCACTATTGGCATCGTGCTTGCCACACCATATCATTAATAATACATTTCTTTTCCTCTGCTGAGAACAACGAATTATTTCTTAGTGGAAAGCCAGAGACCCCAGGAGCTAACTCCTTATGAGGATTTCTGAAGTCAGACGTTTGTTTGTAGAGCACCATCACGCAATTTGCATGTCTCAAAGTCCTCAGTGTGCAGCTGTGTCCCATCATAAGCTTTGGGTTTTATGTTTTGGGAAAGTAAATTCCAAAATCCGGCTGGGACCTGTTCTAGTTCGATGTTATTTGACAGCAGAATTGTCTGAATCCACAGACCTCTAGTGATGAGATTGTGGGGAGAGGGATCCATGCAGGATAGTCAGGCTGATCTGAAGCTCAGTCACAGTAGCTTCATGTCAATACTAAAATTGCAAATGGTTCTAGACAGATATGAAAACTATTCCATGAGGGGCTCTGTGAAGACCAAACAGAAAATCATTTTATTGTATTTGGAAACTGTGTTTCCAAAAAAAAAATAATCTGGTTTCACTGTCCACAAAGAATAATCAAAAAGAGTTTTTAATATTGTGTATGTGCCATTCTCAACCCCAGCATATGCTAATTTCAGCTGCTTTTGTACTGTGTATTTGGACTTCCATGAGTGAAATCTTCGAGCTCTCTGAATGGGAGAGGGATTTCTGTTATCAAGGGAAGAGGGAACTACCAGCTGCAGAAAGAATTCAGTGCTTAGGGGAGTAAAGCTTGAAGTGAAGTTGCTGATTTCCTCAGACCTGGGACTCTACATTGCTGAGGGAATAATATAAACAAGGTGAAAAAAACATGTCCTTTCTGTATGGTAAGAGCAGAGAACTTGTTTATTTCACAGAAATGTTCTTCTCCTAAGCATTGCTTCCTATACAGTTAGAAAAAAATGCTATTAATCTGTATTAATTTGTATCTGTATTAAATCTGTGACATAAAACTGGGGGGAAGCGATGTTTTTGTAATTTTCAACAATTCTAACTATAGCATTGAACACCCAGAGCAGGACTGACCTCACTTGTGTGGTTCTGTACAGCACCTAACTCAGCCTCAAATGTCTTGCAAATCACAGGAATACCAACAGAAAGTGTACAGAATTGTAAGGCGCACTGAGCAAGCTGGATTCCTTTGGGAAACATCAGTTAGTGATATTATTTCCAGGCTATTTTGTTTTTGAGACTTTGGCTACCAGACAATTTATCAGCTAAAAAATTCGAGATGCACCTCAAGCTGAATTTTGCTGACCACCATTAAACTCCATAGAGGAGGTGTTTTCCCTTCTCCTGAATAGGGGAGTTGGAAACTTGCTGTTGACATAGCAGTCATTCTGCTGCAAATGAAGATTTTGGCCAAAACTGCACAGGTCATCCTTGAAAGCCCAGGCAAGTCTGTGAGCCTGACAAGCTGCTCAGCTCTGAGCCCTCCCTGGGCACCAGTGTAGCTCAGCGTAGGTGTCAGTTTTCTGACTCCCCTTGCAAAGTGCTTAATGGTGGGTGAACCCCAAATGATCAGTCGATTGTGCACTGTCCTCTCCAGCAAAGGGTGTCCTCGTGAACGGCTCCTGTTACGTGAGCTCCCCCAATGTACTGATTACAGGGATAAACAGTGGATGCTGGGAACTACCCAAAGTGATGGGTGAGCTTTTTAGAGCCTGCCTCTGTTGCAGGCTTCAGTCACAAAAAAAGCATTGCCTTTTTTCTCTTGTTCTCTGGTTATTTTGAAAGTGTGTTTGGTTTCCAGAGCTAATGGCGACATTGTTTGCTTGCCAGTCAGCTGATTGGCCATTGTACTTTTAAATAGGAGGGATTTAAACTAATGCTCTATAACTGTTCTGGAAAAAATGTAACTTTACAACTGGGCTCAGATAATGACAGAGAGAAATGCCACTCACTATTGCAAGAGGACTGCTTTCAAAATGATCTGTAGCTGTAGTGGGGAAAAAATGTTGACTGGGAGCTGGTAAAGTCATGGTCCACCTGATGTTTGGATAATGCTCTTATAGCTGGTTTGTCAAGGGCACCTGAAGAGTCAGCTATTGCAATGGAAAAGTAATCCTGTGAGTGCTCAGAAACAAACATATCACCGCGTCAGGGTCATCCCCACAAGTGTTGCTTTGCATTTCCAAGACTCATTTCTGAAGGGAAAAGTTCTTGAATGATATTGCTTGACTTTGGTGATTCCAAAGGCATCTCAGATCAACAAGACTGAGGCTGGTTGTATGAGTAAGTCCTGTCTGAAAGTTGGGGAGACAAGAGCATTTAGGACTGAAGTCAGAACAAGTCCAAGATTTGTTCAAAGTGAGGTAATAAGTCTATCACATACCCAGAACACATCCTCCCCACAGAGCACAGGAGCCGTCAGACAGACATCTCCGATCTGACTATTTAAAGCATTCTCACACTCTTGTTTTTTTCCTATTTGTATGCTCAGAGAGGGATGGAGAAGGGTGTTTCTGCTTTCAAATGAGGCTGTAGCAAGAGAGAAGAGTGTGCCTAGTGCTCCTTTTAATCTACCATCTTTCTACCTGCCTGCCTGCAGTAATGATAATACCCACAGGGATTTGCACCTCTCAGCTGGAGCACGAGAAGTTCTCTAAGGAGGGGGAGGCACACTGTTTCAGAGAGTACCATAAATAAAACTGCCAGGCTCAGGGGAGGACTGGAGATGTTTATTCGAAGAGTTAGAAGGTGGGGACCAATTCACCTGTGGGGATTAAGGATCCAGATACAGGGCAACAGGAGTGCTAACTAAGGATGAATGTGGAAGTCAGAGAGAGTGGTAGCCAAAGCCACATAGCAGGTTATTGGGCACTGGGCTGTGTTTCTTCAAAGACTGCCATCTCCTCCGCAGGGGAGGGCTTCACCTCGCAATCGCTGTGTTAGTTTGTCAGCCGCCTTCACACCCCGCCCTCCCACGCTCAGCAGTGACTTCCTGAACCCTCTGATGCTCCTGTTTTCAAATGTATTTCCTTATTATTTTCCCCAGAGATAAATCTCTCTTGTCACTGCACTTCAAGCTATGCTTTAAGTTGTTTTTCTGTTCTGTTATTCTCTGTAAGTGCTGGTGTAAAACTAAGCTGTCACAGAACAAATCGGCAAAATAATTATCTCTGACGGGGTATTCACATCATGTAACTGCCAGTGTCTGGCACAGATATTTAAACTAGCCAGAGAAACTGCTCTGAATTACAGAAAGGTTTTGATTTTTGAATGTGGTGTAGGTCTGAGTGTTCACTCCCCATTTTGTCTCACCCTCAAGGTCACACTCCTACCCCACCCCACCCCCAGTCTGGAGGAAGCCTTTGTATCATCATCATGTCCAACCTGGAATATTAATTGAATCTGTGATAGATGGAGAAGAAGTCATGACAACTGTCTCAAAGCAAGCCTTCCCCTACTCACTCCCCATAGTCCTGCCAGGTGGCTCCAATTCACATCCTGGGGATGGGGTAAAGGATCTGATATAGAGGTGGAGCTGGCTGAGTTCAGGATGGCTTTCGGGGTTATTGCTGCTGCCTGTCCATCCACTCATGCTCCCAGGAAGCCTAGATGGTTTGTTGGTGAGCTCCAGCCCAGCTGCAGCCTCCAGCTCAGCACTGCAAAGTCAGGCAGAACTGGTAATATCAGGGCAGAGATGAGAAACTGCACTTCTCACGTGGGCATCTTATTTAGGCACACAGAAATAGGCTGATTACATGCTGGCTTGTAATTTATCCTGCTCTTCCCTCACTTTGATCTTAGAAGGAATAAAGACTAAATTTCATTAACTGTGTTCAAATACTTGACTANGAAGATTGTGAACAGTGTTGGTGCAAGAACACAGCCTTGTTTCACACCGTTGGTTATCTGAAAGGGCTCAGAAAGTGCATTGCCGTATCTGACTTGGCCGTGCTGGTCCTCATGAAGCAGGATGATCATTTTAAGAAACTTGGGGCTATGCAATTAGGAAATGCAGTTTGGAAGTCTCACTAATTGCCTGTCTACACCATTAGCCATTTAAATAGTTTTTAAAAATTTATCCCCTTAGTACCTGACCCTGCTTCATAGAGAAACTTCCTTCCACTTGTACACCCAGCCAGTACCCTGGGTGCAAAGGCAAGTGAGTTACACAGCGCAGGGAAACCTGCCTTTAAGAAAAGGAGTTTCTCCTGCAGCCATGGAGTTTCTTTCTCCTCCCATGTCATCTGCATCCTCACTCCTCCCATTGCAGACAGACTGACACTAGCCATGAGCAAGGGAAGTACGTGGCAGTAAAACAGGGAGGGTATCTGCACTGGAAGCGGGGGTTAGGAAATTTAGGAAATTTAGGAAATTGAAAGCCCTAAGGTTCCTTTCGCTCCCATGTAGCCAAGATCAGTTTCAAAACTCCTGCCCTGCAGAATACCCATGACTGATGACTACAATGTCCAAATATACTGCCTAAACCCAACATCAGATTACAAGGAGGGCTCCTGGAATGTGTCCCTCATTCTTAGTCTCTTTCCCCAATCTGCTGCTTACTATTTTGGAAGTCTGATTCAGGCCAGCTGTTCATATGTATGTATTTATATACATAAGTATTTTCATCTGTGATTCCTTTATGGGTATCTCTGATAGATTCTAGAAAGCCATCAACTCCAGACAATGTTTATTAGAGGTTTTTAATTAGCAATTTGCTTTAGATAACATAAATGTTGTTAATAATATATATATAGATGAGGAACGAATTGTACCCAAGACTCATGGATGAAGATATGTCATTTCAGACTAGCCCAAAATTCACTGTTAATATCATGTACAGAGATAAGTCAAGATTTTTTTATGCTTTTAGGTAGACTTTGGTACTAGAAAACTGCAAGCTACTAACTAATTATCACTGCTATTAAATGTCTGCCTTAGTGCAGAATACAGCTTATGAGCTTTAAAGCTTACACTAATCAAGAAGCATGATCAACCACTGATGTAGGTCACTCACAGCTCAGCTCATTCATAGCTGCTCCTCATTTATGTTGCCACTTAAACATTTATATTGATGAAATAAAAAGTTACAGTTCTATGATGTGAAATAGGGAAATGATTACATTTTGATTATTAGAAAGTCAGTCATCAGTCCCACTTGCACAAACACTCAAGCTGATAGAAGGATAGAAAACTAAATGGATTCAATAATACACCATCTGAATTATATCGCTTATAAAAAGTATTGGTGCTTCCATGTACATCTTAAGTGCTGTAATATTCTTATTTTAACCACAATTATTGTTTTACATTGAAGAGGTACTTAGAGGCATGTAGTCACTGGGCTATGGACTATTGAGAGGGAATCTTTCTAAATCTCTCCTACGTTTATGTAATGCAGAGATGTCCAACGCTTCTATGGAACAAGGATCTGGATGCACATCTCAAGTGTGTGTCCATGTGCTGTAAACAAGCCTCTTGCTCTGTCCCAGTAATTACTGTTTTCATTCACAACAAAACCATTTCAGTAGGCAGGCTGCATCCCACTGAACACTGTTTCTTGTTAGTCAGAGCTTTATCCTAGAACAGAAATCAGGCAGATTCGGGTCTGCATTTCACTCCTGGCTCAGCTTGCTCTCTTCACTTGGTTCCTAAGGATATCCACTGTGAAGTGCTTTAACATGCTTAGAAGAAAGTCCTTGTATTGAGGCTTAGAAAAGAGAAAGAAAGAAATCAGAGTATGCCACCAACTCTACAGTACCTCTTCATCCTGTGAGCTTCTGACCTGCTACTGAGCTGCCCAGTTCCCACTTACATAGGTTTCCAGGGAATGCCAATGCCTTATTTTTATGCATTCTTCATATTGTAAAAACTTTTGCCTTAGAAGTTTAGAAACTTTTGTGCGTGTTAGTCATCATTAGTAGTTGATACTTATATCTTGGTTCTCCTTCCACTCACACTGGTGTAACTGAGGAGTGGTTTGTTTAAGAGCAGATGGAGACCAGCACATCACTACTGATTTATAGCCATGGTTCATAGTTCATAGCAACTGTGGCTCTTTCCCAGCAGACTTATAACTAAGAAAAGCACTACAATTCAGTCCTTGAATTCAACGCCATAATTGACATCTAAATGCTTAAAACTGGAGGCAAGTAGTCCACAGCTGTGAGGTCTAGGGCTGCTTAGCACAAGTACAGAAGGAGAATATTGCAGGAAGAATATGAAAGGATTGAGAGTTTATTAAAACTTAGGAAGTCATTCACACTCTCTTTCTGGATTACTTGGACATGTATTTTAATACTATCTCCTTTCTAGTTTAGGTAGCACTGAGGTCATGAACCAAAGCAGCAAGAAACTTCACAGTTAATGGTGACATTGTCCTTAACTCGTCCAGAGCTGGAAAGGAGCCTTCATGACACAGCAGAGTATTCTAAGGACACAGCAGCAAACTAAACTGATGTTTCGGCTCTGGCAGTGTACAGCACAAGTGTAAAACAACTTAAATAACTTGGTTTCAGTTGACAAACATTATTAGTGAAAAAATTCCTGAAAGGGGCTGCTAGGGATAGAGCCAGTTTTTATCATCAGTTCTTTACTTAGTGGTGCTATCCTGGATTTGCATTTAGGTAATAATTTGGCCAGGGCTAAAGAATCCTGCAAAGGCTTGGTCTGCCGTTCCTTGTGCTTACCACTGGATGGTTTTCCATGGAGTGCAGTGAATACTGGGTTAGACCCAAAACTAATTAATTTTCCAATAGCTTGTTCTAGAAGATATTTTTAGTTTATCCTGACCTAGCTGCATTGTCATTTTGTTAAGAGCACTTTGGTAAAGTAATTCAATCGGATGTGCTACAACACAGAAGAATCCATAAAGCAACATCTTGCGTAACACGAGAGATGTAACAAGAGTTATCAGGTAGGAGCTGGTGTTTCCATCAGCTCATCTTGTGAGATTCTGTACAACATTGAACGATCATGGTTTACTAATTGAAACAATCCATCAGTGTGAAACTAAACACTTGCCAAGGATGACAAACCTTAATTTTTGCTTTTAGCTGTCTCTGGTGTAAGGGCACACCTATGGCTTGGTGAACCCTGTTCCATTTGCCAAGCCTCTGCACTAGAAGGTTTGCAAAGAGGTGGCAGCAAAAATTTTAGAGTTGAAAATTTGGCCTTACTCCTTTAAACAATTTGTTTAGGCCACAGTTTTCAAATCCGACTGCCCAGACACAGCTCTTTAACGTAAGTCCTTTGAAGCCATCTGCAAGGATATAAGAAGCAATTGCCCATGTGTTGACATGGTCTTCCTGACAGGATACACCACACATGTCAAGGAGGGCATGAGCCCCTAATTCAGAGGCTCCAGTTCATGCTGCCATACCAACACAGGCAATCTAAACTGATGATTTCATTGGGATCAACAGAGGGAACAACAGAGATTGAAGTTGAGCATCTACTTGAAGTTTTGCATAATACCAAACTGGCACCTTAAGTCTGCACTGAGGCCTCTTAACATAAAGCTGAGTGCCTCAGCAAGCTTATGTCCACCTTAATAATAAATCCTGGTGACACAACCCCTTTAAGAAGAACAGTAAGAACTGAAGCCTCCTTAGTGGAAGCAATCTGCTTTGCTGTGTTTCAGTGCAGCCAGAATACTTGGAAGATCTTTCTGTCTTATTCTGTGCTCTCTCTCATTATCAGTTTTTCTAAAAGCAGTATGGTTCAGTCAATATTCTTTTAACTAGCTTGTTCCTTTATCTGGCTAGTCATTTTAAGAGCTATGAACTTGCCTAGGGAAGTCTGTGTGTTTTGATTTTATTTTTATTTTGAATGACTGCAGTCATCTGGCTGTTTATGTGAATGATTAAAGTCTTTAAAAGCCCTGATGGATTTTTTTACTCCCTTGCTTCCATTCTATTCCAGATTTCTGCAAACACAGACAAATGTATGTTGTTTTTAAAAGAAAAAGCTGTTAACAAACAGTAAATAAACTAAAATCAACTGGACTTCTATTAGAATGGCAGACTAATGAGCCGGGTAATTTGAGTGGTATAAATAAGGAATGGCCAGAAGCGAGGGAGGCTGTAAGAAAGTCTGTTGTAATAAGAGACTGGGTTTACTGAAGCCTTTCAGCAGAGTGATTATTTTATAAAGAGCCTTATAAGCCAAAGTCTTAGGCTTGATCCTGCTCGTTCCTCTGTATTCTGACAACAGGGTAACAGCATTAGTGGGATCTGGTTTTCTTGAGTTCCAGTAGAACTGGAGGGGACCGTGGTCTCACTGATAATCCATTATGATGCATTTGATATGTGTACATATATCAGTTTTGCAGAGCTTACTAACAGATTTTGGAGCATCACAGTATAGGAAATAAATAGGCACAGCCACTGGACAGGACACTACGGTGCAGTAATAGATGAGCAGGACAGTTTAGGGATCATCTGTTGATGCGTCCCCACAATCTGTTATTTGAAAAAATTAATGGATCTCATTACACAGCACCAAGCCCTTTACAGACATATTCCTCGACAGAGAAATGTTTCTATTAAATCAGCTTTCAGAACTGATTTATGGATACCTTTAAGACAGTGCCTTCCTTGCAGAAATCCTGCCAAGGTGTGGATATAGCCAGGACTTATATTTGTACAGGCTGTGCTGAAGATGTGCTGGTAAAGAGTAATCCCTGCTATCCCCACGTGAGCTCTTCCTTAGAAAATATTAAACATTTTTCCTAGTGTATTGGCTGCCAACAAGTGGCATAGGATATTATAACTACTTTTCACTCCTGTCTCATACTTTCCTGACTATGATTTTTGACTGTGCTTACTTATGGCTGTGTTGAAAGAAGACAATGCAAACCAGAGAGTTTTAGTTGTTCCGTTGTTCCATTCAGTATTCAGGTTTTAAATTATTGTAAGTTCATGCCTATAAAAGTGCCCTTGTTTCCATCACCTGTATTTGTCTTCCAGGCTACATACTGAAATTTATAGATACTGTGCAACTTACAGATGCTTTATGGAAGAACTGCGTCCTCCATAGGCTTTAAAACTGAGACTGTATTTGAGTGGAGATGGTGTTCAGGGACCAGAAACAAGGAACAGGCTGAGCAAATGCAGTTTCTTGTGAGCATAACGGCTGGAATTTTAAAGCCATTCAAAAATGGCTGGAAGAGACTTCTGAGTTATTTCAGGCACTTCAGAGTAAATGATCACGCCCCATTTATACAGTCTATGATATGATAGGAACAGAGATTCATCACCTCAGTCCCAAGATGTTGGTTGATGCCATTAATATTCATATTAGCTTTTCAGGGTGCCAGGAATCACTCAGTGCTTCTGAAAATGGTCCTCAGAGAAGGACCACTCAATGGCAAACTGAGAACCAACGTCTCTTTGGGAATTGCATTCCCCAGAGCTGAATGTTGTGTCATCCTCTCCTACTGAGATGTTGAGTGACACTAAGCAGTGATCTCTGCTGCACACAGGGAGTGGCTTGTCCTCCTGTGACATTTCTGAGTTCTCAGAAATTACCAGAGAGCTCTTGGGACCTTGCTGGGGCAAGCAAACAGACATCAACGCTTTTACAAAAATACATGTGACGGGCACTGTGCTTTAAACTGAAAAAGATCTTCTTGTCATATCATTCAGGTATTTGTAGAAAGGATCTGAAAATGTAGCTTGAAAAATGCTGATAAAGCTGATTAGTCCAGCTTATAGTACAGTATTTGTAACCACACGTATTTCTGACCACTCTTCTCTGGACTGGTTCAGCTTGCTCTTGATTATATTTTGAATGTGCGTCATCTTGAATTTTTCCCTGTAGCAGGTGCAGATGAGTATAAGAACTGAAGCAGAGAGCAGCAGTGTGCTGCTTGGGGAAATGGCAAGTGACTCTATAATTTACTCAGTAGTGTGTTTCTACTTATAATTATTGCTAATTCAAAAAAAAATCAGTGCAAATTGCATGACAGCACTGTGTAAGATGAGTGCAGAGATAAAACATGAATACAACCCGTGCCTTGTAGGCTGACAAATGAAGTGTAAAGTGCTATTGTTTGTTTACTGGCTGCCTGAGCATGAGATGAACGATTATCTCTGCCTCGAGAGATAGTCCAAGGTTTCCGGTGGTATCAATCTTCCTGTTTGTAATTCATTTGTGCAAACAGTAGAAAGCTGAGCATGTAACTGTGAAGGCAATTACTCAATTACTTCTCTGCCCCTTAAAAATCGTGTTGCTTCTCCATTCCCTTTTGAAACTCAGGGTTGCACTGGAGCGAGCCAGGGAGGGTGAGCCCCACTCCAACCTGGACATGACAGGGCAGGTCCAGAGTCACAGCTGTGCCTGTAGAACCTCTCCACTGTGAATTGCTGCTTCCCAGCAGCAAGGTGTTTCTAATGAGCTCACACGCAGTAGGAGGAGAAGCCAGATTCACCAAGGTACACGCCGGGCTGCCGAGGTGTGGGAGCAACCTGTCATCCCTCCCTGTTGGAGGTTGGAGTTATGTCAGTGTCAGGAGACTGTTGGACAGGGTTGGTTTTAGGGTGTGACATCCTTGTTGTGCTTCCTGCGCGGAGGCACGAGGAAGCCGCAGGGGTGAGGGTTCGCCCAGCTCACACCGCAGCTGCAACGGCAGGATGTGCCTGACATAGGTGAAGTCCTGGGCCTGCTCTGTATTCTCTGTGCTGGCCCAGCTAACAGCAAACTCAGTGGGGAAGCTGGTCTGGGCAGCAAAAAAATAAATAAATAAGACTGTCAGGTTTGAGCCTATCAGGTGTTTGAGTCCTGTTCCAACCCCGCTGTAAGATGAGAGCAGAGCACCAGCGAGTCAGGGCAGCTCCTGCCATCTTTCCCTGCTGCAAAACCATCACATTGTGCTTGTCCCAGAGGGTCCAGCTCACAGCACCTCAACTGGGTACTTTGGGAAGCTTATCTTCCTCTCCCGCTCTCTCTCTCCCTCTCTCTCTCTCTTCCTCTCTCCCTATACCATGCAGAATCCCAAAGAGTATTTCACCTCCGAACTGCCGTGGTGTGAGGTCTCTGCAAAACCCCCACAGCAGCTGGGTCTCGGCAGTATGAAATCCCTGGTCTTGCCAGGACGTGCCAGGTAACATTACTGTTTCCCCACACCAAGCATTTAAATGTTGTTTTGCCTTCACATATGCTTCTTTCTTTCTGGTTTTGGTCTGTAAATACTTCATTCACTCCACTTCTGGCCATCTGACTTCTCACAAAGCACAACTTGTCTGCAAACCAGAGCTGGAGGAGTAAACTAGAAAATAAACAAAGCTCCCAGTGAAAATTGTGGAAAGCTTAATCTTTTTAGTGGATTAACACAAAGGTGAAGCGATGACTAGATAGTAGTTTGTAAACATTTACTTAAATAAGATATCTGATAATAATGGACTCTGAAATCCAGTGGATACCTTAAATCCAACTAACAATAAAGTCTTGGCTCCATTTTTAACAAAGATGTGATTGAACACTGCAACGGAAGGCAGGGCTGGGCCTGCTTCTTGTTTGAAGTCATTAAGTAAATAATAGATTTTTTTTTTTTCTATCAAAGACTAAAAATACCTACTTTGATTAAAAAGTAGGGTCTGCATATGGCACATACTGAGTGAAATTCCCTGGCCTGTGACATGAGAAAGTTTAGGTCTGACTGGTCGGTGAAGCTACATTATCATTAACCACTAGAAAAAATGCTTTAAAATTAACTTTGTAGTTCCTCATCAGCTCTTTAAGACAGCATAAAAAAGTGAACAGTGGAAATATAATGAAAACAACACCATGATGAGACACAAAGTGCTAATCTCCCAACTCAACAGGCCATTGAAGACCCTAAATAGAAACTGAATCACTTCCTGGTGTATGAGAAGTACCTCAGAAGGGCACCTCTGTGTAGCAGATCTGCTCACTGGGGCAAATAAAACACCAATGACTTAAATAAGTATTCTATAATGCCCATGTCAAGTATTGTTAACTTTTGTCAGAACCATCTTTCCTTTAGTGGTAGTGTTGGAAGGATGGGGACTAGTTGTCCCTCAGGAAATGCACTGTTGGTGCAGTCAACTCACAGCACTATGGACTAATTATGAACAAAAAATGCAAACAAACACAAATCATTATTTGATCACACTGGCTTTTCTTCTAGAACTCAGTTTGGGTGCTAAAATAATGTGCACTCCATTAACGTTGGTCCTGGTTCGCCCAGTCCTTGTTTGTGTAGCCAAGCGCCTGCAGGAGCATCACTGGAGCCTGATAATGATGAAAGAGGTTTATTTCCATCAATCTGTTGGAAGTGATCTTTCAGATGATTGACTCTCCCTATCCACACATCATTTCCTTTCTTTCTTCTCTCCAATTCAAACAGTGTTGTTCATCTTTTGTTAAAACTGGGGGGAAAAAAGGGGAAAAAAAAAAGAGAAATTATTCTGCAGGAAATAGGGATCTTTGAGGGACTTCTTTTTCTTTTTTTATAATACACTTAACCCAGCAGCATCATTACACTGCTAGCAGAGTGGAAGTGTATACAGTACAGGCTGCTGCCTCAGCTATCTGATCTTATATAGCACAGCCTATCCGTGTACCAATTTGTAACATGTCCAAAGCCTTGTGAAAGCATCCCCATGTGTAGAATTACATTTGTGTCATACTTATTTAATGACAGATCTGCTAATACAGCACCTGCTCAACACAGTTGCAGACTACATTGAAATCAATCACCGTATGCAAACTGCCTTTAGCAAGTGGGATAGGTTATCTGCCCAGCTTAACTATGCATATCTCTGTGTGTTCATCTTTTTTAACACAGCTGTTAATCTGGACTGTAAGGCTTTTTAGACACAGATTAAATGTTTTTCTGTTTCTACTGTGTTTAACTGAATGAAAACTAGTGCTCTCCCTAGACTTGGAATGAAGCTGCTGGAAGTCAGTGGGTGTCAGGAGTCAGGGCCTCTGCCTAATTACGGAGAAAATTCAATACCCAACTAAAGCTTTTGCTAAAGCCAGAGTTTCTTCTAAGTCTTTGTGTGCATGTCCTTGGAGATGCATTTAGAGATGTTTGAGCTTGAAGAGGCCATGTTGGGGTTACCACTTTCTGGAGATGCCTTTCTGGGATGCTTGTGGCTGCAATGAAGTACCATGGGCTCTGACCTGCTGTCAGACTGGGGCACGTTCTGCTCACCCTCTGCATCAGATATGCCTCAGAGAGGGAAAATCCCTTTCCACTGTGATATGTTGACCTAAAGCCCAAGGGCTTCATCCTCATTCCATTTATATCCCTGTTGTAACCCCACTGTTACTTACCTAGACGTCTTCCTGGAGGACTACCACCCCTAAATGCCTCCAAAATACAAAAATAAACATTTGTCTCCATACATTTCAACAGAGTTTCCTTGCTTTGGAAAACTGTTTTATTTAATTTGTGTTTTTAATACTCACTTGGAAGCTGGAAGTACTTCAGCTATAAAAGGAGCTTTGTGTACTTGATGCAGCTGACTTGATTTCCATCATGAAAAATATATTAATCATCAGCTGCAGCAGTATGTCTTGAATGTTTCTGATTGAAGTGTCAACCAGAAAGATTTTCTGACAGTTGAAGTAACCAAGAGAAATCTGGTTGGGCTTTTTTTAAGGCACTGGTGTGAATTATAACATAAACAACGTTATATTAAATAAATATTATATTTTAATTAATGATTAGTGATTCAGTAAATAAATTAATGATTCTGTATACTATCAAAGACTGACATGGGCTTAATTCTGGTCAGCACTGGAGGGAGAGCCAGAATCTTTCCATGAATAATACAAATGTCTTTTATTCATGGTTCTGGATGAAAAATACAGTGGGTATAAAAATTGACAGTGTTTCTTTAGCTTCAGAGGCTACTTTTTTATAGGTGTTACAGGCCCTCATTGTCATAAATCAAACAAGATGGTCCATCAGCTCCTTTCCATACACACTTCTTGCTTTCTGTTTATAAGACTATTTTTCAGACCTGCCATGACAGAAATCTCTGCCCACTCAAATACTGGAGAGCTTTTCTATAGCAGGAGATACCAACAGAAAAACTGTTTCTCAGCTATATGTGTGCCATTATTGTCACTATAAAGGGCACTGGCAACTGAAAAATATCTGACAAATTGACAGCTTGACAGCGACCTGAGATGGTGAATTAATCCACCTTGGCAGAAGGCTGTTGATGAATATTTAAATAGGTTAATAGTCAACATCAGAACCCTGAAACCAAATACAGGCTGGCAGCAGAAGGGAACAGGTAAATCTGATATCTAAATTATACTGTTAGTACTGTGCTTCAATCTCAGAATGAAAATTAGATCCTCAAATCTGAAATAAAATAGTTAATACTCTTTCTTTACAGATATTTCTCTGAGTAACAGCCTTTTCTATCAAAATAAGGTGCTTGTTTCCTTTAATTTACGTGTGCCTTCACACAGGCAAATCCCCAGTTCCTTATTCAGCTCAAAGACACGCGCGTTCAGATAGGAAGATAGGTAAGTTTGAGAAAGAAAAATATATTAAGTAAATCTTATCTGGGTTGGTGTTGATAAATTTTGAACATGTCCATGAGTCCCTCAATTTCTCTGGTCTTTCTCCCAAAACTTGATGAGAAATACTTACTGGTTTGACCACGTATAACAGACAGACAGACAGGAACACATCTCTTTCGGGTGGCTTTCATGGTGGTTTTACAGACAAGATCTGTAGTCCTGAGGACACCATCAGCCCAACACCAGAGCTGGAACTGCAATAAAATGAGGAGTGAGAAAGGAACATATGCAATGATGTAGATGCTCTAACCTCAGCTGTTCACTGCTGTACTTTCTGGGTCACCTGCAGTATCTTTTTGGCAATATGCTGACGGGCAAACTCAGCTGGCACTGCATACATTTACCTTGCAGAATATCATTAAAAATGCACAGGTTGGACTATGCACTTTGTCCATATCACTTTCGGGTACTTGCGGGTGGCATTTCTCCAAAGGCCTAATGCAGTTCGATAACAATTGTTTGAGCCATCTGTGGGCTCTGTAATGAATTCTCTGACTAACCCAGAATCCTGTTTGGCTCCAGAAAGGCTCCAGGGCAGCCATGCAAGTCAGGTGCACTGGAAACTATCTATTTTCTAAGGACAACTCAAATCCATGTTAATAATGAGAGCTAATGCTGGTGAAATCCATTTTCATTGTGCAAATTGAAGACTGCTTCTCATGGGAACCTGTTCTGGGTCCAATACTGATCAGCATTTTCATTAAGCATTCGGATTAGGGAATACTGTGTTATTATACTTGCAGATGATACCAACCTGGGAGGCACTTTGAAGGAAAGAAGCCAAATTCAAAACAATCTTGGTAAAATAGATAAATAGCCTGGGAGGTGCTAAAAAAAATGGTCAATGAAAAAATAGGAATTACTTAAGAATAATTGCATGAACAGTAGATATAAAGTGACTGATTTGGCCTGCCAGAAAAAAAACACATGCGTTTGCCAGGAGTCAACAGTGTAATAGCTATAGGGGCAAAACACACCATATCTTGTTACGGGTTATACAAATATATGTGAGATAAGTGAAATTATTTTTCCACTGCCTGCAGCACAGATAAGGCCTCAGTTAAAGTACCAGCTCTGTTTGGTATTTGTCAATTCAGAAAGAAGGTGGCCAACTGATAAAGTCCAGATGAGAGCAACAAAAATAACCACAGATTTCATCAGAAAAACTTGAGGAAACTGGGTGTTCTTCAGGTTAAAGAAGGACTATTTTCAGATAGTACAAAAGTACTGCTCACTATTGTTCCTCATATTTGGGCCAGGATAAGAAGCAAAAAAATTTACCTTCTGGTGAAGCAGATCTAGGTTAGAGGTTCAGAAGAATGTAATGCTTTGGGGAATAGGGAGCCTTTGTAATTGATTTTTAGGAGCAGTTGGACAACCAGGATTGGCTGGTGCAGCAGGCCTTGGGCAGGAGTGTGGAGCTGGGAAACTGCTGCCCATTTAATTTTCTAGAAAACAGTTGCTTAACTCACAACTGATGTCAGTGATATTGAAGTATTTGAATATATTTTTTTGTGGAAGAAACAAAAACTGGGGATAACCCAAACAGAAGGAAATACATTAACTTAAAAAACATGAAATGCTGTTGTTTTGCTTGCAGTGGCTCATCATCAAATAACATAAATATTATATGCTGAGCTGTTCCCTTACATTTTAGCAGGGATGGTAGTACCTGCCATGGAACCTGTAAATTATCAAGTGGCTAGTAAATTCATCAGTCAAGAAGCTTGACCATGAACTATAATCTCAAATTAGATTTGAAGTCTTCATATAATATAATATAAGCAATCGTGTCACTACCATTATCATTGTGATGCTATATCCCTGGTTGTGAAAGAAGCATGAGTTGTGTAGAACACAATAGCAGTAATTAAACTGATCTATCTGACTGGAAAAGAAGACGGATACCTGAGATCTTATTTCCCTTGACAGGCACTAAGGTTTGGACTGCATGTGTTCTTTTAGCCTCTGATAATATTGCCAATTGTGTCACTAAAGGTTAGTTATGCAAGGCAAAACTTAGCTAATCTGTGTGGATTCCACAAAAAAAAAATTACTATAAATATAAATTTCAATCTGTAAATACATTTACAGTGATTGTATTGGGTTTTGTCCAGATGTATTTTAACAAATAGATTCATGGGAAGTATGGTAATAATAAAAATAAAGTAAAATTGGAGAATATTTTTAGGTCTCATTCACCAATTTATAAATGTGGATTTTCTCCACTTAAGAATGATTTCTCTTTTAGCAAGCAAGAAATAGAAGGAATAATATGTCAAATGTGAAATAGCTCATTCTTTCAGTACTTCCCAAGAATAACTTCAGTAAGATCTACAGAGGAGGGATAAACCTCCAGTGGCCTAGCATTGTTCCCACTCAAGTCAATGAAAAGCCTGCTATTTATTTCAGCTGGATGATCTCACAGCTATTTTAGCAATTAGGTTCACATAAAGAATTAATTACATAAAATTATAAGCAATTTGTAGACAAATACAAAGAAATTAAATTAACTGGATAAATTATATGCTATGAACCACTCAGCTGTAATAGTTATCTTTTGCTATTGTGCACCCTTAGAAATATTCCAAATAAAAGATACAGTTCAATAAAAGTGATTTAGAAAAAAAAAAGAACTATAATTGTCATAAGATTATTTAATTGATATGGGGATTACCTTAAAAAGTTTTTGATGAATTTATTAAGCCAATAAATTCCAAAACATCTCCTGGAAATGTATCAAAAATCAAAATCACTAGCACTCCCTCCCTTGTTTTTCTGAGCCTAGCATTTAAATCTGCACTGGATACTGTCCCTCCTGGCCATTTTTCATTGAGCCTGTGAAATAATTTCATGTTATACCAGTGGCACAAATCCTAGAGTAAAATCAGAAACAGGGTTAGGTTGCCCACAGGGAATTCAGTGTTCCAAAGCTAGAACTGATTTATTACCAACTGGTTTGTTTATAGCTGTCTTTGATATCTTCTGGCTACTTTGAATTATGCATTGTTGACGTACCCTCGGCCCACTTCTACCGGTATTAATAAAAAAGTGAAAACAATAGATATTCAACTAAGGACAGAGCAAAAAATATTTAAAGACCTCTAGATTTGTTCCAATAGGTGCTTCAGCAGGGTGAGGCTTAACATCTTATAAAGGACCTTTGCTGTGATCAAACATACAGTACAGGAAGCTGGCAGAAGGTTTCTCATTCCATTAGGACCATTATCAACTAAAAATGTATGCTTTCAGAACAAGACAGGAGATTGTGAAACAATAAATAAAAATATGCGAGGAAATCACAAAATATGGGAGATTTATAGATTTACAGCTGCAGCAGGCCTAGATGGAGAAAGTGAGACAGCAGAAAAGGGATTAGGATTAGGATTGCTTATGCACTTATATAACGTTTGTTCTAAATTTGATTACAGTACTCAGTAAAATGAGAACTCAGTATTCATCATGCACAGCAAAAAACTTCACATGTCAGTATCATCATTTACATTTGCAAAAATAATTAGGAATCATTTGTAAAATGCTTTAATTATGTTAATCAGCCAATGTTTTGCTACACTTTGAAGACATAAAGCATTGTAGGAACTTCAGACGGAGCAGCCATATGTTTGTTTGTCTCATATGGCTGCAGGAACATCATCTGTCATGTTCACAGCTATTTTTTTTTGTCTGCAGAGACCACAGGCATCCCTGCATGGTAGATCATTGTACCCTACTTCTAGAATAGTAGGCCACAAAGGGATTTTTAAAAAATAATAAATATATACGCACACACACACTCAGATTTTGAGTATCCAGCTTCAGATTTTGAGTATCCAGCTTCAGATTTATAAAGCTTAAGTGCTAAACACTTCCTATGGTTTTATTCATTCTGTAATTAGTTCTGAAGTTTGACTCTGAAATTATAGACAGGTTTTCAAAACCCTGAGCCTACAGGACTCTTCTTGAAGCTTAGCTAGAAGTGAAATGTGAAGCTGTTGTGGAATCAGTGGAACCATTATTTGTCATTAGACTTTTCATATACTCTGCCTATATGATACACAACTTGTCCTGTTGTCAGGAGCTGCTTGGAGCCAGCACAGCATTGCTGGTGGACACAGCTACACAGGAGATCTGCCTGGATATAAGGAGTGGGTTATAAGCCCACATGTCAACACTTGGTTTAGGTAGGAAGGATGGTGGTTAAAGAAAATCAGGTGGAAAGATAGGTCCCATCATAAATACCAGCCAGAGATGTGATTAATTTACAATTAAGTGCCAAAAACTTTACTGTAAACACTGTGTTGGAAGGAAGAAGTGTTTTTGCCAGCTTATTCTGTTTGGTAAATGCTTTTGCTAAACCCTTTTGCTGTATAAAATGCATCTCTGTTAGCAAAAATTGCTTTTACAGCTGCACTAAATGAACAGCCTCACCAGTGTTGAGTAAGTGCAAGCTAGTGATTTTGTCCTGATCAGTGAGACCTTCTCCTTCCTGCTGGTACATCTGAAACCTGCGCTCATGGCCAATGTTGGCAAAGATCTTCTACTTTGTCCTTTACAGCCTAAGGTGGCTGTATCAGTTTTAGATGAGGCACTGAAATTTTCTTCACCTCTCCAAAGTGTGTCTTGCCCCTCAAAACTGTCTCTGCCTTGTTTCCCGAGGCATTTGTGCAAGCCAGACAGGCCAGAGCCATGTCCACCAGTTCAATCTCTCCCACTATTGAAAAAGGGACAAACTCACTGATATTGCGTAATACCCAGCACTTAACACTGATGCAGATACTAAAATGTTGGGGACTATCTGCTTCCCAATTTAGGAGTGCTGAATTAAGGCTCTCCTAAATTCTTCTGCCTTTACTAGTGAGGGAGGAGCCTTGACAAGGAGCCTGTGTAATCACAGCTTGTTGCTGCTCAGAGAAGTAAGGTCGCCTGCACGCAGGTTAGGTTTTCAGCATTCAAGCTGGCCACAACCCAGCCAACAGCACAGCAAGGAACACCTCCAGGAATATCTACCTCATAACTGGAGTGCATTATAGGGACGTGTCCGCTGGCTTTACGTGAGCTACTCAAATACTAAAAAGCTGAACCCTGAAAACATAAAAAATATGTTATGTTAGTTATGACAAGCTTACTTCATAAATAAATCCCACAGAGGTTTACGTGACTTGTAAAGTCTGAACCAGAAGGTGCTCTCAGAAACCCTCTGTGCAATTCAGCAGCTTGTCCTCCAAGACACGGGACACTGAGGTTCTACATGAGGGTGTTTGAAATCCTACCTCCCACTACCTGGAGAATATTCCATATAGTAGATGTTACACTATTTTGAAATAAGCTCTTAAGCTAAGAAAGACTGTACAGCCATGAACAGAATTCCTGTGTTCCTTTCCCACAAAGTTCTCGAACTCCTTTCCAAAGTAACATACCCAGGTGTGTAACTGTTTGTATTACAGTTGTCATGGTAGTGTCCTATGAGACCAGTGTCAAGAGACCCAGATACTAGTCCCTGTGTTTATTCTCCAGGATTGAATCTTTCTTTATCCACTTCATGGTCTTAAATGAGGTGCTACAGAGCAGAAAAAAAAAAATCCCCATAGTTCCCATAGATTATGAGTGCTTATTAAGAAACCCCAACATTGATTTGCATCCTTTTCTGCCTGGCAATTTCTGCTAAGGTTAACCATGAGGGGATGTGTGAATGCCAATAATCTCTTGGGTTTATAAATTAGAGAATTAAATTGTTATAACAGGATGAGGATAAGAATGAACTAGTTGGAAATGTGTATTTTTATAAATCATTACATAAAGAGTCTGGAGAAAAAAATTCACATTTTATAAGGATATCCAATTTTATAACATAGAATAGCAAAATTATGTCAAGGTCCAGGATATAATAGCAATTAACTGATTATCTTAACACATTTCTTCACTAAACCTTTGTTTTGCACTTTCCATCAAGAGAGATTGGAGATGTTCCAAACTTTATGAGATGTGGATTCAAAAATTTATCTCTTCCCTTAAAAAAAAAAAACAGAAGAAAGCAAAAAAAGGAGTATGAGCAAACAGAGTTTTATTCTTCATCCTGGTCATACTCAGCTTTATGAAGACACAGGATGGCTTTTCAAGATTTCCTCTTTCGTTTAACCTTGGACAGTTTCCCTGGGGAAAAAGAAAATAAAACAGTTCTAGAAAAAGCCACAAGACAAACACTGTGTCCTACAGGCAACACCTAATTAAAAAGTTAACAGTGGGGTTGAAAGGGAAGATGAACTATAATGTCTTCCACAGCTTGCTGTTATCCTGGGGCCTTGCAAACTGGGTTGCACTGATCTTGACTTGCATTTAGCAGGCCAGGCTATTCCACACTGCCAGGAGATGAGGTAAGTGCAGAGCCTCTCTTCATGCAGTGTGGCGCAGTGCAAAGTCTTGTGTGCGTGTGAAGGGGACTGACAGGTTTGACCTTCTGTGTGCCACACAGAGCCCTTCACCTGGCACTCCAGGATCCGGCTCTGTTGAACTGAATGTGTTGGGTAGAAGTTGAAGCTCTACACTGCAAACAAAGCTCTCAAGTGAAAAGAAAAAAACAGTAATGGAAAGGTGAGGCTTTACGTCAGGATCCAGGTTTTAGCAACTGAGAGAAAGGGTAAGAAGAAGTAACAAAATAATGCATTATTGTGGAGATCCAGTAAGTGTCTTGGAAATGTCACCTTGTGCATCCTGTAATTTAATCTGATCTTATTTCTTGCAGGGCACAAAAAAAGGAGTGACAAACTGCACACAAGGTTTTCCTTTAAAAAGTTCAATTCATTTTCTAACGCTTTTACTTTTTCCCTGAAGACTGGTTGCTCTAGGTAAGAATCTCTATGTGTCTTTAGATGAAGGGCCTTGTGACTGAAAATCAGCCACTTATTATCTATATATAATGCTTCAGCCAGTAAATGAATGCTTGTGGAAAGATGCCTTGAAGAAACCCTGTGTCTCTCAGGCAGAAACCCTTTTTGTCTCCGTGGATTAGAAACAAAACAGGCATTTTTACAGCACACATTTTTAATTAGCACCATAGTTATCTAAGTAAATAATGAGTAGATTAAAATACTCATTTAAAGAAATTACATTTAATTAAAACCAAAATAATGACTGAGATGAATCCTCCACCAGGAAGACAGTGTACCGTAAGGAGTATTACTGCTCTTTGGTACACAAATCTCCATCCCTGCTCTGCACCTCTTAGGCTTTGCTGTTTTTTCTGTTTGGCCTCAAAGGACAGAGGTGTTTTCCAGCTGCAGCACAAGACCTGGGCTGCCCCAATGTCAGTGCACCAGAACACACCATCCCCTTTGATATCAGGTGCCTTGTTTGCACTGCAGCAGTAACCTGGGAACCTGGGATGGGGCTGGTTCACCGGGGGATGTGATAGGTGAAAGGGTTCAGCTACCAAGTACTTAGAGTTTCAAAGGCAGGAATGCTTGGGGGCAGCTCACCCTCTGGCGTCAGTGCTTCACTTCATCTCATCTCATCTTGTACTAGATGTGGTCACACAGCACGACAGCACTTCACCAGCTCCTGCTGAAGAATGGCCCCGAAACACCGTTCAAGAATAATGGAAATGCATGAATGTCTTGCACAGGAACAAGCTCAGGGAGTGAGTGACATCAGCACCCCCAACATCAATTTGACAGTTGCCCGTTCAGGCAATGATTCAGTGGTTACCAATGCTTAATTTTATAAACCTAAAAGCAGCACCATTGATTACATAAGAATTACTCATGCACATCTAATTAAAAGCTTGCTGGACTAACATTTAAGTGTGTGTTTTTATGTTTGCGTACACATTTTTGTATCAGACAACATTTGTATCCTGATCTTGCTAAACAAACATCTGAAATCTTTGCTCTCATATATACTTAACTGGGAAGTTTGGAGTCTCATCAAGAGAGCCTGAGCGACGTGTGAAACCTAATCTTCATATCAGAAGGTGACTTTTTCTTCAGCAGTTGCTTTTTTTTTCTGTATAAGGCATCTGTGTGAATGCAGGTGAGGCTTCAGGGCAATATTTTAAAGTGGGATCTCTGATGTGGGAATCTTAATTCTTAATACAGTTGACCTTTGATTTGAGAAGTGCTGGAGTGTTACTGTCTAATCAATATCTGGCTTGGCTGCTCTGCTTCAATTTTCTCCGAAAACTATTTATCTCTCAAGGGTGAGATGAAACTTCATAAATGTCTAGTGTGAGCTTTTGGACAATTTAAAAGGTGCAAGGTTTTACTGGGCAGGATGCTTGGAAAAGATATTATTCTGATGGAATTTTGCTGCTGCAAAAATTTCTTTGCACACAGCAAAACAATATCATCCTATCAATATACTTTCATTTACTAAGATAGATACTTCTTAAAGTGAAAAATACAAACTGTGGGGTTCAAATCAAAGCAAAATTGCTTTCAAGTTTTGTCTGGTGAAATAGTATCATTACAGCAATGTGGAACAGAAAGCGCAAAGCAGCTTTATGTAACACAACTGTAAGCCATGGAAACAGAGCCTTGCAGAAAGTGCAACTCATACTTGAATTTGGCAGGGACAGAGTGACAAATACACTTGCACTTCAGAGAAACGGCATAAGAATTTTAGTGTGTAGTGGTCAGGACCCTGTTCTACATCTGATCATAAAGAAGGAGCATGAATATTGAGTGTATCAGTTAAGCTTCTGGCTTAAGGCCACTCTCCAGGCAACGTGCCATAGCTATGAAATCACTGTTATTTTCGACTTCACATTAGATGAATAGGGTAGTGCAAGCTGTTTGAAACTCAGCTTTGATGTATTTAAATGTTTTGAAATAATGCCTAGCATTTGATACAGTTTTGTTAACATTAGATTTCCAAAGTGCCTGACAAAAATAGTTTTATTCCCTGCTGTTTTAATGTTATTTTTCTAATTAAATGCAGATGCTTAAACCATCAGCATTCACCACAAGATTTAGCTGTTCAGACATTATATCATCTATTTTAATCCTGAATTATGTTCTAAATTTTTAACTGAACACTAAACACTAAACATTATGGCAGATACAATTATGACTCGCTGCTGTATATCATAATTCCCTGGGAACAAATGGGAACGGCAGGAACAGTGCTCTTCACACACAAAAACACTTCTCTTTAAGTCACTGTCAAAGTTGTCATGGGCTTCACTGAGAACTACATTTGGTCACAGATGCCCAGGTCTTTACTGCTTAAAATAATCTCCTTTGGCTCTTAGTCACACAGGCCCAGAAGCTGCACACTGCTATCAGTGGGTTGCAAGTGTTTGGTGCTGAACAGAGTTTTGTTTTCTTAAGCAGCAAATGTTTTCAGAGCAAAATCACAGAATTGTGATCATCTAAAGCCAACCTCCCTGGCCAAGACAGAGTCACCCGGAGCAGGTGACACAGGAACGCATCCGGCTGGGAAGACTTCTTCCAGCGGAAGATTTCAAAGAAATCACTGCCTGACATCAACATGTTTCAACACCCAATTTTAACCAAGCAGCAGTTCATGATAATTCTGCCAGCAGCAGGAAGAGAGCAGGGCGCCAGATCCTCCCAGCACCTGTTCCTTGCCTTGGGATACCCGCACACTGCGCGCTTGTGTTTTAACTTCAGAGGCTATTTAGCCTCTTTATTCCAACACGTGCACGCTTCGCATTTTTTTACGAAAACAATCAAGTCGCGAAGTAGCTTCACTTCGGCAGAAAACGGGGAGTCTCAGGCGCCTCAGGGCGCCGAGCCCTGCCGAGGAGGTGGAATTTCGCCCAAATCCCTGCAGGAGGCTGCTGGGACCCGGGTCACTCGGGCCCACGCCCCGCCCCTGCAACCCTGAAGCGGCACCTCGGGGCAGTGAAGCAGCCCAGGCCCGGGGCGGACCAGCAGTGCTCCCGCTGCTCCCACGGCTCCCCCTCCATTCCATTCCATTCCATTCCATCCCATCCCATCCCATCACATCCCATCCCATC